>JAOXXN010000001.1:41145015-41155607 GCA_026770055.1 Myrmophylax atrothorax | reverse complement strand
TATGTGTGGAATACTTTTAATGACCATTTCCTTAGTTACCCTCAGTTACTGAGGAAGCTTAAATCAAACCTATCACAGTCTTGAAGGCTGTAAGCCCAAAGTTTTTAGGTGGAACAGCTTAACTTTTCTATTTTATTAGTCCTTTATATTCTTCATTCATACCTAGGATTTGGATATGTATGGCTGTGTGCATGTGTGCATGCTTGGTTACCTTCAGCACTCACAAGCAGAAAGCAGTCAGTATTTAGATAGAAATTTGTATCTTGAAATGACTCATTTGACTTGACTTGTGATCGGAAAAATATTTCTATTGTTTAATCTAATTTCTGATAAGCAAATTGTCAAGTTTCTGTTTAACAGGAATACTTTCTTTCAGGCCTGTACTGTGGTGTTTCACAGTAGAACAAGGCAAGGGGTGCACACATATCCTGACGGGGAAGCCTTGAAATCTGTGTTCATAGATTGGGTTGTAATCTATTTTCAGTATCAAAATACTTCAGCACTTAAATGGTGATTTGAGTTTGATTTCACAGCCTGGATTCTCATTCCCTGCAGAGTCCTCTTCAAAATGAAAAGGGATTTGGCTCTGGTTACCTGCCCCCAGTTATTAAGAGCTTCCACCCTCTCGATCCATCATTTTGAGTCACTAGTTGTATGGCTTTGGTCATGTGTGCCCCAGCTTTGGAACTAACAACTCCAAATTTAATTTTTGTTCATCAAGCAGAAGTTTGGGTGACTAAGTATTTACTAGTGTCTCTCATTGACTTTAACTAGCACTACAGACCAAAGATCTGAGGGTGGAAATGCACAAAGACTTCTTCCACCGGAGTCCTTTTCTCCCTGTAACCCAAGGATTTTGGCCAGCAGGACAGCACTGGCTCCACTCTGGGCTGCTGGTGGTGACGGACAGTAGATGTCACTCTTGCCTAACATACAGATTCATGGACTAGTTTGGGTTGGAAGGGACCTTTAAAGGTCATCCAGTCCAACCTCCCCGCAGTGCATTCAGTTAGATCAGGTTACTTAAAGTCCCATCCAATCTGACCTTGGATGTCTTTCAGGCATGGGAGCTGGGCAACTTGTTGGCTTCTCTATTGAAATGTATCCTTTGTAAGTGTGTGTGGGGGTGAGGGAAGAGTGATTGCTGATCATAATTGCTACTGAGTGAAAACTTTATTTCCAGATAAAGAGATATATGCATAGGAAACCATTGCTTTTGTAGTATCATAAAATGGTTTGGGTTGGTAAGGACCTTTAGAGATCATCCAGTTCTACTCTCCCCCCGCTTGCTGCTGTGGGCAGGGACATTGTTCACTAGACCAGGTTGCTCAAAGCCCCAACCAACCTGGCCTTGAACACTTCCAAGGATGAGGCATCTACAGTTTCTCTGGGCAGTCTGTTCCAATGTCTTACCACCCTCACAGTAAAGAATTTCTTCCCGATACCTAATCTAAGCTACCCTCTTTCAGTTTAAAATCACTTGTCCTATCTCTGTATGCCTTTGTAAAAAGCCTATTGCAGATTTCTGATAAGCCCACGTTAAGTATTGAAAGGCTGCAATAAGGTATCTTCAGAGCCTTCTCCTTCCTAGGCACGATATTGTGCCTACACCTTGTTCTTAGTCCCTAAAGAAAGGTATATTGAACCTCTAAAGGAAGGTCTATTGAATCTCTAAAGAAAGGTGTATTTCTGGTGGGGCTTTCCTTACAGGTTTTTTGTTTGTTTGTTTTAACTCGGTCTTTGAAATGTGTATTTGGAGCCTGCTAAACTATGCAGAACTACCCATCTCATCAAAACCTCACCATTTTTATGCATTAATAGGTGGAAGCTTAATAGTAAATTTAGGTATTGAGGGGCTGAAGGAGAATTTCGTGACCATCCATCTTAGGGGTGAGGAATAAACCAAACTCACTTTAATATCTGTGACAGTGTCTGGCAGGGGAAGGCTGCCAGTCTGAGCCACTCAGGCAAAGCCTGCGTTCCTTTCTGCTCAGCAGCTCCCTGGCAGCTGTGCAACCAATTCATTGTATTTATCCCCCAAGCACTGAGGGCTGGACCTTTCAAAAGGCTAAAGAGAAATACATACCACAATCGAGTGTGTCAATATGTCTCATTTTTTAATAACATATTCAGATTCCCTTTGAGACCAGTCCCTCAGCAGACCAGACCAGTGCCCAGAAGTTGCAAAATGCCTGCAAAATTGCATTCTGTGGGACAACCTGTGCTATTTGATCTTTTTCTCAGTAAGCTGAGAACTAGGTTCCCTGAAAAGAAACAGTAGTTGCTCTCACAGGAATGACAATTTCTCACTGTACCTCACAGTAAACTTCGTTTTTTCGCAATGTGTGGTAATCACAGTAATTCCTGACTTCCTCTAGAGATCTGGCTGGTGGTCTCATATCAAAATCAGTTTCTTTTAGTGACCATTTTAAAGCCTTTTCACATACAGTAATTCTCCTGCCAAAAAAAAAAAAAACAAAAACCCAACATGGTTTTGATATAATAACCACATAAATGCTTCCAGTTGTTTCTGGATCCCTAGAGTTTAACTGTACAGGACCAGAATGTGTTTGCAAAAAGAGACACCAATTTTCTTTATTATTAATGTCTGCTGTGGATATGCAATTTCAAGAGCAAGGCAGAATGGAAAAATTACACAACTGGGACATCATTTAAGAGAGATGCTGAAGCTGAGATATTTCACTAATATGCATTTGCCACAGATTCCTTTCCCTCTGAGTCCCACTCTACATCCAGATCTCAGTCAAGCATTAAATGCTTGTTTACAGAAGAATCTTTGAAAAATGTAAGATTTATCAAATTAGCAGTGTTATTAATAACCCTAGTGAAGACAGTGACAGGGATATATGTCAGCCTGGCATTTCTTGAATTTCTCCAGAGGAAGTCACTGTACAGCTTCTTTCAGTGAGTCACATCCATCTAGGAGGTTATTCAAAATGATGGTAGCATGTCAGCAGAAAAAAAATGTTGGCAAGTGTGCAAGTCTAATTAAAGGGTTTAGGTAACATGAATGGAAACCTTATGGATCCAACTATTTACATGACTTGGGAATAGTATTTGGCTGAAAAAGATCATTTGGAAATAGGATGCTCTCAGGGGTGAGACACAGTGAACAACAGCTTTCAGCGGCTCTGGATAACTGGGGTTTATTTAAGTAACTAGAGATATACTCTACTTTCTGAGACACCCACACCCTCGCTGACCTCAGCACTATGGTCACAAAGTTTCACCATCCACCCCAGCAGGGAGGTTGCTGCTGATCTAGAATGATCAAGCAGAAAGGCAGGTTGGTTCATGCTGTGCTGCTGCTCCTTGTTAACAGTCTAAGGCATTATGGACTGCAAGCTATCTGGTCTCCTCCATCTTTACCCACTCATCGGGTTTTCCTTCAGGCAAGATATTTGCTTTCATTTTTCCAGCCTCCCTTCTTTCTGAGACTGCTACTTTGCTTTAGGAGTGCCTCTCATCAGCACCAGATCCTCTTTATATCACCCTGAGCCTAATTTTCCTAGTCTAAATAGTCTATGTGCAGAATTATAACATGTGGTCAGCTTCCTAATTGCAAGGTTTGTCTGACATCTATTTACTAATTTAAGGACGTGCCATGTTTTTTCAGTTCGGGGGTGATGAATATTTAAAATCAGCACATACCAGTTGCAGCTGGAAAGTGGGAGGCTTGGACTTGGGAATTTCAGAAATTTACCCCCCCCGCCATCCATATATCTACACCCAGTTTTCTGCTGCTCGTTTGGGTTCATAATTAATTTTCACCTTGTTCTTGTTTGGTTAAGCACAGAAACCCAAGTTACTTGTTTTTCAATCCGAGATTTGACATTAAATTTGCTGTGTTCTGAAGTCTTGCCACTAGGTGGTAATGTTGTTATCCTTAAAACAAAACAAACCGCCAAACACAAAAACACCTCCACAATCCTCCTTTGGAGGCATAGGCTCAGACTTGAATTATTTCTGTAAGGCTTATAGGCTTTATGAAGGGATCAGAAAAATTGAGATTGTTCTGATGTAAAGCCTTTGATTATCAGCTCATTGCACAGCCACATGCCTGTCAAGCAAACAAAAGATGTGGGAGACTTATGCTGGCCTCACACTTCTCTACTATGAGCAGACATTTGGTAGGACAGGAAAATTGGGCTTTATAGACATTTTGAATCAAATATGTGATTATAAAACATCATTCAAGGGGTTATTTTTAATATTTATTGAAATTGAACTGTTATACAGGACTGCAATGCCTCTGCAAATACCATACTGTAGCTATAGGCACATTTACCGTGTTGAAGGGCAACATTCCTGAGCTTTGTGTCTCTCTTTTAGGATACAGTAGTGAAGACTAACGAAAACAGCTGGGCTGTGTCATCTCTCACTTACAGTGATTTCCCACTCAACAGCAGCTCACAGCAAGGGTGCCTGTCCTTAACTTCACAATGCTTCAGTGAAGCTTACCCTCAGGTGGTGGGCAGCTGAACTGCTAAGGTTAGAATCATGACCTGTTCTGAGAGGAGGCAGGACACTGTGAGACTTCCATGGTGAAAGTGAACCTCACCCCCGAAGAACTGCTCCTACAGGCTGCAAAAAGGCCCTAGGATTGACTCCCTGCAGACCTACTTTGCCCTGGATATCAGCAATGCTGGTAATGCCAGCTCCATCCCAGTACAGGTACTCTGCTCCTCATTTTGACTTCAACACTGAATACTGATAAAATATTACCAAATAAACCCTAATAAAATGAATTTTAGAAACTTTCTAACAAGGTAATTCTCTTGGAGGGAAAAAATACACAAATTTTTATGTAGGAAATGGTTTCAAGGCCACTTACAGCCCTTTGGGCAGTGTTCAGGGACCACAGTGGTGTCTGCGGTGCTGTTTGAACACCTAATGGACTATACTCTTGGTAATAATTGTGGGGATTTTCCTTTCAATCTCACACTGTGGTTTTTATTTTAAAAACAATTTTAAAGGGGAGATCTGGAAACACATCTTACTCCTCTTTCACTTTTCACAGCTAAAGTGTACACTCACCAAGTAAAAATAAAAAACCTAAGGTATGTTGCAATAAAAACACTACATTTTTGATCATCAAGACAAGCAAAAGAAATAAAATGCTATATTTTACCCAATGGTTCAAGGAGACCACAGTTGCCTGTCCTAAGGCAGAGATATATTTGCCTGCTTTAGCTACTTGAATGCTATTTCTAAGGCTGGCTGGCTCTGCTAGCCTTTCCTGCAGTACAGCTGCACATTATTAAAAAGCCATAGAATCATATAGAAAGAGAAAAGGAGGAAAATACCTCTGAGATCATTGAGTTCAAACATTAACCCAACACTGCCAAGTTCACCACTAAACCATGTCCTTAAGTGCCGCATCTGCACATCTTCTAAATATCTCCATGGATGGTGACTGTACCACTTCCCATGGCAGCCTGTTCCAACACTTGTAACCTTATCTGGGAAGAAATTTTTCATAATATTCAATCTAAACCTTCCCTGGCACAACTTGAGGCCATTTCCTCTTGTTCTATCCCTTGTTACCTGGGAGAAGAGACTGATCCCCACCTTGCTACAACTTCCCTTCAGGTAGTAGAGTGACAAGGTCTCCCTTGAGCTGTCTTTTATCCAGGCTAAACACCCCCAGCTCCCTCAAGCCCTCATAACAAATCTTGTGCTCCAGACCCTTCACCAGCTCCATTGCCCTTCTCTGGGCTCACTCCAGTCCCTCGATGTCTTTCCTGTAGTGAGGGGCCCAAAACTGAACACAGGATTCAAAGTGTGGCCTCACCAGTCCCAAGTGCGGAGAGAAAATCACTGCCCTGATCCTGCTGGTCACACTATTCCTGATACAAGCAGGGATGCCATTGGCCTTCTTGGCTGCCTCAGCACACTGCTGGCTCATGTTCAGTGAACTACTGACCAGCACCTCCAGGTCATCTTCCACCAGGCAGCTTTCCAGACACTCTGCCCCAAGCCTGGAGTGCTGCATGAGGTTCTTGAGACCCAAGTGCTCCAAGAAAGGAGCTTATTTCCTTGCTTGGGATTGCTGGCTGCTCACCTGGGCATGGGGTGAGTTTCCCCTCCGTGCTCAATTGGATGCTCAGTTACTTGAGGTCTTGTGCCATCAACAAGAGTGTTTGAGGGTGTTTCCCCTGCTCCATCCTGTTTCTTATAACAAGGAGGGTGCAGCATGCTCCTGAGAAGCAGGATATTCAGGTTTAAAATCCTGGTGACACTACCAGAGGATAAACCCAGTTGCCCCATTTCCCAAATTAGCACTGTAGTTTGCTGGCCACCTAGTCAGGAGGTGGCAGAAATTTGTCTGCAATGCTTATGAGCACAGCTACCCATTTCACCGCAAGCCTGATGTCAGATAAAAAACCTGGGAAATTTGTTATTAGCTTGGGGAAAAGGAAACCCCTCATTTTTGCCATGTTGGCTGTTTTCTCTAAAAAATATTACCGAAATCTAACAATAATAGTTCCTACAATATCATTCATTGCTAGGAGCTCAAAGGGAAAACTCCCACAACAGTACATATGGACAATAAAATAATTGCTGGAAAGGGCTTTATTTCCTCTCTCCCTTCAACTGTTTGTGCTCCTAGTGATATGAATGCGAGAGTTTACTCTTATGTTTGCAATCAGCCTTGCCTTACCTACTGTCATCTACCAAAGTCTGCTCCATATCTTGCTGAGTGCATGACAGCTGAAGGAAAAGTAAGTTATACAGTGAGCAACCTGCACATATGCACTGGGGCCTCGTGGTCAACACATATCTAGGCTATACAAAGTAAAACATGTATGGTATTAAAAAACATTTTTTTTTGTAAGGGATCATCACTATGAAGTAAAAAAAAAAAAATATATACACAGGAGCACCAAAAGGCATATATATTTTGGCTATATTCTGACCAAATTTCAGTATCTTTCCCCAGTGACTTTGAATAAATAGTTGTTCAGAAAATCAGTAAGGTATGTATATACAATATATGTGTGTATATATATATAGTATATATATATTTGTCAGAGGAAATATTTTTTTCCAGTATTTTTCCTGTTCAAACATCTAACATTTCTGATTAACCTTCAGAAACAGAGTGCCTTTCAGCAGGAATGAAGACTGGAATTTTCAGTGAAAGTCAAGAAACTGTTACAAAGGTGCAGCTTGGAATGGAATTAACTCTTTGGTCATTTGCTGTCTTCTACAGAGTATATGACCTTATAATGCTGACAACTGGGTATTTTCCATCAGAGCTTTCAAATCACTGCTTGAATTGTTGACCATCTCCTTCAATGGCAACTGACATTCCCATCATTAGAGTTTAATATCTTTTTTTGCACTGTGCAAACTTTATGTATCATGGTTAAAAATACTTTTCAGGGGGCTGCTGATACTGCAGTATTTTCAGGGTAAAAAGAGTGTTTACCAAAAACATATTCTCAACTGGTTCTAATCACCAACCTTGTTCACCAAACTAGCCTACATGGAAAGCACTGAAAATTTTTTCACCAGGGGTTTGTGGTGGTGCAACACAGACTTTTGGCTCTGTTGAAGGGAAATATTAAATTATTACCTTGGAGCTGCTAGTAAGACACCGATAATTTGTCTGTTAAAAACTTACTTTGAAGTTTCACACAAGAAAATGAAAAGGTAGAGTTAGTGCTACACTGAATTTCCTGAAGTGAGATAACCAGCAAAAAGACTGGAAAGGGAATTGCAGAAGAGCTACCAAGAAAACAGGATGGGAAGAAAAGCTTGTTGTAGCCAATGCTACACCTAACAAGTGATTAAATACTGTAGCATAGCAAAAGCCATAGGGCTGCCAAGGGCACTCATTTGTTTCCCCTGCAGTCATGCGCAAGGGACTTGGCAGGAGCTAAAAGGCATGGCGGACACTGTGCAGTTTATAGGATATTCTGACCTTCATAGCCTGACTTGTCAGAAGGCACTGCCAAGGCATGGGCAACTAGGGCTGTCTTGGCACCAGAAATATTTACCAGAGAAGTGTTGCTACAGGGCACAGTATTTTAAAGCAACATCTCTATATTAATGCAGAACATCTCTATACTTACATGGCTAGATGAAAGTGCAGAGAAAAAGTCCATGGTGCTGCCAGTGTCCTCTGCTTTGTAAAGAAAATGGGAATAACAAACACTGGTCTAATATGGGAACTCTCCAAGGATCCACCACCTTTTCTGGGCAAACATCTTCAATGCTTAACCACCTTCATGGGGAAGATTTTGTTTTGTTATGTACCATTTTCCTTGCTGCCACTAGTGACTGTGTCACAACTTGTCCTTTGCTGGGCACCTGCAAGAAGGAATGTGTTTTCTTACTCTCTTACCTGCCAAAGTCTGCCTCCTCTCCTCTCAGCACAGCCCAGATGCTCTCCCAACCCTGATCGGTCCTCCTGTGGAGCCTGACTGACTTTTCCAGTGGGGCAGCCTGATACTTCTCTCCTTGCCCTGTGGGGAGGAGGCAATGGGGACCTCAGGGAGCCCATTGCCCCAGGGAAGGTAGGAAAGCCCTCTTTTCCTCTGACAGCCTGCTCAACACTTTTCTGTCTTTTTGTTTTCATTTACATTTTAAATACTAAAAGCTTCATTATGATGCCATTCATTATTTGTATCTCAATCTAATAAACTTCCTACTCCTCTACCTTGACATTTATTTGCTGTTAATGCATGGATCAGAACCATTGCAGTTTATGTGGCTCAGGAGAAGATTATTGGCTTGTAAGCAAGAAGCAGATGTAAGTTATCATTGTGATATTGGCAGGAGCTGTAGCTGAATTTGCTGTACTACTCCACATGGTTTAATTGCAAATAAAAGCAGCACTGCTATGTGTTATTTCCACGTTCTGTGCACAGTGCTTGCTCAATTTGTGTACACTTCAAACCATGAAAAAGTAGGAGTGGTATGCTACCTCTTCCTAATGGAGAGACAAAAAAAAAAAAAAGAAAAAACCCACACAAATAAAAGAACAGCAATAAAAGAAGTATAAAAATAAAGATGACAGTTTAATGGAGATTTGTTTGAACAGTATGTTTTCCTTTTAACCAGTTATTTTGGTGCGTTAGTAATGGTTTTCAACAGCCTGAAATGGAGCTGCTGGAAACACGAGACTTGAAAACATCTTATGTGTTGGGCCACTCGTTACCATGTAAACAGTTTGCCTGAGCTTTCAGAGCTGCAATAAATATGCTAGACCTTGGAAAGCAAGTAATTTTGCACTTATCAACTGTTATGCTTCGTTGTCAGCCTGATTTTTTTAGTATACAAATTAGCTTTTTCAAACAAAGAAGAACTTTTCTATTACCATGGGAAAATGCTGTCACTTGGTAAGACTTAATTTTCTGGATGTTAAAAATAACTTTGTCGTAATCAGTCTTCATCCTCATCTTGGCCTGCTTTCTTGTCAAAGTCTTTGGCTTGTACAGCAAAGGCTGTTCTAAGGAAAGACTGGAGAGTAATCACACAAGTGACCAACTATAACAGACTCTCCTCAAAGTTCATCGGAAGACTGGGATTTCCTTTAAAAAGCTTGTAAGAATTTATAGACCTTATAGTAAATGCTTCTAGAGCAATGCTACACGACTGAAATGAAAAAGTAATGTCACAGACAAACCCAAAGCAACATGATTGAAGGAACCTAATAATAAGATATTTTAAATAGAGACATATATTTTTATAAAGTAGGCATATAAGTCTTGATTCCATTACTATTTCTTTTGCTTCTATTGCTTCTCTTATAAACTACCAAAAGAAATTAAAGGAACTTGACAATCCAATTGGGGCATCACGGTATCCCATGCAGCATTTCTCTTGTCCACTGCTCTCTCTCTTAAGCAATGCTGGACTTCCCTCAGTGGCTGTCATAGCACTGAGCCGGTTGTTCTGCTCTGTAAGAGTAACAGCAACAGCACAGAAATAGCTGTTCTGCTCAGCACTTCCAGCCACATCAACCACTGTAACAGGCATTGGGGCCTGTGCATGATACTTCTCTGTAAAAGAGGTGCATGATGTGATGGTTGGCACTCACTGTAGTGTCTGACCTCTTTCTGGCAGGAGTAATAATCATTAGCCATTAGTGCCCTATCTGCAGGACAGCAGGGTTTCTGATGTGACAAGGACAAGTCTCCACTGGTTCCTGGAGAAAAGAGATCAGTGGTGGAAGTTTGGTCACTCATGCCTCCTTGCCCAATCTTCTCCAGCTATCACAGCTTTTTTCACCTAAATTCCAAAGCTAGAACATTTATCTCTCACAAAGACCTGAAAGATAGCCTGGATCTTGGGTATCCCTCTAGGGTAACTCCTCCCCATTGCCCTCTGTCCTGGTTCAGCAGGTGGGACCAGTTTATCACTGTGTGGGGGTGACCAAAGCTATGTATCCTACGCCCTCTATTCATTTCCCAAGAACTGTTAACAATAGACCATTTGCAGCAGCTGCCCAGGGCACACCCGACTCCTTAGGATGTGAGCTGGGTGTGAAAGACACCTGTGAGATAAGAGCTGTGATAACTCCCCTCCAGGGAGTCATTAGCACCTTCACACCCAGCCTG
>JAOXXN010000001.1:41127549-41144796 GCA_026770055.1 Myrmophylax atrothorax | reverse complement strand
CAGTTTGGGTATAATTGGAATTGAGATATCCAGCTCAGGTGTGGATCCCGTCACCACTGGCACCTAAACTGAGGCTAAATGAATTTGGAGGGAAGGTCATAGCTTGGTTTTAGTAGCTGACCTTGGAGGACTCTTGAAAAGTGAATGCAGGGACATGAAAGGCTATTTTCTTTCCTCATCCTTTGACAACAACAGTGCAAATTCATGTGGTTTGGCTGATGGTCAGCTTAAAGAACAGTTTCACCCTGTCAGATAAACTATGCTGAGGGCAGGTATTTCTCCACTGGATTTTAGATCAAATAGATCAGAAAAGCCTCTGAAGTTTGTATTCTGTACTTTATACTGCAAAATCCAAGCTACAGTAAATAACCTGCAGTAATGCTGTGAGAGCTGATAAGGACAGAAAAGGAACTTGATTTCCAAATTGATAATCTGAAAAATGTATAACCGCATGTGTGCACAAGATAGGCAAACCTGATACTTACTAAGTATTGTCACAGATCTGAAGGATCCCAACTAAGCATTAGACTTCCAATGTGCTGAACTTCCCACAAATGTACAAAAGAGGAATTCTACATCTCATGAATTTCAAATGTTCAAAATGGCTGAGTGAACTGCCTCAGAAGCATGAAAAAATGATCCTGCTATTATTTAAGCTAGTGGTTTTAGTGTTGATCACATCTGGAACATACTTTATAGAATTCTCATGTCTATATCAATGTACTCACAGGTGAACTTGATGGAAGACTGTTTCTGTATTTGATGCAGAGAGCCAAGACTGTCACCTACAGCGCATGTTCTCACCAAGGGACAGTAAGATCTGCACTTTCTGCTTTCCTTTTCTCAGTTATTTCTTGGCCTCGCCCTGGACATCCTCCTTCTTCCATTAGTTCTCTGACTGTTTGATGAGAAAGCTGCCATATGCAAAAAGGACAAAATCTTCTCACATGTTCTAAAATAATGCAGTACTGGGGTTTTTAGGTATCATTACACAGGAGGGAATAGTCTGAGGCTCCTTTACAGTGTTGGGGACCAGAGAGAAAAAGAGACACTACTTTTTGCATCTCTTTTGGGCTGAGACATGACATAGGTACCAAGTGGTTTAAAAAGAAATGCTTTCCATATCCAGAAACACAGACTGAGGTATTTGGGGAACTTTTAGCTAAAACAGCAAAGCAGTTGTAGACCACAGGCCTCCCCCAGAGGAACACTGGCAGCTCAGCAGGGGAGTGCGGGATCTTTTGTGTCAGGCAACTAAATTCTACCCAGGTCTTTACAGGTTGTGTCTGGACCTTAAAAATGTCAATCTACATTCGTTGCAGGACCCACTCATATAACAGACTAATGTCTTGTAAAATTTCAGTTTGAAATGCCTTTGGAGAATGACAGTAAACATTTTAAAATTTAACTGAAAATACATTTCCATTCTGGTTTTATTCTTGCAACCCATAAAATAGAAAGCATTTCATATAAAAAGCCACTAAACCAAATGTCCTCTTCTCATCTTAGTTTTACTCATATAATCTATAAACAATTTTACATCAGAACACTGTAAATGCATGCCTTTCTGCTTCTTGGCTATGCTGAACTTCCAGTGGTATGAATGGCTAAGTCTAAGCTTCTGCAGAGAAGGGGTTATCTGAAAATATTGATGCTATCTTAACTATTGTGCTCTGACCAACACTGCAGTAACAGAGAACACCAATAAAGTACTGCAGTGCTGTATAATTGTCTTATTAATTGGAACATTATTTACAGAGAGGGCTGCCTTCACAGCATGCACCTACTGTCTGAAATGCTTGCAGCACTCAGGACACAGCAGGCAGCCAGCATAAAAAGTTCAGTTAAAGTAACAAAGAAATAGCCATCCATATAAGTGCAAAGTTAATGAATTGAGTCCTCCTGACAGGAAGAACTTGAATGTGAGCAAGCATTTTCAAGTTTAAAGAGAGGTGACCTTAAAAGCCTGCCAAACCTCAGAGGTAATGAATCATTTATGATGATGACGGTGGGGACCTTTAATTTTTAGGCAAAGAACAACCCATCTCAGCTATTCTTTTAAAATATGTTGTATATACATTTTGACAGAGATTCTTTTTTTGGAAACCAGAAGGTAAGAAAAAACCAACCCTTTTGAGTGTGTAAGGGATTTACCTCACATTTAAATAAGCTGTTTAAATAGCATTGCACATACTAAATCCTGTGCATGGCAATTGTTTATGGAGTCCTCCTTTGACTAAAGTCCTCCAGAAACAATTAAAAGGAACTGCTACACTCTCTCCGTGCTCCTAAAAAAAAAGACCTAAGTGCCAAACATTTCATATTTTCAATGTTCCTATAAAATCCTTTCAGCTGGCAGAAGGGAAGTTATGATGTCTATCCCTCTGCCTTTGCAGAGTCCAAATGACTTCTTAGCAAATTCACTAGAAGAAAACCCAAAAAATGAAAAGCATTCAGGACCAAGGCTTACCACTTTGAAGGATTGTTTTTCCCAAGATTAATGTTTCAGTATCCTGTAAAAAGCATAGCACAGCTAATATGTCACTGTTTACATTTAAAACTTCAGTTTATAACTTACTATGTGGCTTATTCAGTACAGGTACATAACACTGGGATTTTAAAAGTTTCAGTCAGTATTGTCACAAAAATCCTTTTTATAATTTACTTACTAAAATATCTGATGCTTACAGACTTTTGGACAGATTGCTTGTATTGTTCAGAGCTTTCCAACCTATCTGAATGCAAAGCAGGAAGATGATTTTTGCTGGTAACACCGAGTTGCCTTAAATCAGGCTTTCAGTGCAGCCTCTTTTGATGATGCTACAACTTGCACTCATTTCTCAGAAACTGAAGCCAGTTGCTTCCTTGGCAATTAAATGGTATAATAGCAGCCTGGATCCCTGTTCATCTGCAATGAACATTAAAGCATTTTAAGTTAGTTACTCCATGGAAAACAGAGCACTCCAGTGCCTAATTTCCTCTGTGGAGCTAGTAATTTCTTACTTTTCTCTGAAAACACTGAAAATCAACATTGTATATTTTTTTTAATGTTTTCTCTGGTGCTTTAAATAAAATCAACTATATTGTGGTTTACAAAAAGCACCTGTGAATGTAATACATCCCATCCATGCTTAGGTACCTACCTGAGACAGACCTACTTCTACTTTCATCACTTGCAGTCTGACTTCCACTGCTGTGCAGCTCATGCTTGATTATGGCAGTGTCTGCCTCCATACGTCACAACCAAACCTCCACGAGCCCAAAGGGAAGAAGTGCCTAGTGATTCTGACAGCACTGAGATGCTCCTGGAAAGTAGACAGATGGGGAGCAAGGAAATCCAGATTCCTGACTTATCTTTATTTAAAAGCCCTATTTTATTTTATTTTTTCCCTACAGAGTAGCTATATTAACTTCAGTGTTCTGGATCACATTGGATTGAGATAGGGAACAGGCATATTAATAGTTTCAAACACTGGTAGCATTTCCGTGGCTCTCTGCCAAGTATAAAACTATCATATATTGTTGCTAGATGTGTATAAAAAGTCATCAGCCTTCCTCTGAAAGCTAATTGCACTCTGGCAGTGATTGGGATAGCATTTCTATGATTCTATGATTTTGCTTTAACTAGGGCTGTAAACAGTATCATCTTCCAATATGATCTGCCTTCCACAAATTATGGACCATCATTATTTTTTTCCAAACAAATATGCCTCAAGAATGTTTCTCCATGTTTCCATCTGACAAAAGAAAGTATAAAAGACTTTGGAAAAGTCTATTTAACCTACCTCAGTAAGGTAAGCACAGATTTAAGCAGGCATATAAGTTAAACTAGTGTTTCTATAACATAGATCAGACCAGCTGATATTGGCTAATGGGTGAATCAAGTTACTAGAGGTTTATATTTTAAATGCAAACAACTATGATGGAAAAAATGTTTTTTATGTCCCAATGTTACTGTACAGTCATAATAGAGATGATCCAGACACAGGTCAGCTAATATCAGGTTGGATCCATGTCATGGATATCTGTTGGGCTATATTCTGACACTGAGCCTCTTGTAGCCACCTTCTTCTGCTTCTTTCATTAATCTTTGTCAATGACAAAGACATTTTCTGCCTGCTGAAAACATAGTCCTTATTTTTCTTTCTGTCATAAAGTCATGGAACCAAGTTAGAGTCAAAAGTGTGAAATATTTCAGAGTTGCTGAAACCTGTGAATTCATAGTTTTTTATGACTTCTGGAAGTTTCATCAGTTCTAGTTTTCCTTCTGAGTCCAAATATATCAAAAGTTGTTTATGTCACCAAATGCCAAAATACACAGATAGCATCCATTTAATTGAGTAGATTTTTACTCTTGTTATGGGCATTTGATGTTATCAATCTGAAATCTTGAAGCAGCATTAATTTTTTTTTTAACTCTTCCTTAAAGTAAACAGGTGTTTAGCCAAATCCTTCTGGCCCCATTTTTATGAATTAACTTCACTCTGATTGCTACAGTATAAAGAGAACACTGTTGGACCCATGATGGTACATTTATTATTTCAGAGTTCATGAAATGCCAAGTGAATTTGATCTTTCTGGTAATTCCAAATGCAGCACCCCAGCCATATGCACACCACATTGTACTTTTTCTTGACAGAAGAAGGGAAAAAAGCAGCCTGCAATCTTCTCAATTATAAAAGACATAGGAAGAAATAAGAACCACACCTCTATAGATGTGTTCTTTGGCCTAGAATGTATTTATTGATGCATGATATGTATCTAAACCAACCTGAAATATTCTTCAGAAATGCTGAACTTTATCTGTCAGAGAGTCTGGAAGCATACCTGTGGAAGATGGATGAATTTCACAGTGATTTCTGGAGCTTCAGCTATATTTAGAATAATAGGATTAAGTTATTACAGCTCTAGTGGTGATAGGGCTGGAGAAGGTTACTTAGACCCTGTGGCTACACTGCTAAATAGAAGAGCACCAAGAGCTAATCCTCAGTGCTGAGACCGAGTGGTAAGCACAGACTGATCCGTGCTGCACAGCTATTGTCCCTGAGACTTGTCTCATCCCATGTCATGTCTATGTGGTTCAGTGGAAAATGTTTCTTCTCATTTGTTTTTGAGCAGTTCAAGATGTCTGAAGTAATGCCTAACCTGTGTTGCAGCTTGCCGAGGTGGTGGCTCTGTAACATGAAGCTGCACATGTGTGTGAGTATAAAATCTGCCGGGATAACATTGGGAGGTGTAGGATGGAAGAAGTCACACTTTGTGCTGTCTTGTCTGTGCTGTCCTGGAGCACGTTGGTGAGACCAGGCCTTGGTGAGAGCCAGGAGCTTAGCAGAGAAGTCCATCTCCTACTGACTTCAGCTTGGGGTACAATGCAGCTTACAGAGGTGTATAACTCTCCACTCCACAGCCTGAGACTTACTGTCTATTTTGGTGTCCAGAAAGCTTAAGAAGTGGCAAAACACTGGCTATGTTTCTACTTCTGACTTTTTTCTGGAATAATATCATGAGCCAGCTGCTCATAATCCCAGTGTTTCAAATGCTGGGGAACAAAGAGCTGAGAGTGCTGATCATTTGGGCCAGGCTAAATAAACCAAAACCTCTGTCAGGCAAGAGGAAGACATTGAATAACACATAGTCTTTTACTTGTGAGCATAGAGGTCTTTCCAGGTGCTGTCCTGGACAGAGACTGGCACTTGTAGGACAGGATCCTAAAGAAATTGTTTTTACTGAGGAGATTCTTGCGTGCTGTCTGGGACAAAAGAGGCACTGCTCCCTTCTCCAGGCAGGCAAAACACCAAGACTGGGGAGAAACATTTTATACCAACTCTGAGAAAGCTCCCTGGCATTTCAGGATCCTGCAGGAACATTATGATTCCCTCCTGCCGCATGCAGTCACTTTTGTTAGAGGAAAGAAGTAAACTACTCATGAAGGACACTCTGCAGCCATTTCCAGACCAGTGAAGGCAATTCCCAGGGAGCAGAGCAGTTTTGGTACCATTCCCAGATCTTTCCAATGAACAGCCCAGCACATTGCCAGGAAGTTGCTCAGCAAACCTAGCTAAAGCTCTATTATTGATCTTGAATATCCTCTCCTTTCCCCAGCAAGACGCTGGAAATAGCGTAAGGCTTTCCATTCACTTGGCAGTGCAGCCTACAAACACAGGAGGGAAGTGCCATGGGACTTATCATATGGCAGAGACAGATGGACTCTTCCTCCTCTTTACCTCCATTCCCTTTTCCTGTGCTTACTTGAACACCCTCCTCTCTTTCTATGGCAGACTAAGCCTTAGGGATATTGCACGGCTGCACAGTCGGTAGCATGGATAACATGACCATGCCAGCTCCTCTAGGTTAGTGTTTTGCAGAGACACCAGTCTACCTGAACCATAGAATCAGAATATTCTGAGCTGGAAGGGACCAATTAGATCTGCTCACACAAAGTTTCATATTTTTGGTGTGAGATGTGCAGCAAAAATTTTGGTCTAGCTAACCATGCCAGGGCTTTAGCAACCCTCTGCACCACCAAGAGTGACTTGGGCTTGTCCTTCATGGTCTTCCAGTGTGGAGCTGGCTGCCAAAGGCTCCCCCTTGGTGCTGAAGGAAGTAGAGGCCAAATTAGATTTTGCTGAAGGACTGCTGTAGGTGTCAGGTAGGGCTGCCTGTCTCAGTGGCATGGAGTATGGGCCACTGTGATGGAGATAACACTCTCATATTTATGATATCTATGTCTGGGAAAATTACATGGAAAAGGCCTTCTACTCCATCTCCTGATTAAATCATCAGATACTCAAGTTTAATTCCAAAATATCTTGGACCTATCATGCTAGCCGTAACTAATGTATGCTACAGCTGTGGCCCAAAACTAAAGTGAACACTGTTACCTTGCTTTCTGATAGTAATTCTCTCCTCTTTTTGTCACTGGTAATTCTTCTCTTAGTCACTGCCATGTGGCTGATACTATTGTAAGGAATTTAGGAATGAAAATAAAGGGTTGTTTGTTTGTTTGTTTGCCTCATTATTACCTTGAGGTTCTTCTCTTTTGCTTAGTGCCCATCACTAAGCCTGGTCTCCACTCCCTGGTCTCATTTCCAGATAAGCTCTCTGGCTCCAGGAGACGTTTTTGATAGTTTAAAAATTAGCACTCAATCTGAAGATGGGAGGATTGCTAGCTAGTCAAGCAGCACTTGAGTCATCCCTTTTTCACTCTGCCTGGCTCAGTACTCCACCTGCCAAAAGCAAATTATATGCTTCCATTTCCAATGTTTTCCCTATTCTTGCTTTATTGACCTATACTTCCCATTGAATTTTATTCTTACTTGTGCACAGCATTGCCCTGCTACAACGAGATACAGGACTTAACTGTCCTAGTGCTCTTTCAGTTTGTTTATTTGTATGTTTGTTTATTTGTTTTTGTGAGGGGTGTTATTTTGTTGTTGATTCTGTTGTTGTTTGCTTTTTCGAATTTTAGTTTAATCTTTAGGAATCAAAGAGATGGATGGAAGGAAATAAGGAGGAGAAGGTAAACACGAGACTGATAAGACACTGAGAAGGAAGATTAGGAGAAGGAGAATCTCAGATTAGCAGCTGGAAGTCAGCTGATGTGTACATAGGCTGTTTACTTCATTACTGTCCAGGTTGTGAGAAAGAATGAGGTCATAAGGTGTGTCCACTCAGTTATTCACTACTGTTGAAGGTTTGTGGCATCTCTAAATTAGTTTAATCTCTGGAAGGGTTTTCTCTTTTGTCTGGTGGTCTTTGTAAACAGAAAGAGGGTGAGTAGGAGGCCATTCAAGTCCCTACATTACATATTTAATAATTTTTTCCTTTAATGCAAGGCTTATAGCTGTAGGCATGCTTTCTGTTTTATGCCCTTGGGCCACATATAATCCTTCATATTGTGGTTGACATTTGGGCATTTAAATTACAGCTCTCTATCCTGCCTTGCAGACTGCAATTACTTTCTTGGCATTAGAGTAGTTGCTGTCCAGATCGTTCCTGTCAAATAAGAAACAGGTAGCATCACTGACATGTGGTTTGCCTATCAATTTCTTCAGAAAACAGAGTAAAATTTCAAAATGTTCTTAAGCTTGATGGTCTGTATTATTAAAAGGCATTTCAGACTTAGAGAGTTTACTAATCTCTATGGGATCTGGGGAGAGAGAGCCTTGAAAAAGTCTCTATGCAATTTGAAGACAACTATTTCTCATCTTCTTTCCCCAAAGAACTGTGGCTGGCCTGATAAGCTTGGTTCCCACCTCAAATAATTTCTTCTCTTTTCATTTAAATCTCTCTCCAGCTTTCCCTCCACTAGATGGTACTAGGGCAACACATTTGTCTTCACAGGCTTTCCCAGCCATGATAATCATAACAGTGTCCCTGCACAGAGAAGCAAAAAATGGTCAGACTTTTCAGAGTGCAACAAACTTCTGGTGAATATCATTAAACTTTAGAGATGACATGCTCAAAATTTAGCAAAGAAAACAGGTGCCCTGAGAAATTACAGCTTGTTTTGCATTGGTTGCAACAATCTTCAGTTGCATGTGTCATGTTCAGTTTTCCATTATTTTGTTTTTATTTGTCCTCTAAGGGCACATATAATTGATTATATTGATGTAGAAAACAAAGTTTAATATTTGTGTTAGAATTATATTGTACCATTATCTTTTCCCAAAACTTACCATCTAACAAAAAAATCAATTAATTTGCCTGTCCTCACTAACACATACATTATTTGCTGCTATATACAGCATCCAAAGCAAGGCAAACCTAACACTTACAGCTTATATAGCTGCATCTAGTAGCTCACTGGTATCACTGGCAGCCAGCAGCCCAGTAAATGACAGTGCCTGTGCACTTCACAAATATTCTTATGTTGATGTTTTTAATACTGGGACTTTTCTAGCATTGTTACTTTTTCAATTCGAGGGCTGGGCGAGAGTGCAAAGAGATGAGTGAAGCCATGTACTCACAGTTGTATCAGGATTTTTCTGTCCCAGGTTGAGCGTGGTACCTAATTCCATAGGCAATGTTAAAATCAATGGCTATTTGAGTTGTAAGATCATGTGAGTGAGGCAGGTTACATTTTGCCATTTCTGCTCCCAGAAAAACAGAACTGCAATAAGGTTTGTACAACTTGCACAGCAATAAAGGAGCAGGATTCCCAGGCTGCGCTGGAGACTCTCACAGCACAATGAGATGAGCACAAAGCTGTTGGAAAATAAAAAATGAAATCCACACCTGTCTGTTAGGCCATGATGGTATGACTCTTGGACTTTCAAACAAAAGAATCACTGAATTGTTTTTTGAAGAAAAATTTTCAGACTGCCTGCAATAATTAGCCTCTTTTCTCTGTATGTGCCTGGAAGATTTAAAGCATTTTATACACTTTCTTCTCATATTCTCTGCCTGTAAGACCTCCCTGATCTCTAGAAAAACATTAGAAGAATCAAAAGGAAAAGATAATGTACCTTTCACATTACTTATTTCTTACAAATCTAGAAGATTTTGTGGTTATTAGTATTACAATAATGTATTATATTCCTCACGAATCTTCAGGATGGCAGTATCCATTTCTAGCCAAAGTGTATGTAAGATGCTTTGAAGATACTTTTAAACAAAACAAAACAAAGAATTTTGTTCTTTTAGTGTCCACATTTAGGAATTCTATTAAGAAAAGTTACTTGAGGGAAGTAGAAGTTACTTGAGTTAGCTTCAGCACTAGCATTAAAGCAAGATTAATTTTTCCTTTACTTCTTTTTTTTTTCAGAACTGGTACCATTTTCATGCATGTAAAGAGCTTTTCTGTGTGCTAACAACTCTTTACTTTCTAATGAACCTATGACTGACAGAAAGTTGAGCTTTTCTTTCCTCCCACTAATACCACCATTGTATGTGTCTTGTTAACCAGTATTGTGTATCAGTCACAAGCTGACTCCTTTGTGCCTTTGTAAAGTATCAATTTAGTCAGCATTATCTGCTGGGGAGACAATGCTGCCGGTAAACGTGATCACAAAAATCCTCTAGCGTTATAAGCCCTAAAAACACTGGTTCAGGAGCCCTGGAGCGTGGGAGGCGGCGAGGCTGCAGCGAGAGCCGGCTGGCGGTCACAGCTGGCCCCGCGGGGTCCGAGGGAGCAGGCGGGCAGCCAGGGCAGGACCGGCTGCGGGGACAGCCCAGGCAGCTCGGGCAGCTCTTCGTTCTGGCTGTTCCTTGGGTTGCTTGGCTGGAAAAAAACCTATGCCATCCAGATCTGCCTGCCAACCCACCCGTGAGTTGACTACACTGACATTTGACCAGACTGACACGTTCCCAGCGTCTACTTTGATTTTCGCCTAATCAGGCTTTTCCAATAGTAAACTGATTTCTCGGCATTAACAAAACAACACCAAACCCAAACCCCGATGCAGGCGCGGAATGTCGCAGCTCAGTCCTCGGACCCTGCACTCCGCAGGGATTCTGCGGCTCCGCATACCTGCAGATGACAGTTAAGTCCCCGTTGGCCTCCAGGTAGACTTTAAAGAGGAAGGTTAGACCAACACAGTCCCTCCTTTCATGTTTTCCTGCCTGGGCTATGGTCAGTAAAACACCCAACCCCCATTACATTAGAGAGGGGGAGGGCAGCAGCTCTGGGGGGGTGCTGTGTCTTTGGATGAAATTGTCTCTTTGTTAGTCCAAAATAGCTCAAATTGGGCAACTTTCCAAGCATGCAGTGAAAGACGTCTGTTTGAGACAGTGCTTGGATAAGGCTGAGGATGGAGGGCTGAAAAAGAGGTGCCTGACTGGCTAGGTTCCCACAGGAGTGATTAATGTAATGTTGCTGGGATTTTACTGCATTATTAATGAAGTGTCAAGGAGCCTGGAGCACTGGAAAAACATCTCGGAAAAATTATTACTAAAAATCTGAATTGGTGCATTGGATAACCTTTCAGATTACTGTTTTTTCTTGGCCGTGGACTCCTTATCATGCCGGAGGAAGGCTATAAATAATAACGAGCAAGACTACGCAGGCGCCGCTCCTTCCACCTCCCCAAGCAGCGGTGGCCCCACTGGCAGTGGGCTCGGAGGGCCAGGAGTCCATGGGAGCCATGCCCGAGGGCTCTGCGGGGGCTCAGGGCTGCACCCAGCCCCTCCGGAGGCTCAGCCAAAGCTTGGGGAACCAGGGAGGTGTTGACTGTGGAGTTCTGCTTTGCCGAACGGTGTAGGGAACTGACAGGGTTGGTTTAGGGCTATTGTTTGCATTGATGAAGCTTGTATCTAGGATCATCACTGTAAAATAGCTCTACTTTTATTTTCCCCCTAAGCCGTTACCTCCTTTTTTATTGGCTTCATCATGCTTTTTTCCTTCTCTTCTGAATACTTAACTCTTCTGATCTATATTTTAATCATCTCTTGTGGCAACTGCAGGTTTGTTTTTTGGTGGGGACTTTTATCGCCCTCTTTTTTTTTCCTTTTTTTTTTTTTTTTTTAACTGCTGTGCTTTAAACCAGCCTTGCCTGCCTAAAGCTTCCAGTTGCTAAGCGACTTTTCCCCTCCGCCCTTCCCGCAGCCCGGTTGCCATAGCGCTGCCAGCCTCGGCTATCAAGTAGCAGAGAGCAGTCATTACTCACCGAAAAAAACCCCAACCCCACCAAAAACCAGGGCTGTACGGACCAATCATAATTTTCTTTCCTTTTTAATTCATTTCGCCAGCCGGCGGGAGCATCCCTGTGCGCGTTACAGCCGCGGGTTGGCTGCTGCGTTTATTTTCTTGCGGAAGTTTTTGGTTCAGTCTCTGCGTTAAACAGGACGGACTGCAGTGCTGACTCATGGACACCTGTGACGTTGGTCATGGCAGCAACAGATATTGGAGGATGCACTTTCTAAGAAGCTGTTTTGCGTGCCTGTGCGACTCATGTCGCACCCTGTCGCGAATGAGGGGATGCAACACCACACACCCTGCATGTCTGTAATTCACCCCAGCGCAAGCAGGCGCTCTGCAGCTCTGTGAATCACAGCATCGTTCCCTAGAAACCAGGTGATATGGGTAAACCTTTCATCTTGAAACAATTTTTAGTAAGAAGAACACCAAACATACTTAAAATGTGTGGTGTGCTACCATCAAAGACTAAAAGAATATACACTGGTTAAAAATTAGCTTTTCGGATGCACTCAAACAGATTTGTATGAAGGATCATATACAGGGAGAGTCTTCCACTTTTAAAAGAAAAATCATAACCCAAGCAGCTTGGGTGAGATAAACATTAATGTCAGCTCTAAAACATAATAATCAAGAAGGAAAACCTGACATCTTTCTGTTGTGAAATTGTGAGCTTTCTTGTCATCATTTTCCTGATTACCAGGCTTTACCAGCTGGGTGCTATACAGTAATATGAATCATGCAAATACAGACCTGGAGTCTCTAATGAGTCACACCATCCATCGTACCCAGTCAAAAAAAAGAGGTATTTGGCTTTTCTATAAAAATGGAAGAGTGCACAATTTAAAATACCTGCTACATGCTGAATTTGGTGATATAAAATTACTTGGGTGAGAATATAAATCACATGAGTTAAATTTGAATTGATAGTAGGGTGAAAGACTCTTTTCTACCAGGAAATGTTACAAACAGTAGTTGAGTTGGATATGGAATAGTTTCAGTTGTTCTGTGGCTCTAGTGTCCATTAATCACATAAAAAGCCTCCACCCCAGATTGTCAGTATAAAGCCTCTCTTAACATCCAGGGAACTTTCTTCCCACGTTCTGTAGTCGGTGAGTTATTGTGATAATAAATGCAGCAAGGAGCTAGACTCTGTGTCCTTACATGCCCTTCCATTTATCCAATCCAGCATCTGCCTATTTGAACAAGTGCATCAGATACAGGCAGCGTGCCAGCTATTAAAATGTTAAACCTACTGCCATGGTGCTGCATTGTACATTTTGTTTTTCCCCTGTCCTTGAAAAGGACTCACTCTTGAACTAATAGGAGTGTGTTTAATGGCTCCTTGTCTTAAATTCTCTCTTTACCCAACTATCTCTTCCCTCATTTGGTACTTTGTATTCCCTTCTCTTCATGCTATTCATGGGAGCATTAAATACTGTTGTGCAAGGAAAGTCATTTAAGAAACAACCTTTGCCAACTATATGGAAAACTGATTTCAAAATCCATTTCTACTCTGACAAACAATGCAAATCAAATATTGTGGGGAAAGGGGGGGAAAGGATTATTTTAAAAGTTCCTTTTTAAAAATCAGGATGCTTTTGTTCTTCTTAGGAGCTGACGTGACATACCTTCAGCTGGAGCCCCCTGTGCTGTGGTCAGGCATCACTTAGGTTTCCATAAACTGATATTTTCTTACTGAAAAAAGTGGTTATCTTTGCTATCTGTTGTTCTAAAGGAACTCGGGACTTGAGAACAACTGTGTTCAACAAATTAGGAATTGAAGATTTATAGAACAGGCCTTTTTGTCTTGGAAATACTGATTCAAGGGAAAATATTTTCAGATATATTATGTGAAGACCCTTGCCTAATCACAGAACTAGATGACAAATCTGATTCTCAATTAGATTGCTTTAGCTCTAGGATTCATTTCATCCCGAAGGGAAATTACTGGAATAAAGGTTAAATATCCAAATCAGAAATATTATTCTGTGTTCCTTTATGTCTGAAATGGTAATAAAACAAATTGAACATTAACCTAGTAGGACCAAGGCATCCCTATTTGCATGGTTTTGATGTCTGAATTAGGCAATAACTTCTCCATGTTGAAATTATGCAATAGTTGTTACTCAGTCTTTCATTTCCTCAAGCATTTGTGCACAGATTACATCCGCATATTATATTTTATTATGTCATTAAAATGCTAATCGACAAAAGTACACTACCACAGTTCCAGGAGAGATCAACATCATTCAATGGGTCTCCATTTTTATACCTTTCTCAGAGCCAACACAACACATTGACTGAAGTCCACATCAACAGCTTTCTTTTGAAGTCTACAAACTATGTTCACTTTGTGCACTGACAGTCTTGCTGTACCTGTTTTGTGCAATTCTTCTCCTTCTGATTTCCTTCTGGTTTCCTAACCTTCTTTCCCAACATCCCCAACCTGTTCTCAAGGTAAAAATCACTGTATCATGGTTAATGTGCTTCCTTGAATCTGCCTCCTTTGCTGTCTGATTCCTGTACTTCACCTACCTGTCACACTCCCCAGATTTTTAATCTGCTCACATAAAACTTTTGATTTCTGATTTTCCTCTGTCAATTTGAGATCTGCCTTTTTGTTCTGGTATTTTCTCTTCCTGTGTCTTCAGTCCTGTACTAATTTGTCTTCACTACAAAGTACCTCCACACCTAAGTTGTTTATCAAGAATTGCTTTCACCATCCATAAACTCTAAAAGCCAAGATATCAATTTGGTGAAATAGTACATTGTCCTTACAGCTAACAGACAGGACATTTACTTTCTCCCTTAAAACGTTTAGTAATGATAACTTTACATCAGCAGAATTTCTACTTGGCTGAATTTTAGTTACTCCGATACTAGAATTAGATTCTAGAAAATTGCTATTTATCACCAGATCTACATTTATCCTGTCCCCCTGTTTTCTACCATTCACCATACTTAGACATTATGTAGATGATGGCCTTCAGTTGAAGGAGGGTAGGTTTAGATTAGATATTTGGAAGAAATTCTTTACTACATTGATGGTGAGGCATAGAACAGCTTGCCTAGAAAGGTTGTGGACTCCCCATCCCTGGAGGTGTCAAAGGCCAGGCTGGATGGCCCCTCTGACTGACGTGGTCTAGTGAGAGATGTCCCTGCCTATGCCATGGGGGATTGAAATTAGATGATCTTTAAGGTCCAACCCAAACCATTCTACCATTCTATGATTTTCCTTACTACCCAGACTATTTCTTAAAAACCAATTCTGTAAATTATTTCCTTCTGAGAAGTTAATAATAGTCAATCATCTACTTCTCAAACATTTACATTAAAATCTAAAATTTAAATAAAAATATTCAAAGACCTTTTCCTTTGCTTAGCAAAAATGATTGAGAAGAGATGTCTACTTTTAATTCAGAGTTGCAGTCTGCCTCATTCAACAACACTGCTATATTGGCAGGAGGAGCCGTTCCCATCTTTCAGCCTCACCAAAGCAATTATGTCCCCTTCCCCTGGATCAACTCAGTTCTTTGTGTCACTGCCTTATTTTTGGTATTCCCGGAGCCTGGTGCTATTGGAGCAGTATTTGTATAATTCTCTGTTTTTATTTGGACATCAAGTTACATGAACTTAGGTCATGACTTCAGAAGCCATGGGTTTATCTGACCATAGACAGTGAAAGCAAACAATGGCAACAGTCATGAGAAGTGAGAAAGCTGGCCTAAGTAAAAGAATTACTCTTACTTTCACCTGATGACAGAGCCATAACTGGGATTAGCTGAATCTGGGACTGCCATGACTTAGTTTAGATAGTTGTGACTGAAGAAGGTTGAGGCATTCTGGCTGCTTTCAAAATAAATATGTCGATCATCTGCTCTCATTGGCTCCCACTCCAGTTGGCTTACTTGAGTTTTTTAAAAGTAGCATGTCTATTTGTTGTGCACCTGGTGTAATTCTATTTTTGTGCTACTATGAGGCATTTTATCAAGTACATAAATCATGCTGAGTACTGCAGTATTTTGAGCATGTGTATGTGCATGTAATTCTAACACATAGCCTCGAAGAAAAACTTTTGTCAGAATTATAGATCGCTAGATATTCATTATTCACCATTGTTTGTATTTCTGTCCAAAACATTTTATTATCCTTTTAGTCTGATAGCAGTTTTCTAGACCATTGTGCAAGCTTTCATGTTATGTAGCAGTTAATGTCTCCCAAAAATGGAACAAAAGACTTCTTTGTCTACCCAAACGCACACTATTTGCTGTTCAATCTAATCAAAGAAAAATAAACACCATTGATTTTTATCCTTCTACTTTTCCTTCCACTGTGCTCTCCAAATACTAATACAGTCCATATATACCAATGGAAAGTGAAAAAAACCCCCACATGCAGAAGAGGTTAAATTCCAGTTTGAAACAATTTGTGACAGGAAATAATAATATTCATTGAGACTAAATAAGAGAAACTCTGACATATTCTGTGGATATTTTGAAGGTCTGGATGGCACTCATAACTGCTGAGATGTTTCTGTGATGGAGACCTTCAGGAATGAGTGGTTAGATAAAAACAGTGTCTATCTTTTCTCTTTTTTTGTTGTTGTTTTGTTTAAGTTTTGTCTATGTGGGATTTCTTCCTCCAGTAACAAACACATAATGAGGTTCCTCTTAAAATGATGGTGACTCCAGGTAAGCAGTTTTCTGAGAGCATTACAGGATGAACTTTCTATTCACCAACTTGAAAAGTGATTATTTAGATCCTTCAGTATCTGTTTTCAATCCCTTAGTTCCATGCCTTTCAACTGAAGATGCCTAAGTAGAATTCTAATTCTTTCTTCCCTCTACAGAGAATAAAATGTAATAGCTCATGGCTTCAGAGATAAATGTGTTTTTGTTGCTGTTGCCATGTTTTTCTCTCTTGTATAATTCTTTTTCTTTTTTTTGTTTGTTTGTTTTTCTTAGCTTAATTCCCTATTCTCTTGTAGATTCGTACTTCAGATTTTAGCCAGAGGCATAAAGTGCTTCTCAGAAAGCATCTTGAAACTTCTCAGTCCATTCCATGGAATCAGCATGAATGTTCTTGTCTCATGGGACTCCTAGAATAGATAAAAGCTTGCAAGGGCATCTACAAAGTGAAAAACCACAAGAAGGAACAATAAAGTCAAGTCGACTATAACTCAGCCTGCCTTTTTATCATGGGTGAGAAAGACCATCCTCTTCTTGCAGAATCAAGACCTCAGTCCAGTTTTCACTGAAAACAGTGGAATGTTTTCCCTGAACTTGACTCAGATCTGCAGCAGTCCCCAGCACTCTTATACAGTGCTCAGCATTGAAGCAAGCATTTATGTATAATCAGATCACAATGATGCCCCAAGCTGCTATTTCCCTCCCAGACTAAGCAACTCTCTGGCAATATTTTCTGTGATTCTTCAAGGCTTTTATTACTTTGTCAAAGCTCTAAGACTACAAGTTATGTTTTTCAAGATGCCATACACACCATGCAGCCTAACTCTCGTTAAAAATCATTTGGACTTTCCAGTCAGGTTGATGCAAAAGGAGAAAACTTACTGAGTTTTAAGGCAGGATTTATAAGTGGTATTATTTATC
>JAOXXN010000001.1:41053605-41069262 GCA_026770055.1 Myrmophylax atrothorax | reverse complement strand
CGCCCCTTTTTTTTTTTAAAGACCTCATTTAATGCTCAGGACTTGGTGCAGTGGAGGCCACTTTCAAAGGCTTTGGTATCCACAGTAGCAGCTCTTTGAAGTAGAGATGCCAGCGGGGAGCTAGCTGTCAGCTTAATCTTTGGTGTGAGGGGTCCTAAGTGGTAAGAAGCCACAACATCCATCTCAGGGGGAGAAGCTGGAGAGCAATACTTGGAACTGAGCTGATCACCTGGACCT
Source organism: Myrmophylax atrothorax (assembly GCA_026770055.1). NCBI lineage: Eukaryota > Metazoa > Chordata > Aves > Passeriformes > Thamnophilidae > Myrmophylax > Myrmophylax atrothorax. The sequence continues at coordinate 41,069,025 of JAOXXN010000001.1, read as the reverse complement.
GGTCCTTACCTGTTGAGCTGGAAGTCGTTGGACACTTCCATGGGGTGTGAGGGATGCAGTCCCTCTCATCTCTGGTTTTCCATTCTTGTTCTGTCCTGATTTCTTTCTCCAGTCACTTAAAGAGGAGGACACATCAGAAGGGCAAGGGATTAAGGCCTGAGAACAAACACATGGTTCTGAAAAGGGTTTGTTTGTCTTCCCAAGTTGGTAGATTGTTCCTCTGGAGGGCAAAGCAGGTGGCACAGTGACTTGTGTGATCTGCTGGTCCTTGTAGGCATGTGTTTGTCCAATTGGGTCGGTGGCTTTGTGGTGAACCCAGGAGATAAAGCTGTGCCTTCACGTTCTGAATATCATCATTTGGAGGTTCCTGTCTCCCCTTTGGCATGAGGAAGGTGAAGTAGACTGTGCTTTTTGGTCACCAGTGATGCATTTAACTGCCGAAAGCTAGGTAGGATGAGTTTGCCTTCTGTGAAATCTGTTTGTTTGAAATAGGGGATGAAAGCGTTGAGTTTCTCACAGGAGGGCTTGAAGATCAGCATGTCCGCATGGACCTGTGGCCAGCCTTGGTTACAGAACTGTGCTGCTTGTAAGAAGCTGCCATCCCAAGGTGGAGAAGGCAGAAGGGTAAGCTGAGGACAGCAGTATGTGCCTTGAATGATGCATGGCTCGAGTCACCAGGGGTGAGGCTTTCTGACGAGGGCTTTCCTCCTTGACCATAGTAGGCACTTTTGATTGTGATGGCTATTGAAATAATCTGATTTTTAAGCCAAAAAGCTATTTTGTAAGTTCTTCATATCGTAGACCTTCAGCCTGTCACCTGCCATTTAACTGCACCCTTGTGTGGTTTGCTGTATGCAAAGATAGCTGTCTTTTGTATGGCTTGTCCCTGGTAAATCTCTGAGTCACCCCTGCATCCTAGTCAAAATCTGGTGGTCCTTCTCATCAGTCTGCATGAATTTTGTATTCTTTCTGTTGTCAAAAGCCTTCCTGTTGCCTCTTTGTGTATGTAAGCCTTTCTGCAGTGCTGATGGTGCTGTTGCTGTTCTCTCACTCTTTTATCATTCCAGAGTTACATGCTCTGTGTCTGTACACAGTAGCATAATTCTTTTCTGTTTTCCTTTGATAGTACCAGATGTTTTCCTTGCTTTATACTCCATGAACTGCTGAATATTTTGCAGGAATTTTCATTGAATTGCTTCTAATGTCCATAAGATCCTTCCTCTACAGCAGTGTCTTGTTTGAACTTAGTGTTGTGTATATACTGTTCATTACTTGTCTGCTTTTCCTGTCATCTGCATTTTTTTTGCCTATCTTTATGTTAAACTGATGTCATTTTATCATCCAGTGTACTCATTTTCATGAGATCCTTTTGTAACTCTTCACAGTTGGCTTCAGGTATGACTTTGCAAAAATTTTACATTAACTGCAAACTATCTTATTGTTTACGGTTATGTTGCAAAGCAGAGGAAGTTGGCCAACTTAATTATGAAAATTACAGTAGATTATTAGAAGTAAACCCATGATATTTAATCTTGTGAGTTTGTTGGGTTTGAGGGCTTTTGTAGAATTGTTTGACGCTGAACTTTTGCTCAGACTTCAGTCTTCTTAGTGTCTGCAAATGCTTAGCCCTTTTAGCTACCTTTTTTAAATAAATTTCTTTTAACATCTGTAAGACCTGTGTCATCACAGTAACTGAGTTCCACAAAAATCATCTGGTTACAAAGATAATTCATTTGCTTTCATTTTGCTTAGTTTTGAGCTTTTAGGATTTATATTTTCTAGCTTTTCCTTACCATTGTCAGAATTGTATTCCTTAATAAAAACGGGTAATTGCTTGTAAACATATTTGTAGGTGGTAAGCTTTTATGAAATGTACTTGATGTTTTCAGCCTTCCAGTGAAGTGGACAAGAGGTAGCTGAGCTGCAGTGGGGTTCTGTAGTGGGTCCTTGAACTTGAGGATTCTTGTCATATGTGAGGTGGTTGGTGGTTTGTTTTTTTCCTTGGTTGCTTTTGGTGAGGATTTTTTTGTGGTTTTTTTTTTTGTCTGTTTGTTTTTTTCTTAATGAGAAGTGAAATTAAATTAAAACAGACTTAATAGTAATACTCTGCTTTGGTAAAGATAACCACCTGTATCTTACCTGTCTGGGTCTCCAATTGCTGAAAAGTCAGCAAACTTTTCACTTAGGGGAAAGATCTTTGAAGTGCTTCACTGGAAGGTAAAATATGAATGCCCTGAAATAGGACTGGTGGGCAAATTTCTACTTTTCTCATTTAAAAATGCTTACATCTTTTATTTGTGTGACTGTATTGACTGCAGAGCTGCAGTTAGAAATTTAGGTTGCATGTTGCCTCGTGCATCAGCAAGATTGTTCTTTAATTGTTTTCCTGATGGACCTTGTTTGTCCAGTGGAAAAAAAAGTGGGACCCTAAATTGTAGGCTTCCATTCAACTTTACAGAATAAAAATAATTAATTTTTTTAAAAAATGCCCACTCCTCAATATGTAAATTGAGTAAACTTTTTCTGTAAGAAATCCTAAAAGCATAGAGCTGCAATCGCGCTGCATCTTTGCTGTCTCTCACTTTTGGTCTTTTCAGAGTATAATAGCACTTTTTTTTTTTTTTTTCTAGAGGACAAGCAGTTCTGTTGAGTTGCTGTAAAGTGGTACCATGGTTACTGCTGTTTCAGGTGATGGGCAGAGGGATAAATGTGGAGAAGGGCCTTTCAAGTAGGTTTTCAGGATCTCTAGAGTCTGTGTGTTGTACTGAAGTGCGTATCTCTGTGAAAGGTAAATATTGGTAATGCAAACTTTTCAGCCCATAAAGTTGCAGGGAATTATTGTAAGGCATACTTTTGACTGAGAGTGAGGTGGTTTTAAATTTTTTTTAGTTTATTTCTTTATTTTGGTTTGGTTTTTATTTTCTAGTCTGACGTGATTTTATATATCTCACCTGCTTTGTTCTGGAAATGTATGAAATGGAAAGAAGTCCTATCAAATGTCAGAGACTAGAGTGTGTACATAGGCTGAAGGTTAGAAGATACAAAATCTCTTATTTACAAGCTAAGCAAATATTGCATTAAAATGAGGCACGTTCAACACACACATTAAAGTCATTTTTGAAATGTTCTTGGAATAAAAATGCGTGTAAGCATAACAGCAGCAGTCCACTTCTTATGTTTATACACAGACAGCTTTTTTTATCTCTCAGTGTTATGATATTATTTATTTGAGCAAATCCTGGTGGGTTTTTTTTTCTTTTTTTGCTATTTAATACTTTGTGACGCAGAAAACTTGACGTCCTTCAAAAACAGTGTTGTACATCAAGGTTATATCTGTGCATCGTCGAAGAAATCTCTTGAATTATGATTTAACACAGCAATTAGGCAAGGTAATACATACTGTAAAGTGCAAAACAGAGTGTGGCTTTTAAATATCCTTTTGTGACTAAACTTGAATACAACAAATGAATTAGGGCTCTGAAAAGGACAAAAATGTCAAGACTTATTTTAACCAGTCCAAATTTTCCGCTGCAATGTGAGCAGAAAGCTGTCTCTTGCCAAGAGCCAGTTGCTGGTGCTCAGTGTCAGATGAGTGTCAGTGGCCAATGCCAGGCTGTGCTTAGCAGTGCTGCCGTCCCCAGCGGGAGGGAGAAATCTCTGCACTTACAGGTAAGCAGAGACAGTAGAAAAAGGTCTGGAAAAGTGCTCTGTCGAAACATTTATGGGAGATCAGTTTTCACTGCAGAAACATTGCAATTTGTTGTGTCAAAGGATGGAAGAACTCAATTTTTCAACTTCGCTGTTGAAACCCAATTTACAGTATATTCCTGAATAATTTCTTATCCATGGCAGTATGTAAGTTACAATAAAATGATTCAACCATACAAAAATGAACTGTTGAGGTGGAATTGTTTCAATGTTGCTAAAATACTTCTGCCTTTCCTCTCCAGTATTTTCACCTTTCAGTCAGAGGAGGCCTTGAGATGCTGAAATTTCCTTTAGGAAAGTTTTCAGCAACACCTAATTGAGAGTAGGAAAGACTTTTTTTCCTACTGCTCTGTTTTTGCAGTAAATAGCAGAGGTAAAATAGAGAGAGACTGTAATTTAAATATTGACAAAATATTTGATTTAAGGAAGGGACATGCCTTGGGTCTGGGACACAGAAGTGGTGGACTAATGCTGCCTAACCAGTCAGTATGGCTGCCTGAATCCAGTCCCTTTTCAGCTTCTAAGCTAAGAGAAATTAAAAGGAAGACTCTGTATACTGAAGTTGCTTTTTAAAGATACTGGCAAGGGGTTTTTTGTTGTGATTTGGTTTGGGGTCTTTTTTCCTTTCAGAAATGTGAATGTAGTTCATGTCCCCCTTTAGTGTTGCAGTCAACTGAACTATGCACATGTCAGAAAAATCAGTATGAACTCATCGATGTCCTTACTGTAGCCTAATAAATCTGAGTTTGTTTCATTGTAGCCTCTTTGTGTTTAAGTACTTTGTCTCCTTTTATGTATATTTTTTTTTTTTAAAAAAAAGGTTCTTTTCTAAAATGACACTGAGTTAAAAAGTAACTTTCTTCAACCAGTGGTGAGCTTCTTGGACTCAGGGAGACATGTTACACAAATCGAAACAACAGATCGATATGACCCATTTTTATTGGGTCAGTGCTTCTTAATTGGTGCTCAAGCAAGAGGGAAGGTCAGTAGCAGTACAGCACACCAAAACCAAAATTCATCATTGTAGAGATCGGAAGAAAAATGTTTACTCTGGTAGGCAATGTCTGCAGACAGTTACCGTGCACTCCTTCCAGTTGTAACTCCATTATTTGCCTCAGGATTAAATAGAAATATTCAAGATTTCCAGGAAAACAGAAAAAAGCTCTTCTTTGCTTCTCTGCTGCCATTTGAAAAAAAAAAACAAACAACAATTTTAGAGGAAAAGCATTCACTTTCTGAACTTGGTTATTTGACAACAGAATAGTGGTTCACTAAATGCAAATTTATTTTGTTCCAGAGAGAGCGAATTTGCATCATGTATTGTCAAATACAACACAAGTAGCCTCTGAAGTTTTAAATGTTGGTTTTACTTGGATTTGAGTTTCTTTTGTTGGTGGTGGTGTTTTGTAAGTTTTTTGTGTACAAATAAATGGCATGAATTTTAAAAAGATGATCTCTTACTGTCATCTTCACATGGAACTTGATTAAATATTTTCATTATTTGTCTTGGAGGGCCAAAGATAATCAGCCAGGAAGCTATGTCTGTTTACAACACAAAAAGGCAACCTTCTTTCAGAAGAGACCGATAATCTGTTAAGTACTACCTTTTTTTTCCCTTCAGAGCCATGCCAGAAACTCCATTACTGGTTTTTCTTAACTGGGAAGGGTCTTTGAAAAAATGGCTTTTAGTGAGAGATGTCAGCTGCTGTTTTATAGAACATTTGCTCTCTGAATGTTAGCGTAAAAACATTATTTAAGAAACATAAAATCGAATTGGCTTTGAAGGTATTTGATAACTGTCTTCTATAGGTGACTTTAGAGCTAGGTTGCTGTTCTCTCTTTTTAACTGCTGTAGGATATAAAGTGTGCTGGCACAGGCGCTTAATCAGGCTTTGCAGCGTGTCCCATGAGATATGTAAGAAGTAAAGCACTTGCATATGTTCTGCTTCATGAGGATTGCTTTAGTTTTGGAAGTAAATACAACTGATGTTGTGTGTTGTGTGCATGCTACTAATGGAGCGGAAAGGGAATTGAATCCTTCTGATAAAATGGACTTTGATGAAGGTTTGCTTGGGCAACTCTCTGAGTACTAAAGACACTACTGAGGTTTTTTCTTTTCCCTTCTGAAAGCACTTTGTCATTGTGATGAGTTGCTCCTTCCAAAATGTGTTTGAGATGGTTGTAAAATGCTTTGAGTCTGGCAGAACGCAGGAGTGCCTTGCTTGGGCTCCTTGGGGCATCTCTCAGGTTTTCTTGCTTCTCTGTTGGATTGCTAAGAAAGCATTGCTTCTGGAAGTGTTCCTAGGTGTGATGCAGTTTGGGGTGCAGAAGAAGGGGTCTTGGTGTTTCTTCCCCTTGTGGTAGGTTTTAAAAGTGCTTATCCCCAAGCTCCACTTCTGCTGGTAGGAAAAGGAACATTCTCTGTTCTCATTAACACATTCAGGGGTAATGCAAAAGCAGTAAAAACACAGATTTTCTGAAGGAGTTTTGTAATCAATCATCTTAATCCCCAGCTCCATATGCAGTTTTCAAATTTTTGTGAATCTCCAAAGAAGTCCTGAAGCGTTTCCTTCCATATCTGCACTCCTCTCCTGAGAGTCTATGCTTTTGTCAACAGTTATGAGAACCAGTCAGGCTCTGTCTTGGTATCCTACTTTTCATGCACATGATAAAGGATATTTCTGACAGAGCAGCATTTTAAAAAGGGATTGGACAAATCTATGGAAGAAAAATCCAGCGAGACCTATTAAATACAAAGACATCAGTTACAGGTTGCTGGGAGAAAATTTGTGGACATTATCATCTCTGCCTGTGTTGGTTCTGCATTCTTCTCTGGATATCTGGTATCGGCCATAGTTGCAGACTGTATTTTGGGCAAGGTGGACTTTTTGGCTGATCTGTGAAGGCCATCCTTGTGTTTTGTTATCATGTTCTCAGGTGAAATGCAAATGGAGAGAACATTACAGAAATACAGGTATTTTATCTCAAAATAGTGATGCTGCTTGGATTCCATGCAGGGAATTAACATTATGTAGTGCTCTTGCTGCCCTCAACTTGGGAGCATGGTTTGGATGTGCCATGCAACTTTCCAGAGCTGGGTAATTTGTTGGAGTGTATTGTTAATAATACTGTTGGCAGTCTTAAAACACATGCAGCTTGTGATTTCTTCATGTCTTATTTACATGGAGTCCTTAGTTTATTCAGACTTACCCTTGTCTTTCAGTCCAAAGGGATGCTGTTTGTCACGTAAACAAATGCCTGGGCAAGAATTCTGCCTTCTTGGCTTAGTGTGAAACTGGAGTAGAAAAAATAGAAAATTGACACCACACAGCTCTTTTAAATTGTGCTCCTGTGTAACAGCATGTTATCGGTCCTTTGGCAGGTGAGAACAGTCATTTGATCACGTGCTCCCTCCATCCCAGTCTATAAAAATTTCACAGTACATAAGCACACTTTCCTATAAATATTTTACAGCCCTAAAAAAAAATAAATACAAGGCATGTCTGCAGCTGGGTGTGGGTAGAAGCTCCTAATGCACTGGGGTATCCTTTCCTGGGGAATTGGGTTTGATTAATAGCTATTACGTGCTGCACTCTGCCAAAAGCAAAACACTTGTGTCCACAAGAGGCCAAGTGATAACGTCATTGCTGCCGGGGATGATTAACTCTGCTCGCTGAGGCACAGAAACAGAAATTGGTTTTGCCCTTTTGTCAAGGTGGGAACAGAATTCTGTGTATGAAACTCATACACCTAGAGGATAAAATCAGGTTAATTTGGACTTAGAAAGTGTTTAAGTTACAGAAGGTACAAACCAAGAGAGGAGGAGAAGGTGGAGTAGGATGACGATGACTGGGAAAAAAACCTAAAAAAACCCCCAGCTGTTTTCTGCAATTGCATTTTAACTGAAGCATAATAAGCATTAGTTTTTTCATGACTTCGAAGCACTTTGATGTTAGAAAATACTCTCGTAGGCTCCAGTTCTTTACAGACCTAAAGTTCAGCAGAAATATTTCATGGTCCATTAGCAAAGTAGTATAGTGGGTTGCTGAAAAGGTCCCAGGCTGTGTCTGTTGTTTCACAGTCACCTTCCTCCTCACCTGCTTCCCTGGGGACAAAGGCCATTAGTGTTATTATATTGTAAAGCCAGCTTCAAAGTGAACCGGCGGGTTTTAACAAGAAGCTCATTGCCATACTGTAAATAGCATGGGACATGCTAAAAAGCCTGAACCTGGCACATTAGTGATCTTGACAAGGAAAATATGGCTCATTTAGCAAAACTGATTTGAAGGTCATGCTCAGTTTAAATAAAACAGACTGTTGGTTTCTAGTCTGTCCCCGGACTTCTGTCGGCTTAACTAAAGTAGTCTGTGAGTAAAGTGTTCATCTGAATTGCAGTTCACAAGTATGAATCTCTGGTTGTATAACAGGCAAAGAGAGATGTTGGAATAGTTAATCTCCAAGTCATGCAAATAAAATCAGTAATGGTTCTTTTGTAGGTCAGGACACTTTTGACTTCATCTGGGTTCAGGTCAAATTAATATATGAACCAGGATTAGAATTTTAGTATTTTTGGCTCCCAGCCACCTGATCAAACCAGTGGGCTGCTTCTCTGATAGGGCAGTTCTGGCTTCTTCCTTGTTTGAGCAATGCTGGTTTGCTTCATGCCAAATGCAAGCTGTTTAACATCCTAAAGTGGAAAAAACCCTGAAAATGATTAAAGAAATGTTCACGAGTTTCATTTGAAATTTGTTGAAGAAAATGCATTCATTGTGTTCTACTATAATTGAATGTTTTTTCTTAAAAGTGCTATGTTGACAGACAGGTTTTCCATTCATATTTGCCATCAAAGAATGGATGTCTATGGAAATCTGTTCTATTTTCTCTTGTTTCTGGAATTTAGGGAATATTATTTTTTGTGACTTAACAACAGTTCAGAAAAGAGCCAGAAGCCTGATTTCAGTTTTAATGCTATCCTTTTACAGAACTATGCAAAGACACTACCAAACTCTACCATATATTGTCCTATGTTACTAGATACCTCATCTTAGGGTACATATAAAAATATGAATATTAGAAATTAGTTTAAAGAGAAGAACACCAAGCTGGCATAGTACTCACTGGTAAGTGATACCTCTGTGCTATTTCATCGCTTCTGGTCGTGTTTCCTAATCTGGAAACCTGATGCAATGAGAAGAGCCTATACACCACATGAAATCTCTTGGTTTTCTTTCTTTAAGATACAATTTATTCAAATGTAATTAACAAGCATGCTGACTGCGACTTTTTTGGTCCATAAAATTTCTTTCTTATTTTATCCACGTTAGCATATTTTGATGGAAGATCCTCTCTGTGTTGGTTAGTGGGGGATTTTGGATGGTGAGGTTTAAATTAGCCTATGATGCCTGAGAGCCAGCCTTGCTTTCCAGGCACAGGGAGCATGTCCTGTGGGATAGTGTTCTAGGTAAAGGGGCTTGCAGAGAGGAGCCACAGGGAGGGTGTTCTGTCATGCCTGCTCTGCTCTTTACTCCTTCAGGTGGGAGCACAAACATGTGGCCACATCTCTGTTGAGTTGGTCATCACATGTGATGCAGGGTGCTTTATACTGCTGTGTTGGGCTTTATTCTGCACCTGATGAGGCAGATCATAACAGATCCAGCTTTAGCCTGAGATTAAACTGCAACCTTGCTTTCCTCTGCAGGGAGTCTGAGGCAGGGCAAGAGAAAATAGCACAGGGCAGTCGAGCAAGTGGCAGGTAGCTGGAATTTAAAGCAACAGTGCAGTGTGCTTGTGGGGTTGGAGCTATCCTTTGGTTTGCAGCTTCTCTTCTGTTTCAATGCCTTGAATGCTATTTAAAGCTCAAACAATGGGGAGGAAAAAGACATTTAAGAGTGTAAAAATAAGGTTTAGTTGAAAAACTGAGCCACATCTCACCATCTCTTAGGTTAAAGCACCTGCCAGTGTCTCCTAAATACATGGCTGTGCCCTGAGTGCTTTGCAAGTGGAGTCCAGTGTGCAGCTGCACAGAAGAAGTGTGACACTGTGGGATTTGGATGCCTGTTTGTTGCTTTAAGGGTGGGGGTTCAGTAGATGTCAGTCTTCAAATGTATATTGACTTGATCTGGTTATAGCAGGACTCCTACATGTTAAAGTTATGCAGAGAATCTTTCCACTGGGTTTTGTCTGTAAACATACTGAAATGCAAAGCAAGTTTCCTTTGCAAATATGGTCAACGACTGAAGGAGCAGTAGCTTTTTGAAGGAACACAATGCTTGCCCATCGTCTGAAGATGCACCTGTAGGGAGAGGCACGTTGGTTAATCCTTGGCTTTGGACATCCCAAGGCATCTGGAGATGGTTGTTTTGTTTTTTTCTCTTTTTTTTCCCTATATTTAAAACACAGCATTGTAAATGATCAAACTTCGAAAGCTGAGTATGTTTAGCACATCTTTTCTGGCTTGCTTGGAAAGAAGAAATTATATACTTCAAACTATATACTCCCTCTTAGGTACAACTGAGGGTTTTCTATCTTTTTAATTCTTGAGTTTCTGGTGTATTTATAGAAGAAATACATGGATCATGTTGATGAAATTTGACAGTAGGTGCAACAAATTGAACCCCAGTGTTGACACCTCTTACTGAAGTTTTTAGTGTGATGAATAATAATACAGAGTGCTTAAATCTCAAAAAAATGTAAAACTTAACACTTTATAAGAGCTCTGGGCTGGGACTACGTAGAGGACTCTGCTTCTTTACTGAAGTCATCAACTGCAGAGTTGACTTTTTGAAAAGGGGGTCTTTTCATATTACTGCAAGTTACCTACTGAAGCATGAATACAACATGTCCAGGAAGTCTCAGCTTCTCCATTAGATGCCTAATACATAATCCATTGGCATGTAATCTGTTTGATAAATAAAACTACTGGCCAGAGCACCCCATATTTTGTAGATAGCAAGAGCCCCTATTTTCCAGGTGAGAGATCCAACTGGTTTGTAATAAGGCAGGGATTTGTGCTCATTTGCAATTCTTAAAGTTGCTGGCCTGCCTTGTGTTCCTCAGAATGAGAACCTTTTTCTGGGGCCTCCTAGTGTCTGTGTACTCTGTCTAGTTTAAGAATTTTAAAGTTTTTGTTTTTTTTTAACCATGGCAAAAGCCTCCTACTCCTCTATGCCTTGCTAGCTTTCTGCAAAAGGGAAATGATGCTTATCTGAAAAGAAGGATCTAAAGCTAAGTAGTTTGTACGTGTCCATGAATTTATTCCGCTTAGCATACAAAAAGCTGCATTTGTAAGTGTCCATTCTTGATCAGTTCCATTGATCCAACTGTGTGAGAGGCTGAAAATAAACAATAATTGATAATTGTAAAAAACCCAAACAAAATTTCTTCTTTTATACTTATATTGACTACTTTCTTCAGTTTTGTAAGAACATTTTGTATCTCAGTTGCCAATGTTTTGTTAAGTTTTGCCATTTTGTTTAGCTATGGGTCTTGAGTTGGGATGTTAGTGATAATAGCAGCAGAACAACTAAACAAAACTCCTAAACAAATAACAAAGCAAACCTTTTGCTTGGGTAAGGACTGGTGTTGGCACTGAGAGCTCTAGGCTGGTGAGGTCCTGTTGGTTTTGGCAGGACAGCTAACTTTGGCTGATATGTTGGGACATAAACAGAAGTAGCGGAAGGGAGAGCAGAGTTTGCGTTTGCTGGAGGCCCTGGTTTTTTTCAGATGGGTGAGTTTTGCAACACTCAAGGTCAGGGTGAGCTGTGATGTTAGTAATGGCCTGTGTCCTGGGAGGCATTTTATTGAGGATTATTAATTACTATGTTTTCTTATGTACATCCCATTTTCTGTCCCCTCCTTTACTTCCCTGTTTACCCAAACTGCTGGATTTTCCCCTGTAACCACAGCCTCCTTTGCTTTCCTTCCGAAATTCCTTTTTGTCCTGCTCTCCCCTGGTGTTCACATCATTCCTTCATCTTTCTTCCATACCCATCTTGTTTTTCACTCTTTTCCTATGAAGTCTCTCCCTTTCTTTTTCTTCCATAACTGGCTATTTCCTGTTCCAACCTTCCTTTCCTGTTTTTATCTTTCCTTGAGCACTTTCTCCATATGCTGAATTTTACTTTCCTTGGCCCCTCCCATAATTTTATTTTCCCCAGTTTGTCTTTTCTCTCCCTTCTCCTTGTTTTGCTTCCCTCATGGTGAGGCTTTCAAGGTGTCGTCTCTTCTTTCATCCTCCTGATGCAGGTGATGGGCAGAGGAGCTATGACAGCTGCTTAGGATGTGGTCACGAATGTGTAGGTCACGTAAGTGCTAGGGATGAAGCACTCCAAATTATTCTGTCCTCACCATGTTTGCACTTGCCTCCCGCAGAAGGTGTGACCTCCTTCAGAAAGGTCTCAGTTCTCTCTTAAGCTTTCACCAGTAGAAACTCCTGAAGCACTTGATGATTCTTGAGAAATCAGATAGTGCTGCTGTTACGTTTGACAAGACATGAATTTTTGAGACAACCTTTTCATTCTTCCCTTTCTTTAGAAAATCTTCATGTAGCAAGAAGATAAGCAGTAGGATGACAGTGTATTTCACTCTTTTGCCCTCCACCCCCAAATGCTTTTTGGTATGAATTCTTGCTGCAGTCTCAAGAACCTCCTATGTAATTCTGCTGTGCACATTTCTTTAAAAACCATGCCTACTGCCACTTCTATATTGTGTGCTATTTGCTTTGCTGCCATGTGCGATGTCTGGGGTTTTTCAGTCTTAACACCTACTACTTCAGAAACAACTTTGTCAATTTTAATGGTATGTAGCCCTGCAGTATATTACTACTTGTGACTTTCAGCAGAGTGCTGTATAACATTGACCCTTTTTCCAAAATTTCAGTCTGTCTCCTGCATCTATTACTGAAAACCATTACTGACATTTCTGAATTGCAGTGTGTGGCTCCAGGGAGAGTATTTCCTCTTTTACTTTTAGCCAGCTAAATCATCAGCCCAACAAGCTATCAGCTCAACAAGCTCATGTGAAGTGTCTCTCTTTGGTTTTCCTCCTCTCTTTCCTTTTCATCAGTTAGAAGTATTTTCTCACCTCTTTGTGTGTGTTCAGCTTAATCTCACTCTTCATCGATGTTGTTGAACAACACTGATGGAATATTTAATTAGGGGAATTTTTAATTTATGTACTGTACTGTAATTGCATAGAATTATTTAAAAATGTATTAATTCTTTTGCACCTCATTATTCTTTAGACTAGGTAAAGCTAGCTGAGTGTCACCCAGACCCATCTTATTGCATGTTGCACTTGAAACTGATTTTTTGAGTAATTAGCTTTCATTTCCTTTATTCATGCTGGCAGTAGCAGATTTTGGTGGAAATATTGGTCACAGAGTAAAAACCCTTCAGGTAGCATTGCTAAGTAATACAGAATGTGAAGACCTAAAAGTCAGAACTGGGATTTGTTGCTGGAACTGTGTGTGAGTAATTCTTACTCACAACTAACAATACTGACTTGAAGACAGATGAATCCAAGCATAGAATGGTAATTTTTCTGGCATGGAAAAGCTGACAGTGTTTTTAGACCTGTTTTTATTGATTCATTTTAAAATCTCACTTATTTCAGTCCTTCCACCTTTTTTCTTGCACAAAAATAATCCATCAACTGTTTCTGGATGGTATCTGCAGAGTAAAAGTTGTGTTACTTTGAAGCTAAATAGAAGGAAACATCATGTCCATGACTTCACTGTCTGCATATAAAATATAGTTAGTGATTAAAAATATTTATTATATCTAACCCTTTGATTTTCAGATCTCTTTATCCATAAAATATCCTAGATATTTTATACTCCCTAAATGGCTTAAGTGCCATATTTAAGTGTTAGGTTTTGATGCTGAATGATATATTTGTAAAGGTACACAAAAGCTGATCAAATCAAGGGACTATTTAGATAAAGACTGCTTCATATTTGAAAGGACTCACTTAAGGGTGATGGCTTTGTGGTGAGGCTTTTCATGAAGCCTTTATGAAACAGCCTGTTGGTTAATGGGGAAACTAACTCTATTGTCTGCATATGGAAGGGTTTTTTCCCTGTAATTTTGGAATAACTTTTTTTGTTTTGTTTTTTTGTTTCTCTTGAGGAATAGAGGGAGAGACAAAAATTCTGAACAGAATACTACCACCCTCATTGCTAAGGAAGAGCAAATAACGAGTAACAACTTGCAATGTAGTAACACAATCCGAATGGCCAAGTGTTAAACTAATGGAAATGGGTTCCTTTATATTGTTTTGGAGACTAAGCACTTTACATTGAATTGTTTCACAACCAGTGGGCCTAATTATTGTGCCTGCCACATTCATCTATTTAAATCATTCCCAACTTTGGATTGCTGCCTAGAATATTACTGCAGTACGTGTTTCTACTGGTTATTCCCTTGTCTCATGTAACTTCATGAAGGAAGATGTTTTATTTTCCTGTTTTGTTTTGGGTTTTTTTAAAGAAATACAAGTGAGCATTGGCTGTGTGTTTATAATCTGATAAAAAGGGACGGTAGGTTTCATAATGTTGATTTGAATGAGTTGCACGTGAACTGATGCTGTATTTGTTTTGTCAGGTCAGTGACTTAAAAAGTGCCTTTGCCAAGTCACTTTTATGAGCGAGGACTGCTACGCCTGTGTTCTCAAAATCCTGTCTTTGCCAGCCAGACATTGCCTTCACCTTACACCTGGCGGAAGATACCTCAGCTGTCTCTATTTGCCAATTAGTTGATGGGAAACTGAAAGAAGAATTATTATTATTCCTGGGACATGAACAAATGACTGCATTGCATTTCTCGTGTAATCAATACCGGCGAGCAACCGTCAGAGAGCTTCTATCAAGGAGTGCCATTGCATTGATGGACCTTTGCTTCAAACTGGTGCATCCGTGATTACAATCATCGAACCCACGTGTTACACAGACAGAAATGCGTCTGAGCATGCATTTTCCCAGCCAAAAGTCTACAAGTGGGACTTAATGATTGATGAGTGACTGCTTGCTGATAAACTTTCTCTGCTTATTCTGCTTTGTGTGAGTTGGACATCATTAATCGTTCCCCACTGTTTGGTGGGTGTTTTTTTTAAAAAAACCTTTCTTTTCAGTTGGAATTGAAGTTTTTTTTCTGATCTTTTTGTTTCTCCTCTCCCTTTCCTTCGTCATTCATTTTAGAAATTTCTACAGCATAATTCACTTGACAGCAACTTACAAGTTCAAAATCAGCTTCTCATCATGGCTTTGAATGTTACTCCTGTAAGAGACACAAAATGGCTGACATTAGAAGTGTGCAGGCAGTTTCAGAGGGGAACTTGTTCACGGTCTGATGAAGAATGCAAATTTGCACACCCTCCTAAAAGTTGCCAGGTTGAAAATGGAAGAGTTATTGCCTGCTTTGACTCCTTAAAGGTAAGAAAAAGAAGCTGCATGTGTAGTGGAAATGCTAGTACATTGTACTGAAAGTAAAATGTGAAATTATGAGTTACAGCTAAACCAGGTTAATCAGAAAGTGATTTATTCTCTGTAAGATGTATAGTAAAACAAATGTTGTTTGTCATTTTCTTTAAGTTTTTAAGATTTCTTTCTAAGGATTTTTCTTTTCAAGTGTCACTATGTTGTTTACAAAAGTTGCATATGACTGTGGGATACAGGATTGCTTCCAACTGGTAGGACTATTGTATTCTCCTGAGTAC
>JAOXXN010000001.1:40998585-41033162 GCA_026770055.1 Myrmophylax atrothorax | reverse complement strand
GGAAAGAGGCAATGGGAGTTGGGGGCATTGAATATTTGTGTGATGTCAAACAGCCAAGGATTTCCACAAACTTGCTGCTTGGATCCATGAGCCGTGGTGCCTGCTTGGGCCATGCATGGGCATGGAGAAATTTCACAAAATAAGCCTCTACTTCCCGGACTAGCAAATGCTCCACTACCTATACTGTCCTACAGCCTTAGTGGGTTTGGGGGGGATCAAGGGTGTTGGGTAGCAGTGGTAACAACACATTTCCAGCATGACAACATCGTCCTCTTGGCTGCAGTCAGAGTTCTGAAAAAATACTTCCTTGTACATCTAGGGTCTACTGTGTATGTGGGAGTGTGTTTTTAATCACATGTATACAAGGTGAATTTAAAGCATTAGACTCATGTTTTTGAGATCTTTATGGGTTATCAGCTCTTTGTGTGTCTGGAAGAAGTACATGATAAATTGGAAGACAGCTGTTTGATGGTATATAAATTGTTGTCTGGTACTCAAATAGCTTAACATTTTCCAGTGTGATCAGATATGTCTGAAACTGTTCAGCTCTACTCCAAGAGAGTTTCTGTTCCTCATTAATTCTAGTACTCCATGAGTAGTTAACGAGTCTGGGTAAGGCTTTACATTTCCAAAGAGCCATGTTTAACTACCTAGCCATTGGCCTTTATGTTGGCATTTTTATTAAATGCTGAGAAAAGTTCTTTGTATCAGACTTGTTGGTGGTTTTGCAGTTTTGCTGTTGTCTCCAAACGGGTAATTCTACTTGTTAAACTGAGTTGACTTTTGCCATCTCCTTTGTTGTGGGATTCTTCCTTGCTTTCCCCAGTACGTTCCAGAAATTGTTTGCTTGCAGGCAATTCTATTTATAAGCTTGTTTCATTTCTGTTTGATGTTTGGAAAGGTTTTTCATAGCTCTTACCTTTTCTTTGGTTTCTATGATATGCTAATCAAATGTTCTTTTACTAGTTAAAACTGAACACTTTATTTGTTAAATACAGCCAGACAAGGGAGTCCTTCAGGCATGCATCCCCATTCTTTGCTGTCTCTATTTCATTGTTCTCAGGATCATAGCATGGGAAAACCAGTAAAGCATGGTCTGCAGTATGGTGGGTGGCTATACCTTCTATTGAGTTCTTTATACCTTTAAAATTCACTGTTTCCTCATTGTAAAGCAGAGTTGGCATTTAAGGCTAATTTGTTGTTTTCTATTCACTGAAACTTTAAGACAGGAACTACCATTGCTGAGAAGAATTTGGATAAGTACTTGCTGATAAAACATTGGACTTTCAGTGTGGGATGGTCAAATGAAATAAATAAAAAGCCCTGTGACATCTACTGGAGGAGACAATTTTCTTTAAAAATTTTAACAGTGCTTCTGTAATCTTAGTGGCAATTTAAAATTAATTAAAAGACATTTTCCCCATTGGCAGTTTATTCAGAAGACATTTTGCCCATTGGCAGTTTATTCTTTTCTACTGAAGTTACTTGTCAAGAAAGATTGAGATTATTTACTATATTCCAAAAATCTTCTGTAGGAAGGCAAGATACTTCTAGTCAGTCTACTTTTAAGAAATTTAAAAACCTACAAAAAGAAACAGAACTCAACCATTGTAAAGCAAATAACAGTGGGCTTGGGCTGCATTCAAGTTTAACTCCTTTCCAAAGCAGTCTCTGTGTCACAGGACATATTTTTAGAGGTATAAAGGTACTCTTATAAAAATATCACTCTTTGGTTGATGTGCCTACGTATATAATCCATATATCCTGTCGTGTGTGGCTTGCCTACCAATGAGGGAAAATAAGTGCAGTCCTTCCAGCCTCCTGCATCTTTTACCTGTTTGTTTGTGCTCTATTCAGCAGTGCCTTGGGTCAGAGCTTTGCCTTCACATCAAAATGCTCCATCTGGCTCATAGGTTTTCTAGAAGATCCCTAATGAATTTTATGTTCCCATACTGTGTCTTTTGGTACCCTGATACTCCGCCTACAGAGCAGCTTATGTGCTCCGAGACTGGCCTGAAGGTGTGAAAGCATCTTTGAAAATAGATATTTTGTCCTTCATTGTTTTATTTATTTATTTACTAAGGATTTGGTAGCCTGGAATGGTATCTTGTAGGTTGCCTTGTGAATGGATGGAAAGAAGTAAATGATGACTTCTATCAGGAACTGTATCTTTTGGGCATGATTTTTAGATTACATTTGACTAAGAAAACCTAACTCTAGACTTTGTCTTACTAACATGGCAAAAGAGCTTTTAGTGCTACATATGCCAGTCTTCCTGCAGTAACTGTTGTTTGCGAGAGTCCCTCTCTCTGCTGTGCTTGGAACCCACGGTGACTAATGCTAGCTACTACAGAGTGACTAAAATGGTTATTATGTTTTAAAATTGTTTTAATATGTTACTCTTAAATTGTAGAATCATTTAAACTTCCTCACGCCCTCTCTCCATCCAGACGCTAAATCCCCAGTGATTAAAAAAGGGAGTTGACTAAACCTTGTCTGTTTCTGGTTAGAGATCTCATATTTTGACTATTTCTCCTGATGAATGGTACTCATGCATCACAATTTTTCTTCACTGAAAAGCAGCAGGATGGGGAAAAACACTGAATTGGCCATTTAAATTCTTCTTTTCCAGATGACCCAAGCTTTTTGGAAAGTCTCAATCAAAAGGGTTTCAATTATGATTAACATTTCTGACTGTACTACATTTTAACCTGTATGTCCTTCAGGTTGAATTCAACATGCCATGACAATTGTAGTCACTTTATGTGTGCGTATCAGACAAATAAAAATATAAAAAAGAAACAAATACTTAATGGTTCCTAGCTATGAAACAGTTGCTCTTGTGAAAAGCATGAGATCATTTTGTATTTTTTTCTTCCATAAAACTTTGTTTTGGTTTGTAGAGTTTGTTTAATACATTGTTCAGCCTTGTGACATTTATAAAGAATATTTAAACCAGAGTCCTGCAGTGTAGCTGTGATGAATGGTTCTCCTGGGAATGATGAAGACATGGTTCAGCCATGCTGCCTGGGTGGGTCATGTGCTTGGTACCTTCTTGAAGTGTGCGTGCAGTTTTGAGGCCTTGTTGTTTGTGGTTTTCTCCTTCCTATTTCAGAGAGGAAAGGGCTCAGCACTTCTGGACTCTCCATTCCTGCTCTGGAGCAGAGAGGGAGAAGTTTGTATAATCTTCTAGAGTTTCTCACTTTGTTGTTGTTGCCATTTGGCATAAAAAGCAGTGACGGAAACCTTGGCTGTGCCTTTGGCTTCTGACCGCATCCTGCTTCTTCCCCTTTGGCACCCAAACAAAAGGAAACATTTGACAAAAAGATGTTTGATGGGAATCTCTGTCTTGTAACTGCTGCTCAGATAAGGTGCAGGCAGCGAAAACATTTTACCCACAAAGGAAGGTCATAAATTATGTGGTACTTAGGTTCCTGTTTGAGGAACAGTATGTCAGACCCTGAGTTAGTTTCTCCTGAGAAACAGATGAGTGTGATGCCAAACCTATGAAAGCTTCCAAGAGATAGACACTCAAAGCTGTCTGTTTGTCACTGTTGCAGGGGAGGGACCCTGCTTGTCTCCTGAAGAAACTTTAGGGGGGAAGAAAGAACAAGTCACAAAACTGGTTCCTTTATACAGGTGGACTTGCACATATTATAGTAGATCTATAGTAATTGCCTGTCAATACTTGATGAACTTCTTTTCCTGGCTAAGATTTAGGAAGGTATCATCTTCAAAATGCTAAAGAAAAGAAATCAGAGAAGTTCTTGTTCAAGTCAAATGGTCATGACTTTTTTTCATTCTGCATAGATCATTGGGCTTTGCTGTGACATTGGAAAGACTTGGTAAACTAGTATGTGATCCCTTTCAATGCAATTTGAAATATAACAAAGTGTTTGCCTTGAAATGACATTTTTATGCTTATAGGCATTATATTCTTCAAAATGCTGTTTGGTAACTCTTTATTCTGTCTGTAGGGTGCATCAGCTTAGAAGTGTAATGACTGCTTGTGTTAAAGCATTTCTAGAGGAATGGTCCAGCAGATTTAATTTTTAACAGGAATGTTTTGCTTACTGCCATTTAAATACTTTTAAATACTTTAAAAGTTTAAATAGTTTAAATACTTTTATTTCTTCATAAGTGCTTCAAGTTGCTGTGACCACTTTGGTCAGGCCTGTTGATGAGGCGCACATGAGTGTTTTATTACCAACAAACAGTGTGCCATCATCATCACCTGGATTAAATCTTCCCCACCACTTGCCAAATAATATCCTTCTTTTCTGTGGTTTGTAAGTATCTCAAAATCCAATTATCTGGACTGAAACTTTTGAGTGACTGACTCAGAGTGTTTATTTAAAGTTTTGGTGAAACACTTCAACCACCTTTGAAAAACAGTTGAGACATAAATACCTTATTTTTCCTTCTTTAAAACTGGTTCAGTAATAAACTTGATTTCTCATTGTTTATAGCTGAACCTCGAGATCCAGCAGGAGGGTTGCTCTGATATCAGTATTTTCCTTTATGCTGTTTTTGTGAAATTTCACCCAATTTTGGTCATTTTGTAAGTGTGGAAACTCTCCCTTTATGCACACCTAGCAGAGGCTGTGCATGGGCTGGCGTGTAGGTCAGGCAGATCCACACACACTGAGCTGGCTTCAGTCTGAGGTCACAGCTCCATCTGGTATCAGGTTCTGGTGACAGAAGCAGAGAAGAGGCAAGACTGAAGATGGGGAAATCACAGGAAGAGAAGAGCTGGGACAAGGTAGAAGTTCACCCAGGTGAACTGGTTGGGAGCCAAGAGTTCAGGAGAATGTATTGGAGATGAGCTGTCCAGGCAATGTGTGTGCTTCTTCCAGCCTTGTATTTTCCTCTGCCTCAGTGTTTGCACATCACAGACAGCTTTCTGGACAGGGGGTGGCATGTGGAGAGGGTCAGGTCTCCACCCAAAAAGTGCTGGTGCAGCAGATGAGGCAGGTAGTGGCAGAGTTAGCAGGAGGTGTGGCAGGCCTCTTGGCCAGGTGTTCACTTCTGTGGAGACCAGTGAGCAAGTCCCTGAAAGTGGCATCTTTGCTTCTAGCCCTGAGGTGGCTGGACTCCCCAAACCTAAGGGCAATAGCTGTCTAGTGGAGCACTTGCATGTGCTGCATGGATGCAATGGCAAAGTAGAAGGAGGACAGACATCTGCAGCCAAAAACTACAGACACAGGCACTTGTCAACTCTTTAACCATACTTGGTCTCAGTTTATTTGGTGTGGAGTGGGCATAATGTTATCTAGTATCATAAGAAGACCAAGAAATCCATTAATAATTTCAACAGAGCCATTCCTAATGTGGTGCTGTAGAGCCAGCCCGGTGCACAGGCCCAAAAAGGAGTGAGTAGCTTGCATTCAGGCCAGGAGGCAGATGAACATGTGTCAGACTGTTATTACCAACTGACTGTCGGGCTTAAAAGAAATGCCATTTGACTGCCTATTTGCTGTCTGGGAAAGAAGACTGTGTAAAATAGTAGTTTAGTAGTCATACAAAATAAAAAATAGTAGATAATGGTCATGTAATTGAGGTTGGGGTATCACTGCATCTACTGATGACGCTGATGAAGAGGGGTACCATGGGTTGGAATACACTGTCAATGTCATTACAGTACAGTGAATGGCAGGGAGTCTAGTGTGTGCATTCCCCCAGAAGTCAGAGATACATGCTTTGGAAAACCTAGAGGCAATATTTTAATTTGAAATTAACCTAGAATTTTGTTTAGTCAGCTCTGAATCTGTCTTAGGGAAGATAATAATTATCTGCTCCTTCAACACAGTGTTGAGAAGGTATAAGCACTCTCAAGACCACAATCCCATATTCTAGTATTGGAATGAATGTAGCATTCAAGGAAGGAAATAAGATATCCTAATGTGTCTTATCTTTTCTCATAATGTGATTTAGCTGCCTAATTCCATAAGCTATCATGTGAGATAAATGTAACTACATTATACTTTTTGTACTTTTACTAGGTCTTCTGGAAGCTTCCTAATATCAGGTGGAAGGGCATAGATAACCCTGCAGCAGAAAAAAAAGGGTTTTTTTAGCTTACCAGGGCTTCATTCCTTCCTCTTCCTTGAATTTCTGAACCTTTTCCACCCTTTTTTAAAGCTGATTCAAGTTGGTTGATTTTCTGTGTATGTCCTGCTCCTTCGGGGCAAGGGTCTCACTGCCTCTCTTGCTGGTGGTGCTGGTTTCCCCATTCCTTGAAGAGAAAAATGCAAATGGTGTCAAACTGCAAGAAGAGATAAACTAAAATTTTTCACTGATGTTAAGAAACCAATTCCCAGAAGAGGAGGAACATGGACTGGATACAAAAAAAGGGGGGGGAAGTGGCCAGTTTACCCTTTACTTTTCAGGTCAGGCATACTTGGTTGCTCTCTATAGGCAGCCCTGTAGCAATATGGTGTCTTTTCATCTCGATAATTTGTTTGCTGCTTCTCAGTGGTTGTAGAAAGTAAGGGGGATTTTATGTTTGATTTTTCCTTGAAAACGCATATGTATTCATTTTTAGGAGTCTTTTTCTTTAATTCCTGCTTTTTAGTGGAGTTCCAAAGACATAGTGTTTCTAATACACTGAGAAGTTTCTGTTTGTTTTCAGCAACTTTCCAATCAGTTGAGAGCTGGTGCCAAACTCCAGCCCTTGCTGGCGAGTCCTGGGAGCAAAGCCGATGATTTATTAATAACGCAGCTGCGGTTCCAGCGCTGCCGCTGAGAGTGGGTAAACACTCCTCCTCTGCAGAGGGACAAGACTGTGTCCTTTTCACCTCTGCAGTTATGTAAGGTGTCCTCAGTGATTTGTGTATTTAACTCGGCCTTTCCTTTTTCCTTCTGTTTGCAAAATGATTGACCGAGAAAGTGTGAAATGCCCAACAGAGAAGAGGCCCAGGAAGTCCCAGCTGGAGAGGGAGCCCCAGAACATGGATGGGTGCAGGGCAGCCTGGCTGGGGTGAAAACATCCCCAGGAGGAGCGGCAGAGGGACTCTGCAGTGGCATTTCATGTTACCACCTTAGCAGTTCATGGCTACTGGGCATCCAGCTCGAGACACAGTGGTGTCCAAGGTGACTTGCTCCTGGTCTGCCCTTCTCCATGGTGTCCCTTGGTACATAATGGACTTGCTACATCATGCTGATGGTCTTTTCCATGTGGTGGGACTCTTTTAAATAATGGGCCTTTTCCAAATCTCCTTTAATTCACTGCAACTCTCAAATGAAGCATCTTCTCAAGGCTCTCTTGGCCAGGTGAACTGGTGTAGGAAGCTAATGTAGTTAATTTTACAGCACTCTCCTCCTGCTTTCTTTCTGATCCAGTGAACCAGGCTCCTCACTGCCAAGGCATATCTCCTGCTCTTTTTGGATGCTGATTTTATTGCTTTTCCTGAGGCCTGTTAAAATTCTTGGTGTGTCGTTGAGGGAACTGTTGCCAGCATGCCAGCCTAATGTTTGGTCCTAGCTGGAATGTTCGCCATTTGGGCTCTCAGGCAGCCCTGCAGCAAAGACTTGTCCTTGCTACTCACTCTTTCTTTTCTAACTTGGATATGGTGGAGATTATGTGGTATGGACATTGAAGGATGTAGTCTGTGTGCTGAGCCACAGTGACTTTCCTTTACAGGGCACCAAGAGAGAAATAAGGTGTCTCAGGGCTTGACTCCTGGTTCTGCAGTTATCTTTGCCTACCTTTTCACTGCACAGTTGTGTTTCCAAGCCAAGGGAGTTTAACTTCAGTCCTGTTTGTATGAGCAAACTTGCAATAAAGTCAGCATACATCTGCTTGATGGCTTTTTATGGGAATTGTAAAGAAGATGAAGAGGTGGGCCGGGAAGTGGCACCATACCGTGCCTGTCTTCTTGTTGCGTCTTCTGCCATTCTACACCACTGTAGCCTTTTCTCTTACCAGCCGACCCGCAGTCAAACAACTTACCTTTCTTTACTGGCATTACTTTTGGAATGGCTATTTTTGTCTGCTCTGAAGATATTGAGAAAATTTGAAGAAAATTACCTTTTCCCAAGCTCTTTTCTTTTACAGTTCAGTTCAGTTAAATTTAATGGTGGAGTATGTTGTTTACCAGCAGAAATCTGTGCCACCTTGACTTACTGTGTGGTCCCACCTGCAATTTTACACAACTCTCTTCTGTCTTCCACGAAAACTCTCAATCCTTGAGATGAGCAGGTGTGTTGAAGCTGCCCAGCCATCAGTTAACTGTGTGTAATGCTATATTGTGAGGATCTGTAAAGGTTTTAGACATTTTTTCTATAATGCAGGAATCCATGAATATGTTGACTTCTCTGACTGGGCGAAGTTGGAGGGCTTAAATCGCTGCTCTGCTATTGAAACCCATCTTGAGTCCCACAGCTGGCTGCATCTAGTCCTCCCATGGGAGGAGCTGTGTGTTTGTTGGAGCTCTACACAAGGCAACTTGTGTAGAGTCTCACCAGCCATGTGATAGAAAACAGATATTTGAGGAATTTTATCTAAATACGGTCATGTTTCCCTCTGCTTTATTGATGTTCATTCTGTAGGGTTTTTCTCCTATACTACATGTTGGCTGCCTCTTTCTGTAGAAGTTGTCAGTGTGCATTAGAGTGAAGATTTGTTTCAAGGGTTGTCCACAGTTGCTTGTGATGTACTACTGGTCGATGCTGGTAGACAAACTTGAAGCTAAGATAAAAATAACTGGTTGATTTTGAGTGCCAGTTTGGGGGAGAAATAGAAAAAGAAAAATAAAAGGAGCAATGTGATCGGGGAAGATATAATCTTTATTGCCCTATTATTCTCAAATTATTTTCAAGGCAGTAAACACAGAAATAAAATAAATTGATATTAGTTTAAACTGTTGTTTCTCTGTCTGAATTTTCTTTTCTTATTTGTTTGGGTAATCGCAAGAATGTTTGTCAAACTGCTTACAATTTCAAAAATGTCTTTTGGTGTCTACAGTATCTGCTTGAGTTCTTTCTCTTCTGAGCAATTTAATATTGAGTACACTTCCCTTGATATTGTAAGGCAAATTATTAAACCATTCTCTATAGCTATGCTCAACATTTGTTTGAAAGAGCATCTTGAGGGACTCAGAGCTCTTTGTGCATTGCAAATGTGCTCTTCAGTGGAACATTTTGTCTTTTTCCATTTAAATAAATATCTCCTATTAAGTCTTTAGTGGTAAGACTCTTACATCATTTAGACATTCCATCTTTTTGTAAGACTTCCATTTTTGTTCAATATTTTTCTATTTTTTCTGTCGGTTACAGGCAGTTCTTGTTCTCTAATTTTATGAATAAAATGATTCATTTTTATTTTACCAGCTTTTGGTTTCTTCCAGAAAAATTGAAGTCATTAAAAGAGTAGCAAATGGTTTCTCTTAGCTTGGTGGAAACTGAATCAGACTGAAATCACCTGAGAAGTTTTTGCCTTCTTTTTGACATCTGCCTTCTACTTTTTCTGTAATGGAAGTGTGTAGGTGCATATAAATATGTATCCATGCTCACTAACTTTGGTGGGTGGACTTGCAAGGTGGCATTAGAAATACAGAACAAAGTTCTCAGCAAAGTTTTTAAGTTGTTTTTGTTGGTGACTTTTGTTTGTAGTTCTGAGGGTTTTTTTCCAGGCAAACAGATTCAAGAGCTGAACTATTTCAAGTGTAGTATAAGAGGTCTTTGTGTTTGTAAGATGTATGGCAAATAGTGAAGTCTGAGGTATTTGAGCTCTTCATCAAAAGCTTAATATTTCTATTACTAGTACAATTTGGTCCTTTTAAAATTATTTTTCGATTTCACAAATAGTTCAAATATGTCTCATTTTCAAGATAAGAGATCTTACTCTGATCTCCTTTTCTTCCTATAAAATGAAACACAATTCTGCTTAGGTTAAAGGAATTGTGTTTTTGTAAGCGTGTGTATTTGCAAGCCAACATACTCTAGATGCAAAATTATGCAAAATTTTTTTTAAAAATTGAAACTTTTTGTATGCCTTAAGGAAGAAATAAAATGCTAAGTTACATTTTTAAAAGTCTATGACTAGTCATTCTTAAGGCTTAACTAAATCCCTGAAGCCTTGCATATATGCATAACTCTGCGAGCATGTGGAGTCCGACAGATTGTGTGAGATGGTCCATATTCACAGCAAGTGCAGAGGGAATACTTTAATGGAGCTGGGGTGTCTGGTTTTTTACTTTCTGAGAGAGTTAGGAAGCATAGGAAAATTGAATCCATGGATTGTGATGTTAGATGGAAAATACTTTTTAACTCAGTCCAAACTGACGTCTGAGGCTTTTGCATGAATGCTGCAAGTGCTGTTGGTGATTGAGCTCTCATGTACTAAAATATATAGGGTAATACATACATGCATGTCCTGTAGAACAAGAGAAATCATCCCTCTCTGCTATGAATACATGATCAGTGTTTTCTTCAGTGTTTTTTTTCCCTTTTTCTTATTTCTACATTTGAAAAAATAACTTTTGAACTGGATGTTTTGGGGTGGTAGAGTTAGCGTGGCTGCCTATGCACAGGAGCAGAAGCTCGAAATACCTGCCCTCCTGTTGACTTGGGTCTATTTTTAGCCTCATGGATCACAGGATTATCGGAATTGTGAAGTTCCTGATTTATGCAATGGTGAAATTGTTAAATTGATTGGGTGAGGCCACACATGTTGCTAACCAGAATTTGCTGAGGGGCTGCCAAGGAGGAATCCCAAAGGAGAAGAAACAGTTTTTGCTCTTGTCAGAAGCTCTTCCAGAGAAGTATTTATGGCTTAGGTACCTCACAGCTGCTGACACTGCTCTCTCTGTGGCTATTCTTGCTGTGTGCCGCCGCCGCCCTGGACAGCAGCCTGTGCTAGCTGTTGCTCTGCCAAGGTTTGAACACTATGTAATATGTTCAGGTGTCTAATATCACCATCAAGCAGGTGATGTCTAGCTAAGCAGCATTCTCACAGTTGCAAGTTTATAAAAACGTGTTCTGATCTTTACAGACATGTGCGAGTTTGCTGACGCTGCATAATGCAGAAAATGGCAAAATTTTTTTTCCAGTAGGAGAGCTAATTGTGCCATCAGGTGATGATTACTTTTTAAAAATTTGGATGTGTGTGTCTTTTCTAACTCCAGCAAATGTTTGGATCGTAGAATGTCTAGCTGGAAACCGGAAAACCTTTTTTCCCTTGTAGAACCAGTTACTCAGATGCCTTCTAAAACCATTCATGTCTTGGAAGTCATACCCTTTTTTCCCCCCCCATTAGATTGAATATTTAATCCTGAAAGATCATACAATGTCATTTGCATTTGTTAGTTTTAGCTTATTTTCTTGAGGAAACAGGTTTTGCTTAATTGCATTATCCATATTTTTGCCACTATCATCCTCTCACCCTAATAACTTTTGAACATCCCAGCCAAATTGAAGCAAAGTTGCAAAGAAGCAGACATCTCAAAGACATATCTCAAAGTTCTTACTGGTTATGCAAAAATCAGCGTCTGGATATGAGAGAGATCCAAAGTACTACCCTCTTAAGGAAGAGGCTGGAGCGGGCACTAAGCTGCTCCCAAGTGTGGTCTGCCAACTGCATGCACATCTTGGCTGGCTCCTCAGGACGTGCAGGGCTTGAGCAAGTTATATTTATCATCTGAATTGTTTCCTGGTCTATAGTTAGTAGAGGTGGGAGGGTGTTCTGGAGGAGAAGGAAGGATGAAGGTGGGGTACAGGAGGAAGCTGGGAGTTTATGGAGAACAGAGGTGCGTAGAGGGATCTGGAAGCAACCGGGGGAACGAGGTTCAGAACAAAGGACAGATGTCTTCAAGGCAGTGGGCCTCCCTGTTTCTGCTTCTCATCAGATAACCTGTCTTTTAAAGCTGATGTGATGCTTGTGTCAGATGTTAGGTTATGCTGTGAGGGGGGAAGGCATGCAGTGTTATTTACCACTAGTAGCATCAGTAAATTGCCTGGAGTCAGTACCTGAGCAAAATTATTATGGATGCTTTAATTGATTCTTGGCTTAAGAGATAAAAGAAACATTGTTTCACTTTTTTTTTTCTATTCTAACATCTTATTTTTATGAAAGATAATTTTAGTAAGTAAAAATGAACTCATTATTCATAAGGAATATCATTGTTATCATATTATTATCATTGTTGTTGTTACTATTAGAGCAATAATAAAATACTGAAAAAAAGCTGTGTATTTATAAAATACTTAAGACAGAGATGTGACTGTACAACTTCTAGACAGGAAATGGGTTCTTAGTACGTTAATATGCAAAGTTATGGGGTGCTACTTCTGCACTCACCTCATTTACTTATTTTAAAATTCTAAGCATATAGCTAGCTTTTTAATATACTCTGGTCTGTATATTTAATATACTCCGGTCTGTGGACTATCTTGTTACATTGATCTTGGACAAACTACTTATTGTTCTTAATAGGAAAACTTACTGATTTAAAAAAAAAAAGTCAGTGGTGTGACTGGCTTGTTAAGGGATGTGTTTTTGAGATGGAGCCAGTCATGTAGCAGCTCCCCAAACCATTGCCCCTGCAGAAGCAGAGCTTCTCCTTGCTGTGCCCGAGTGATGGGCACTGGAGCCCTTTGAGTTCCCATCTCCTTGGTGCACCCTTTCGCTCTCCCACTGCCTTGCTGGAATGAAGCCTGTGGCAGAGCCCGATGCAAGCCACAAATGTTCCCAGTCTGTGTAATTAGCATTAGAAAAGTAGTTTTTCTGCTAAAACTTTCCATTACCTGACTGAAATGTGCTGTGTTAGGCTAGACTAGGTGTAGAGGACAAAGGCAGAGAAATGACGGTACCATCCTTCCAGGATGAGAGGGGAGTAACAGACTGCTGGGAATTTAATCTGATGTCTGTTCATTGTTACTATCCATTGCAGATAAGGAGACAGCTCATTGAAAGTGAATTTTTCGCATGAACTCCTATGGGAAGCACACAACTGGTTATGATGTGCTTGTTGATAACCTTCACTTCATGGGTGACAGGAGTTTCTAGGCACCCTGTTTCAAACCAATCTGTGTGTGCCCTCAGTTTCAGGACTCTGACTCATATCTGGGAGCAGGTTGAAAGTTGTAAGAAGCAATTATTTTTCCCTGCCGCCTGCCTCGTCCTGCTGAGTTTGTGCCGTCATACACCGGAAGGACTGAATGTCTGCGGAACAGCTCCTAAACTGCTGGGGCTTTAAGAGTTGTGATGAATGAAGCCTCACTCCAGAGGCTTGATACTGATGCACCCTGAAGTTAAAGTACTCAATTTTGTCTCTGGATTTGTGATCATGTGGCCTGCTGGCGTAGTAGATTTTGCAAGAACCCAAAGTGGACTCCTACTGATGTTGACCCAACCAATATGTTGAATATTCCTGTGCATTGTGTACAGTTCTGCTGTTTGGTTAATATGTGCTGTCATGTCAGTTGAACTTCATATTTGACTTTTTAATAAACAAAAAAAATCAGGGTCCCATTTGACTGAAATGATAGTACAAGTTTGAAGTTTTGTTTGTGCAGTGATTAGTAGTTGGGACATGAAGCATTTGGGAAAAAAGGAATGAAAAGTTGCTTATAGACGTTTTCCTGCTACCATTGTAGGTCCAAAAAGTAAAAGCTGGTCTCAGAATTTATTTAATTTTGGTAGTGAGGGCTGAATTAATCTGCTCACTATTTTGAGTGCTCATTCCACTGCAGTTTATTTTGGGTCATTTAATTTCAACAAGGCTTGATCTGTTTAGAGGGTTTTCTATAGCAGCATAGTGAGACCACACAACTCTTTTATAGTGCATATGTTCATTGCTAACTGGGAACTCAAAAAACTAGTAAATGAGGCGCAGACATGACTAAGGTTAGAGAGGACACTGCATTTTTGAATGGTTGGATTGTTTTTGAAAGTTTTCAGAAATAACCAGTCTTCTGTGCCCTGTGGGTTGCTTTGCAGAGCTTGAAGTGATGGTATACAGTAGCTGTGTCAGAGGTAAAACTGAAGGCACTCTTCAGGTTTAAGGTACTTCAAAAGCCACTGTGGTGGACAGTAGCTCTCAATCCTTATTTAAGAAGCATTTTTGTTTCGATAGGTAGATATTTCCATCAGGTATACTACTTTGATGTGATTTTGCTGTTTTAATTTTTAGATTTGCTGTATGAACCATACATACACAAAATAGATTACAGTAAAATAGATCTTGGTTAAAAGCATCTAAATCAGTTGGCCTCATCAGCCAACACAAAAGTGTATGGCCATTGCCTGTGCTGAACCTTCCCCAGTTTAACGTTATGGAGGCGAAGGCCTTGTTCTCCCCAAGTGAAAGAGCCAGTCTTCTTTTGTGTCTGTCAAATTGTGACTGTTTCTGGTTCTGCTCATGCCAGCTGACAGAATAACATGACTTTTGTGTACTTTATTAAACCAGGTAGCATTAGTGATTCGCTCAATAGAAGGAAGGTGTGATGTCCTTAAAGTGGCTGTGTCTGTACTAGCAGGTTAAAACAGCACTGAGACCATTGTTCCTGAGCATTGAGACTATTGTTTTTTCTTATTTTTTTAGCTTTCTTGAGGTTTTCTGGCCTCTGCTGTTCAGAATATCCCAAGCAGTGGCCAGGCACAGTTCAGGAAAGGGCTGCTCTCAATTGTTTAATAGTGTGGAAGTAGCTGTTTGCATTCCTGTCAGCCTCAAGGCAGGAGAACCCTCCTGAATATGTTTAACTCACTCCTGTACAGCTAGTTATTACATCCTTATAGCAGATTAGAGGCAGAATCAGAGGTGTTTTGGTGTCTTAAGTAAAAAGTGTAACATTAACACTGTTGTTTGGGGCCATTCCAAGTGTATTGAAAGTTCTGTAGCAATATGTGTGTGGGGATGCATACACAGAGTCAGTGTATGTCTGTACTGTGTGATGTTCTTGCATTAGGGATCCTGATGCTGTCTTGGCTATAGGAGGATATTCCTGCCTGAGTACAAATAGTAAAGCCCTAATACCAGTGAATGGAAAGTGTAAAAGCGCTTCTTAAAAACATCTCACTTTGCAAACTTACTTACAAGTTGAGTGTATCAAATGCAGTTTTACTAATGCTCTAGGCCCTCTGGTCACAGCTCTTAAAATTCTCTGATTGTTTGTGAGCCGTGTCATCAAGGAGCTTCTGATCTCAGCAGGTGCTGCCCTGCAGCTGCACAACTTCCTGGTGCACCCTACAATTTCCCTTTCTGAGGGAAAATATATCAGCACATCTTACGCCTCTCTACCTACGTTTGTGGTCAGCGTGCACAGCTTGCAGAGGTGTGCTCCATGTCTGTCCCCTCCAACACAAGTCACCTCAGAGGTGACAGCCCACCTATATTTTTGTTGTCTCTTATTATCTCGTAACTGTCTAAAAATTCCTGCTTTCACGTTGATTTGGAGCTTTCCTTTTGCTGTGTACCTTCAGATTTAGCTCCATGCATTGCTTCTAAATTTAGTCTGTAAAAGTACCAGCTTTACTTCTGTTCTTTTATACTTGAATAGAAATAGTTCAAAGTTGTGCTGATGTAATAAAAACAGGAGGCTAGAAGGCAGTGAACTGGAATAAGGGTGAACATATGAGAGAACACAAGCAGAGAGTGAGTGACCACTTTAGATCTTTACTGCCATGAACACACACAATTATTTTTAATATAATGTACTTAAAAGCTGAGTTTCTCTTAAAGAAGGTTTCAGTTTGTTATTCCTAATGTGATGTCATTTATAAAAAAACTTTTATGTTGCAGTAACACCACATACTCTAGCAAAGATGCCACAAGAGGCAGTTCAGGCAGTCTGAATAATTCTCAGAGTATTAATTGTATAGCAGTGATCTGTACTTAACAATGAAAATGCTGATTCAAAGCCCTTTTGTTTTTTTTTCCTGTGGCTAATAGCCTAAATGATCAATCAGAGGTGGTGGGCTGAGGCCATCAGCTCCTCCCAGCGTGCTACATAGTTCCCAGGACACACCCTATGTTTCATTAATTCTTGCTTAGTTTATAGTGCAATATTTTGCTCGAAGGCATTAAACTATCATCAAAAGCAGCAGACCGATTAGTGTGACTTCTTTTTCCAGGGTCGTTGTACAAGAGAGAACTGCAAGTACCTTCATCCACCAACACATTTAAAAACTCAGCTGGAAATCAATGGCAGGAACAACTTAATTCAACAAAAAACTGCAGCAGCAATGCTTGCCCAGCAAATGCAGTTCATGTTTCCAGGGACACCGCTACAGCCAGTGGTAAGTGTATTTCTCTGATGGTGTTAATGGTAAGTAAAATTGAAGACTGTATTGACCTGCAAAAGTTCTCTAAACTAGTATCAGTAAAAATAGTCCCTTAGGGAAGTGCTGAGATGCTAAAGATATGTTCATTTATATTTGCATTTAAAAATAAAATGAGGTGTTGCTGTAGATTTGATTTCATTTTCTTTTATCCCAAAATAATTTGCAATTTTTTCATCTTTTCTCCCTTCATTCAGTTCATGTCGGGTTTGCAAGATTTTTACCTATAAGCCTTCTGGAGGTGAAAATTTGTATAACAGTAATTTGCTAGCAAGTTATTTGAGTAGGAATGCAAAGTTTCTCATGAGTCTATGGGATTGAATCGCTTTAAATGTAATGTCAGTACCAGGAACAAATGTTCATGTCATTCTGGATAGCATTTTCTTTCTCTGTTGAACTCTGAAGTGTCCCAGGACAGAGAATTGGTGGTTCAGGCACTCCGCAAACACAGTGGTTTTTTCTCGAGGTGGTGCACGTGGTGCCTGAGGCACTGCAAATCCAGAAGGTGACATAGAACTAGAGTCTTGCATGCATGAACAACATCAGTTGCTCTGATACTTGATGGAGCTCTGCCCTTGCAGTTGAGCTCCTCACTGTATCAGACTTCCAAAGCATGGTTTGGCAAGTAATATGAATTAAACTTTTCACACATGGCTGCTAATGTTGCTTTTTCAGTCTAAATGCGTAGTGCAAGGTATCCCACTGGAGTGGGATTTCTTTCTCTAATTTGAGGCATCTGGAGTGTTGGCATCAACTTTTGTGTTGGGCTTTCAAGGTCCTTTTATAGTTTATCAAAAGACATAGGCACTCCTAATTATCATTCGCTTGGCTTGTTTCAGACATCTGCATTCGCATTAGCTGATTTTTCTTTGCCTTTGTCTTTCCATGGGCTACCACAGGGGTCAAGTGTAAGCACCTCTCAAGAATGCATCTGTATTTGGTCACAGGAGGCTCACCCCAGATGCCTTTTTCAAATGTGATTTTATACTTGAAACATCTGATATTGGGTGGGATTGGGAGCTGGGTGTCAGGACTCCCTGCATTTCTGGTACATGGGCATCAAATTGTATCTTGGTCATATTGGCCTAATGTGTTTTGATATTTCCTGTGATACTTGATATTTATTGCTTGCATTTTCACCAGAAAATGTTTTGATGAGGTAATAGATTCCACTGTTTAGTATTATGAGAAAAATTGAAGTGGCAAAATTATACTATTTTCTTCTCACCCATTTCATCATTTAAACTTTACAATTTCATTGGCATAATGTCTTTTGTTCTGATTGCTGTGATAAAAATGCCAGGTTTTATTTCTCTGTCTCACATAAATTGCCAGATTAAGATGACTCAGCCTTGACCAAATGGCTAAAAAGTGAAAGAAAATTCCATAGGAGTCATTTGACATGTGGATTGAGTCTTAAAATTATGTCTGATACAAAGCTGTTTTTATATTTCACATAACACGTTTTCCTCAACATAGTCAAACCATCGTTTCACATAAATGTTCATTATTATGTTTTTAAGAATTTTGCTCACATTTGACATGTAAACTGGGTTGCTTGATATCAAGCAGTTTTGATCACTATAAAAACAGAGCATTATATATTTTTAGCTCTCTAGGGCAGGTAGATGCCATTTCCATTCAATTCATTATCCTGGTTAATCTGCATGCTCAAAGCATCTTCTTGGTACTTAGTTACATTCACTTATAACTGTTCCAGAGTAAAAAAAAACAACCAACCAACCCAACCCAAAACAAAAGAAGGAAAAAAACCCCCTTCTAACTCCTGTGCTTTCTCTTGACTATCTTCTGTGTGCTGTATGTTGTGCAGGCCCCCTTAATGAGAAAGGCATTCATCCTTTTGTTACAATGTTTTGAAGTCATAGTGTTCTGCTGTTATGTTTCTAGCTGCTGGTTTATTTGGAAACTTAATTTCGGGCAAAGCTAATCTGAGATGTGTCCTGTTTTTTGCACAGTTTTTCCTCATTTATAATTATAGCTTCAGTCTCTGAGGTAAACATCAGCTCTGCAGAACTAAGTTAAGGCACTTTCCAGGTCTGAGTGTGGTCTGACCATGGTGATGTTCTGCCTCCACCCCCTGTGGAGCTGGTGGTAACAAACGCACTATTCTGCCTCATCAGGGCTGCTTTGGCATCACACAAGTGCTCTTTCTTCTGGTCATGACTTCACTGACTCACTGTAGGAAGGCATGAAGCAAGATTTTTAAACCCGTATCATTCCCTCCAATCAAAGTTTTTCATACGATGAACTCTAGCTAAGCCTGAATAATCCCTTTCTAAATATTGTGTCCAACTGAGATTATAATATTTATTCTGCTTGCCACTAGCTGACAGCTGAGCACACAAACATTTGCAAAAGTGAGTTTTTCCAATGTATGAGCCACAGTAACATATAATTGCAGGAGGTGGCAAAATACAGTATGCAAACAGATGGAAGTTACATGCCAAAAACCTCATTATGTATACTCTTATTAGAAATACGGCTTTAATATAGTTAATAACGCTTCACCTATGAAATCTGGTACTTTGGAAAATGGCCTATTTTCCCAAGGAAAACAGGTATTGAGAAGAAGCAATAAAGTCTATGTTATTTCTACATTTAGATGTGTAAATAAGCCTGCAATGTAAGCTGGACCTCCATGGAGATTCACGTTCGAAGTATGACACTTCCTTTGCACCAGCAGACTGTTTTCCAATACTAGCGTTACAAAGGCGGTTTTTTGTGTGCTGCTCCAACGTGTTACATGATTAAAAGAAGAGAGTATGCTGTGTGTTTTACCAGCTGTTTGAAACTTTTTCAATAAGAAAATTAATCAGTGGAAGAAAGAACAAGCAAAAGACAACTAGTAAGCTATTGATTAAGGGGCTTTTTTTTCATCTTGGTCTGTGTTTTCCTTTTGCAGCCCACATTTCCAGTGGGTCCCACAATAGGAACGAACACGGCTATTAGCTTTGCTCCTTACCTGACGCCAGTAACGCCGGGAGTTGGCTTAGTCCCGACTGAGATCCTACCCACGCCGCCTGTCATTGTTCCTGGAAGTCCACCGGTTTCAGTCCCCAGTTCAACTGCTACTCAGAAACTCCTCAGGACTGATAAACTGGAGGTACTGTAGACACTACTGTGACTAGAAATACATCCTCTGTTAGGCTGTGTGAAAGATCCTGGAGGGAAAAACTGTTGGTTTAGAATCAGGGCTTAAATTCAGTTGCTACTGATAAAAAATTTATAACCAGGTGGGATTTCTGCACTTGCAGCCAGTAGTAATTAAACATTGTTATTTTTAAGGTAGTGCCTTTGCCTAAATTTAATACACAGACATCATGAATTTTCATCTTTCTTAAAGTTCATCCTCCAAAATACCTCGGGTATACATGCCTTGATGAAATATCTAACAAGCACATTTTTTTATTTCAGTATTAATTCTGTCTTGGTTTGTCTGCGCTGATACCAGGGGCATTTTATAGCCTTATGGACTGATGTTAGGGGAATGCAATAGCCCTTCAGCCTTGAGCTACAAATGGACATGTTGAATGTTACCAGCCTTGCAGCAGGTGGAAGGGACAAGCCCTCAGCTCTGTGCAGAGCCTCACGGGTGTTGATGGATCTCTGCATGGCTGGACTCAGTGGAATCTGTGATCCAAGTACACAGGAAGGCCAAATGCCTCATGCAGAAGTGAATGTCCTGTTCCCAAAGCCTAAGCATTAGTGTCTGCAGCACGTTTCTTCTTAGGAAAATCCGTGTGTTCATTCTGCCCGTATTTGAAAATTATTTTTAAGAAGGCTCTCGATTTTGTTTGTAAACTCCATAAAAAATACAATGCATCTGATGTATATCTTCCCTGAGTTTTTCAGCGAGAGGAACTCCTTCCCTACCAGTCAACCTGCAAGAATATGAAGTGTAGTCAGAAAGGGACAAAAGATCTTGTGATTCCCAGATAGTTTTGTAGGGGTAGTTATTTCAGTAAGTATCCTTCTCAGCTCTTTTCTAAGCAGGAAGAATTTGGGAATGCTTCTGTTGCATGACAAGTTCATTTAGCCGCTGTACTGCAGAGCTACCTGAGGAGCCAAGCACGTAAGGGTAAAATAGATGCATTTCCCTCTCCCACCAGAAGATGAAGGGTTTATTAAATTGAATTCACTGCAAAACTTGAACTAACTGGGGCAAGGGGCAGGTCTATCTTTTGGAGGCTTGGGGCTCTCCTTGCCCTTTCACGTTGCACCGAGCTCTACCCCTGCAACGTGTGTTGTTTTGCACGTAGGTGTGCAGGGAGTTCCAGCGGGGAAACTGTGCGCGTGGAGAGACTGATTGCCGCTTTGCGCATCCGGCAGACAGCACAATGATTGACACAAACGACAACACTGTAACCGTGTGTATGGATTACATAAAAGGTCGTTGCATGAGGGAGAAATGCAAATATTTTCACCCTCCTGCACATTTGCAGGCCAAAATCAAAGCGGCGCAACACCAAGCCAACCAGGCTGCAGTGGCAGCCCAGGCAGCTGCGGCAGCTGCGACTGTGATGGTAAGTGCTGGCATATGCGGCTGCCTTTTTTTTGATGCCTATTTTGCTTCAGTTTAATGCTGTTTGCTTATACTTTCTTTTCTCCTTTGCCTCTTTTTTAAAATTTTTCTTCGTATTTTTTTATTTTGGTAAAAGATAAGAATTTATAAAATTATAACTATTGCTCGATGGGAGGAAGCACTTTTTTTCTTTATGCCCTTATTTTAATGCTGTGTTTCTCTTCAAGACAGTGAAGCGAATGACACTCTATACCACTTCTGTTCTCTGCCTTGATAATATGTAAAATTTGCCCCTAGTATTTCCAAACAGAAACAAAACTGATAAGCTTCAGTGTTCCCAAAACAGGGACACAAAGGCTGTTTTAGCTCTTTGATGACGGATATGCATGTGGAAATTTGGAAGAAAAGGAAGAAAAGCAAAGAGAGAGTGTTTCCCTCAGAGATCAGTAGTAGAGCAGAAACCTGCAGTGAGATTCAACATACTCCACATTAGCAGTCAGATAGGTGGCCACCTTGGTCTCACTGTATAGGGACAGGAAGAAAACCAGCGTACTCCTCTGATCTACCATTGGTGCCTGTCAGGATGAGAAAGAACTGCCCTCTGTAGATATCAAACTATCTCCAAAGACTAGAAAGTGTTGCATGTACCTTTTTAAACTTTGCTTAGATGCCTAGAGACTTTTGGCTCTCCCACTATCATGGGCCAGTCACTTGAATCTTGACGTTTAAAAGTAGTAAACTAAAAGGGGAATCATTAAGAAAAAACATTGTAGCAACCGTCAGAAGAAAAGGTATTGAGGGCTTTTATTTTCTGATATTTTAACCTCTTACTTAAAAATGTTCAGACAAGTCAGCCCATCCATTTACCAGGATTGGATCCCTCTTACAGTTGCTACCAGGAAAACTAATAAATATAGAGTGCTATTGATCAATAAATTGAACATGCAGGATCTGACTTGGGAGACAAAACTGCTGGCAGCAAATCAGAGAGTTGTTGTCCTCATTGCTGGCAGTGGACGAATAATTAAGCAGATGTGGTTTGTGGACTTGTGGGCAGTGCATACAATAGTTATTGACAATACAGTTATTCTCTGGGTAAAAAGCCTACCAGAAACACAATACAGTACAGTATATAACTACCCCAAGCTATTGTATTTAGCAAATTAGCAAAGACCAGACTTTTTTGAGAGACAAAGGGTAAGTTATGCAAGAACATAAACCACTAAAAAGAAGAATATTTCTTAAGTTTTCATATTCTTTCTCTAATAGTCTAACAGTCTCTGTTTCAAATAGAATGATTTTTAGTTAAAGTTTCCTGTGCTTGCAGAAATTAAATGCCATCTGGAAATTAAAGCAAAGAAGATTGGGTTTTTATTCTGATTAGCTTCTGTTGTGCAATATTTATTGTTCATTTGGAGAGTGTAGTATTTCTAGGCAGTATACTAGAGAAGAGAGATGAGTGGATTAATTTTTTTGCACTACAGTAATGGTTGTATATATATTCTGTGAATTTAAATAAGCCTTAATTGGAGTTGCATTAGCCTCAAAGCAAGACAAAGCTTCTTTGGAAACACAGATTTGAAATGTTAGCAGTCTAATGTCACTGGAGAAGACATCAGGGACCTGTAATTCAGGGTAACTTTTTGCAGAAAAACATGTACAAAATATTCTAATGGCATATTTAGACTAGTAAACAATTCTTTACAATTCATCTTTTTTTGTTAATACAGACTTGAAATACTCAGAGTGAATAAAAAATGACCAGAATGGCAATAACAACAAAAAAGTGTTACGAATGGCCTTACGTGTCTGCAAGGCCAACCAAGAACAACCAAGATTACTCAGTTGGATCTAGAGAGCAAAAGGCAGAAATACAAATACTTACCTGTAGGATTCACTTACAGGTTGCTCCCAGGCTGAAATTGTGCCCAAGAGGTTTTCCTTCCGAGGGGAGCCACTGCTTTGCTCTGTTCCAGAGGGTACTCATATAGGTGAGAGCTGTTCATAGCGTTGGAGCACTGTAGGCAAAGCTGGTGAGACTGTTGAAGGTCAGTGAGTTCTGCATTCCGCAGCTTTGCAGAAAACATACTGTCTGTGTTTCTGTACACTAAGGTTTAGAAATTTTTACTCAGATATGTTAGGTGACCTAATCATTTGAAGTAAAAAGAAAGGGGAATGACACCGTAGAGAGGTACACATGTGGGTTAAATGTGAAAGTGCATCAGAAGACAGTGTTATCTGTCATTGTACTTGGGTAGCCCCAAATATTCATATGGCACGTAAAAGAGCATAAAACATCACTGAAGACAGCCTAAATGAAAATGTGAATTCCTGGTGGGTGTTGGAAGGGACCTCTGGAGATCACCTAGCCTATTTCCCCTGCTCAAGCAGGGTGAACTAGAGTAGACGGCTCAGTACGTACCTATTTGGCTTATTAAAGTCTCCAGTAAAGGAGACTCCACAACTTCTCTTGACAGCCTGCTCCATACTTACAGTAAAAATACTTTTTTTAATCTTACATTTCAAACAGAATTTCTTGTATTTACATTTGTTCCCATTGCCTCTTGTCCTGTCATTGGGCACCACTGAGAAGAGTCTGAGTCCATCTTTACCCTGCTATCAGGTGTTTGTATACATTGATGAGATTACCCCTGTGTCTTCTCCAGGCTGAACAGTCTCAGTTCTCTCAGCCTTTCCCCAGGAAAGAGGTGCTGCAGTCCTTTCATCATTTTGGGGACCCTTCATGGAATCTGTTTTCTAGTACATACATACCATTCTTTTTCTGGGGTGCCCAGAACTGAACATAGTGCTCCATATGTGGCCTCACCAGCTCTGAGCTGAGGGGAAGGATCCCCTCTCTCCACCTGTTGGTGACTGTCTTCCTAATGCAGCCCAGCGTGCCATCAGCTGCCTTTGCTCTGAGGGTGCACTTTTGGCTTGGTGTCCACCAGGGTCTTGACAGTCTTTTGTGCCAAACCTTGGTGACCTACAGCATGTACTGGTGCTTGGGGTTGTTCCTCCCCAGGTGCAAGACTTGGTATTTTTCTTCACTGAAATTAGTGAAGCTCCTCTGTGCTCATTTCTCCAGACTTTTCTAGGTCCCTCTTAGTGGCAGCACGTCTATTTTGTGTATCAACCGCTCCTCTGCGTTTTATGGCATGGGTGACTCCGGCATCCAGCTGGGCCCTGTGTTGCTGATCACAGCCCTCTGAGCCTGGCAGTTGAGCCAATTGTCAGTCCACCTGTTTCCCATTTGGCCCATACTAAAAAAGGTTGTCTATAAGGATGAAAGGTTGTTGAAAACCTTTCTGTAGTCAAGAGAAAGGTTTGCTTTCCCTTCACCCACCAAGCCTGTCTCATCGTAGAAGACTATCAGGCTGGTTAAGCACAATTTCCCCTTCACAAATCTACACTGACTACTTCCCATCACTTTCTTGGCTTTGATTTGTTTGCAGATGGTTTTCAGGAGGATTTGCTCAATTGCTTTCCCAAAGACTAAGGTGAGGTTGACCAGTCTGTTAGTCCTCAGACCTTCCTTCCTGACCTTTTTGAAGATAGGAGTGTTACTTACTTTCTTGCAATCTTGGAGTACTTCCCTCAGTCATTCAGATCTTTCAAAGATAATGAAGAGTAACCTTGCAGTGACATTGGCCATCTCTCTCAGCACCCGTCAGTGCATTCTGTTAGTTCCTGTTGGTTTGTGTACATCCAGCTTGTTTAAATGTTCTCTAGTCCTGATCCTCCTCCTCCAAGGGTAAATCTTCTTCACTTCAGACTTTCCCACTGGTCTCCCAGTAGCCAGTCTTACCAGTAAAGACTGAGGTGGAAAGGATTTTCAGAACCTCCGCCTTCTCCATGTCCTGTGTCACCCGGTTGCCTGCCCCATTCAGCAGTGGAAACACATTTTCCTAATCTTCCTTTTGTTGCTCATCCACTTGGAGAAGCCCTTCTCATTGTTTTTCACATCCCTTGCCAGATTCAACTCCAGACTCTTCGACTCTCCTAACATATCCCTGTGTGTTTCAGGCTGTGTCCCTGTTCCTCCTGAGCTGTCTGTTCCTGCTCCCACCTCTTGTGTGCTTTCCTTCTTGTGTTTGAATTTAGGCAGGAGGTCCTTGCGTATCCGTGGAGGCCATTGCTGTGTGTCTTACTCGTGCTCCAGGAGACATTATAACGTATTGTGACATGTGACATATGGCAGACAAATACTGTGCCTTGGATCTTTCATAGTTTTTATTATCTTTATTTCCTTTCCGTAGCCTTTTCCTCCCTAGCCTGTAGCTATTGATTTTTTTTCATTGTTAGTTATGTAGGAAATAAATTGTTAAACAGGATATAACCTGATGGAACAGAAACAGGCAAAGGAGATTTTACTATCAGGATGATACAAAAGAAAATACGACTGTAGAAGAGAAAAATGAGCAGTTTGAAAGCCTGAAAAGAGTGGGAGACTACATGGAAATGAGGTTGATGAGTAGGTTTAGAAACAGATAAAGTTAAAGCCTTCGAGCTGGGAAAACTGTGAGGCTGAACTTGCTGTGAAAGATGAGAGGAGAGCTAGCAAAAAACTTCAAAGTAGAGAGGTGAGGTTCAGAAGAGAGAAGAATTGGAGAAAAGCAATAATAAACAGAGAGAGTTAATAAGTTACCAAGTGAGATCAGATAAGGTAATTAACTGAAATGCTATACTCTTAATGATGTTGATTTGTATTTGTGGACTTCATCATTGCATAATGCTGAATTCAGTCATTCTGCTTCACCTCTGTGTAGTCTTTAGTCCGTGAGCAGGCAGAGTGAATCTGAGGCTGTGCCCCATGCAGGCAGAGTGATGTCCTCTGCCGTGGTGCCTGTGGGGAGCATCACACCTTGGCTGGACAGAGCCCTGCGTAGACAGAAATTAGTCCAGGTTCTCATTTTGCACCAGGTGTTTCTTGTTAGGTCTGGGTCTTGGCCGCAGACACATGCGCAGATCTGTAGATCAGGGTATGTAATCCAGAAAAGTGCTGAAGGACAGATGGGGATGGCATTGACAAGACTCATGCAACAAAGACGGGAACAAGGAATAAGCAGAATTAGGTCTATCCTGCAAAATACCCTGTTGGCACTGGGTATTTTGTGCCTCATCCTCTTTTTTCCCCTCACTTTTGTTCCCTATTTCCACATACTGATTTCAAGGTCGACATAATCTGCATATTCTAAAAAGAGCTAAATAACAGCCTGTGTTTAAAAAACAAAAGTAATAATTTTGATTTCAAAGTAAATTTTTCTTTACTTTTTAAAGGTTTGTAAGAATTATTTACTCTATAAAACTTGAAATTAATATTTTATATGAGAAAATTTTTTACAGAATGCCATCATATCAGCTAGAAGTTTGATCTTATTATTAAAGTATACATAAATGTATATACCTATGTACTCTGCCTAAATACTTTCTTTTAAAAATTTAATGACACTGGACTAGTATTATAACTCTTATGTTAATGTTCGCTTGTGAACTGGGAGCAGTATTTTTACTCCCTGCTCCTCCAGTACTGAGGGTTGTAGCAAAATTTACAAAGTATGGGTTTCGATTCTGAAAGATTTTTTTCCCTCTCAATGTAATGTGGTAAGTTACAAGGAAAAAAAAAATCTACAAGAATGACCCAGCTGTAGGAGGAAAAAAAAGGAATTAATGATAAGTTAGTGTAAGTAGTCATGTGACATTCTCTGTTTTGTATTGGCAAAGGAGCACCTGTCTCATTTTGAATCCCAAATCCATTGAATGATTCACTTCTCTAAATTAAAAGACCCTTGCCTTGTAAGCACTGATGTTAACGCATTCATAATGCATTCCAACTGTCACTAGTGCTTTGTATTTGAAAATGTAGCCTCTCAAATCGATTTTCCCACTTAAAAATGTGACTTAACTAACTTATCAGGAATTCTTATAGGCGTATCCTTAAAACTTTCTGCATCTCTGTGAAGTGTTTATATGATGCTTAATAGTGTCTGCAAGCTGCTGTTTTACTCAACTTTCCTGAATTTCAAACATCTATATTTTACTCTCTTATATGCTTTTAACTAAGGTATAGTAGATGCATTTTTGCTTCGGTACTAATTCAAAATGTAATATTCATTTCTTTAGAAGACATTTTTGTTGTTGTGCATGCCTAGTGTTTTGTATGTTGTATATTGCATTCAGAATATTTTTTTCCTTCTCACCTATCCACAAATGCAATGCCGTTCCCATGATGCACCTCTGCTTGCTGTTTACCTGTATGTTAATTCGCTTGACTCCCATTGGCCACTGCCATCATGTGCTCGCTGCCTGTTATTAAAAGACTCAGTCGACTGCCAAAGCAATGAAGCGACCTCTCGAAGCAACTGTAGACCTGGTACTTTGACCTTTCACCTTTTGCTTTGCATGTAGCTTTTTTGGTTTATTTTATTTTATTTTTTTCCTTCAGAGAAGCAACTAATGAAATTTGTATCGCTTTACTTTTCGAGCATCAACCGGAAATGATTTCACATACTCGTTAATTTACCGGAAGCTCTATTTATCCATCTCATTCTCATACGTAATAGACCGCAGACTATTTAGTTTGGTTCCTAACACAGTTTCATCTTTTTTAAATCTCTCATGAAAAGTTGAATTGAGATAAAACTGCTTTTGTAATTGAAAACTCATAACATA
Organism: Myrmophylax atrothorax; assembly: GCA_026770055.1. NCBI lineage: Eukaryota > Metazoa > Chordata > Aves > Passeriformes > Thamnophilidae > Myrmophylax > Myrmophylax atrothorax. The sequence continues at coordinate 41,005,668 of JAOXXN010000001.1, read as the reverse complement.
ATCCATTAATCTGTATAATAATAGGAAATGATACTTAAATTTAAAAAGAAAAGGAAAATACTTGGCAATGAAACACAAGTGGTTTTTTCTCCCTGTAATTGAAAATCTACTTAAAGGCAATGCCATTTTTGTTGCTTTAAAGCAAACGTTTCTTTTCAGTAGTTGTGCTGCTACAGTTTTAGGTTAATAGTACCATGCTTTTGCTATCAGTAACAAAATTTCACTCATTTTACATTGCTGTGCTTTGGGTTAATATGCATGGCGAGGCATCTTTAGCCGCTTTAAAAAATACTAAGTTTTTGTATTTATGTATATGTTACAGACAACACCTTAAAAATGGCACCATTTTAACTAACTCTCTTATTTACAGGCCTTTCCTCCTGGTGTTCTTCACCCTTTACCAAAGAGACAAGCACTTGAAAAAAGCAATGGTGCCAGTGCTGTTTTCAATCCCAGTGTCTTGCACTATCAACAGGCTCTTGCCAATGCTCAGTTGCAGCAACATGCAGCGTTTATCCCGACAGGTATGTTGTACCCACACTGAACCAATTTTGGGTTCCTCAGGTAGCTCCGTGTCAGGCAGTTGCAATTAAGAGAAGGGTTTGGTTTGCTCCCTGCCCCTTCACTTGAGGTGAAGTCTACAAGGACAGTTGCACGTTATTTTAATTCCTCTTGCAAAGGACGAGAATTCAAGCAGAAATTTCAACATGCCATTAAGCTGTATTTTTGCACATTCACAGCCTTGTTCATCATTGTCCAGAGTTTGCCCCTTTTTTCCTTCCTTAAATTGGCTGGATTTTGAGTTGTATCTGCCAGCACACACCTAGGACATGAGAGGGCAAAGTTCTGCTAACAAAAACGCTGGGAAAACCGTCACACTCCAGAGATGCCACGGCATCCTCCTGCTCCCTTGGCTGTAGTTTTGCAGCTGTGGGGATTGCCCCAGCCACACATGAACACCCTGAGAAGGGGAACACCAGCTATAACCTTTCAGTGAATACCTGCATGGAAGCATTGGCAAAACGCGTTGCTCCCTGTAGCTGCACTGAAGAGCTTTGAGGCATCCGATGCATTTTTGTGGTTCTCATTTTGAAGCACCACCAGAACTTTTCCTGGCATTTGAAGCTTCTAGCTGGGGTTGGAATTCCTCATAGGGATGATCTGAAGATGGGTGAATGTAACTTGTTTTCAGTGCTTGTAACTCTGTAAAAATGAGAGCATTCAGAGATGGCTTGAACTGCACCATGGCTGGTGGCAGGGCTTCTCTTTAACACTGTGAGAGAAGGAATGTGCTAGGTGCTTGTTCAAACAGTTAACAACATAACCCTCTAAATTACGTCAGTCACCCCCACTCCAAACTTCCCAAAGGTAAATATCCTGCCTAAGGAATTCTGTGATTTCACTCATAATTAACTAATAATGTATTTCAGTATCAGAATGTTGTCCAGTGTGAACTTCCAGAATCATTTAAAACTACGTGTTTGCAAATGCATTTGACATTTCAGCAATGTTATTTTTAGTGTATAGAAATAATGTCGGTTAAACAAGGAATGAAATGCAACACATGATGATTTCCCAATCTATCAGCATTCACATATGTTTTTAAAGATAAAAAACAAACACAGATGGCTTTGACTTCATGGAATTTTTCTATAAGGCCTCAGTAACAACCTTAGAGCCTGCCCCCGTATTTATAATAGTAAATTATAGCATGCTGTATTTTTAGCACGTTGGTGCACCAGAATATCTGTGGCAGAAAACACACTGACATTTATGGGAGTGTTTGAAAAAAAATAAAATTGTGAGGCCGCCTATTTGGACGTGAATGGAAGACTGCCCTGTGCTTACAAATATACAGAAATTCTACAAATTTATTTTACATTGAAACCCTGAGAATTTGTAGCACAGTAGGCATTTTTCCTTCTTAAGCACTCCCTTTCAGGGCTTATTGCTATAGTTTGCAATTGCCAAGTACTTCAAATTAACTGTGGAAAATACAGTCGTTTAAACCTTTTTCAGTGAAAGAGCATTTGGATATTTCTCAGACTTTTGGAGTGTTCATGCTTAAGTAGCTCAGTTTTTGTACTTTTTATTGTCCGTCCCTCTTTCCAACTAATGGTTGTAATTATAGTTTTATCTGACAAATTTATAATGGTAGGAAGGGTGGATCTTGGAACCAAACCTTAAGGGCCAGGTTGCTGACAAGCCCCAAAACAAGTGCATTGGAAAAAAAAAAAAAGACGTATAATGTAGCATAACAGATGGAGCCCAAGCCCCAGAGTAGGAAACCTTTCTCAAAGTGATGAACCTCCTGCTCTTTTCAAACACCATCAGCACCTAGAGAGGATATTAGAGAGGAGTGTGGTGTGGGAGGAGGTTAGGAAAAGGGAACCCTCTCCATATGAGGGGGTGTCATGAGCTTTCCATTAAAGATGCTACGTCTGATATTCCCACATTTCCTGGGAAGATTGGATTTGATGGGTGTAAGGACTGTCATGCAACCCAGGTCTAAGGAGCAATGCATGACATTATCTGTTGCATTTTAAATGATTATGTGGTATTTTCTAAACTGGTATAATTTTCAAATGTGTTCCGTGTGTGTGTGTGTGTGTGTGTGTTAAATTTTAAAACAAGTTTTGCTGCTGGATTATATATAAAACTTAATTGTTTTATATAACTTCTCTGCTCTATTAACCACTCGCTCCCCTAATAAAAAGTGTGGGGCTTGACTTAGCATGGCTTACCTCAGAAGTTCTGCACTTTGTTTGTTTTACATCAATTTGATTGTTTTGTCACCTTCTTATTGTTTGGTGAATGATCTTAAAAACAACAGATCTTTCTCTCTTCCCATTGCTGTTTGTTAGTGTTTCTATAGCCTCTAGAGGAAGAACTGTGTGTGCTCTCTGGGGACTGTTCTTGGGTAAGGTCATTCATAGTTACATTCACCAGTACTGTAAGGGTCTGATAAAGGGCTGCAGTAGTAACAAAGCAGGAACACGGGAAGCATATTTGACTTTGTATCAAATATGCCTGTGCCTGAGATTAGTCTTCCTTCCCTGCTTGCCTTCACCAGCTTGCTGTATGTACTGAAAATACACTGATCTTCTTTTTCATTTGGTCATTAAAGAAAGGTTAATGATGGACTAGACTCCAAAACTAAACTGCATGGCAGGCAAGCAGTCCTTCCACAGCATCTCTGAGGTGTGCTGGGAGCCTTCTGCTGGAATGTTAAACATTTTGAGGTGTTTAGCTTGGAGAATTGTCAAAGTAGTGTTTATTTTCTTCAGAAGCACCGCTCCACCTCCAGTGTTGTGTTAAGAATGGATACATTAACATCAAACGCAAATTTGGCAAAGCCCCTGCAGAATAATATTATTTTAATTCCATTTTAACTTCTTTCTCTGCTGCATGTCAGAAAGTTGGTGAATGTTGATATGTGCAACACTGAGCTGTCTGAATTATGCAATGAGTTCTAAAATTCCCAAGTACCGTGACCTTTAACCAAAGACATTTCTATAAACAAAAACCTGTTGTTGCAGAAGGACTATGTGAAACGATAAAACTAATAAGTAAAAAATTTTATGAAGTATCTTGAATATGCACAGAAACATGCCAAAAATCACACAGTGTATTTAGGAGTTTAGTAAGAACATAATCACCTTTTTTGTGTTAAAGCAAAACTATGAATGACCTTACAGTTTCATTTAACTAACTTACTTCTCTGTGGTTATGCTTGAATCTCACTTTTGAATGTTAACTCTAAACGGCTAACCTGTTTCTTCCCTTTATCCACTTTTTTCACCTATCATTGCATGACATGCAGGGTCAGTTTTGTGCATGACACCCGCTACCAGTATTGGTAGGTTCCAAATTTCTTTATTGATCTCTTTTTTTGTACTGTATATGATGTATATTCACTTGTTTCAAAAATCCTAGGCGAGATTTAGACACTGACTAGAATGAAAGGTTCACTTGTCCTTCTGGTTGACTTTGCAGAGTGTTTAGATTTGTAGATGAAAGCTGCAGTTTAGACATGGTATCACCTGCTATAACAACTACACTGCAAAAGCATAATACCATGAATTCCAGTCTGCTTTTCAGTTTTCAAAGTTTTCTTTCTCTTTATATTTTATATTGGCTAGTACTATAAAATCATAAAATACTGGAAAAAGCCAGCAAATTTTCATCAGTGTTTTAAAGTTTCATAGTGGTGTGCCGATTTCTCCTTTGCTGTGTGTTAGAAAGTTTTATCAGCGTTTCCCAGAAATGCCTACTTTGATCCACAGAGGTTCTGCTGAAACTCGTGATCTGAATCTCACTTCTCCTTTAAACATATATATTTGCAGCTTGAAATTAACATTTTGGGCATGCAAGGTGCAAGTCCAGTGTAACAGCCCAGCCTCTAAGACAGAAATCTTTCTTCTATAGCCCTATCCCAGTGATTTTACTTTTGGTTTTTTAGGCCTATTCAGTCAAAACAGTTAAAATATCAAGCCTTTAAAACACCAAGTTAATAATGAAGATGCTGATTAAAATTCATTCTTAAAATGAGCAAAAGCAGTGACCTTCACAAAATCGATCTTGCTTTTTAGATCAAAGTAGTATTTATGTCAGGAAAATGATCATCCCTCTCTCAATTTTTGCCGCAAAGCAGATGGTAATTTAACTCTGATAAAGTCAAGCAGTTCTGCAGTGCTAGTAGGAGGAAAATGCATAAATTGGATTATAAAGGAAGACAGCGGGTATCTGGTTTACTTCAAAATGAAGATACATGGAAATAATTAATTTTTAATTGTGTTTAAAAATTAAGGTAAACATTGATCAGTTTTCTTCCCAGTTCAAACCACTGGGCTTTTTTAGTAGAATTTCACAATTCACAGGTAACGGGCTATTTTGGTAACAACCTCATTTGCACAAGTAATCTTCTTCTTAGAGACAACAGTCACTTTTTCAGTGGTCCTTACTCTTTTTTTCTGGGAATCGCCGAGTGTGTTGACAACCTTCCTTTAATTGTACTTGTAATAAGCTATTTTCCCTTTTTTTTTATTTCTCCGCCACGCTTTCTCGCTTTGCACTGTGATTGCATGCCATCTGCCGGTTTAACCCATGATGATGGCTTGCTGCTCTTGATATTCACCATGCCAAAAATACCACTTCTCTTACCATAATGCTGCACCCTCCTGTTCATTGCTTCCATGGTTCCCCTCCTGAAAGTACCCATGATGCACAACGCTACGGCCGCCACTGTCTCTGCAGCAACAACTCCTGCAACAAGTGTTCCCTTCGCCGCAACAGCCACAGCAAATCAGGTTTGCTCCTTTTAAAGCTTTCTTTCACAAGATCCTGAACTCTAAATGAGTGCTGAGATTTTTATTTTAATTTTTTTTTAACAAAAAAAATTCTCCCAGAGAATTTTTTTTTAATTTCTGTGTTTACCCCATCAAATTTTACGTTTATTTTTAAGTCGTTTATAGCAAGTGTTTGTGGGACAGGTTGCACTTATTTAGAGTTAACATTTGTTGCAAATAATGATGTAGCTGTGTTTTGTGTTGCGATGTTTGTACCTAATTATTGTGTAATTAACCCAGCTGGAGTTAGAATCACGTAGTACCGGACTACTTACAAAATTCTGTTATTAACTCCTAAGTTCAAAAGGAAGATCATCACAGGTTTCAAACATTCAGATATGTTTATGTAGCCTTCCCCATGAGGTGTGTGGAAGTGACTAATTTGTAAGCATGGGAGCTGTTGAAAATCACAAGCAGAACAAGGCAGCTGGAAAAAAATGAAAAGAAAGAAATGGAATGTTTTCTGGAAATGCTAGGGAACTAAACAGCACTCAAGAGATTTATGGCTATGCCTGCTTTTTGTTTGAAAGTGTATCTTTAACCTGGGAATTATATTTCCCTAAGGAAGGATGTTGTTAGAAAGAACCCTGAGGGTTATTGGCCAACGCAGGCTGCGAAAGATGATACTTTCTCCTCTTTTTCTGCAATTTGTTATCTTAATGGCAATTTTCATTTTGGTAGGGTCTCCCTCTCCTCCTGTAGGACCTGATTCCCAGGGAAGACATATCTATTGGAGCCCATAGTGTGTAGCTTTGACTCCTCCGTTGGGGCTGTAGAGAGTTCCACCCCATTGCGCCTGGCATCTGCCAGGAAAAGGATTTGCATACCCACTGGTTCGCTCTGGCTTTTCTGTTTCTTTGGGACCAGGCTCAGGCACTTCCATCACAGAGGTGTTTTCCCTCAGGTTCTGAGAGGTCAGACAGAGGAAGGAAGCAAGCAGATTTGCTCACCAGCAGAAAGCAAAGGGCTGTGTCCCCATCACCTTTCCTTGTGTTGCTCCTGGACAGACTAACAAGCTGTTGCAGACCCAGCAGAAACACTCTGCTGTTGATTCATTTCCCTCCACTTGCCAAGGGCTTACAAGGAAATCAGTGAAAATGTTTTGCTTAATAATGTTATACCAACAGGTTTATTTTTTTTTTACTGTCATTCCCAAAACTATTTAAGTATCCCATAGAAAAATAGAAATTGCTGCAAGAGTTTATTTATAATAATTTAGGAAAAATATACTACCTCTGAAATACACCCTACTTTCTTAAAGAAACACAGAAAGTCCATTTTCTCTTTTTTATATTTTTTCTTTAAGGTTTTTTTGCCTACATGGTGGCATTTGTGCTTCTAGCATTTTCAGCAAAAGAGGGTTATTTTTCTGTGTGTACTTCTCTGATAGAATAGCTCGTAAAAATGCTGGGAATAAGGATGAAGGTGCAGCAGGCAAATGGTGCATTTCATGGTCCTTTCCACAGAACGGTGTCTGCATCAGGAAATTGTTTGGTGGTATCCAGTGTAGTTTTGTGATCCTGAAGTGGTGACAAAGGGATTTGAAGATGCCAAGGGACTATAAGAAAGTGGGGTGGTTTGGGGAGGGGCTTGGGGACCCCCTCTCCAGCACAGCAATGCAGCCAGGGCAGCTCTCCACCCACACTCCTGAGCACCAGAGGGGCTAAATGTGGCTGAAGGTAAAATAAATACATGTATACCTACAAAAGGACTAGTAAGCAGTCTTTTTTTTAAT
>JAOXXN010000001.1:40970252-40992077 GCA_026770055.1 Myrmophylax atrothorax | reverse complement strand
GGTTGGTTGCTTGCTTGCTTGTATTTGTCATGACTTTCAGCTGAAGGGAGAAATTTGTTAACTTGCCTGACTTAATTTTTAAGGCAAATTATCTTCCATGACACACACAAGTATGTACATCTATTTATGTGAGAGCATTCAGATAGAAGAGAATTAAGGAAGCGGTAGGTAGTCAAAAGTCATGAAGATTAAGATTTCCTCAGAGAAGTTACAAGTATAATGAGTTTTATAAAACTGACACAAATGTTATAAACATGCTGTCTGATGAGTAACAGTGATGAACATAAGTTGGGTACCTTTCTGTGTCTGAGTTAAGTTCCAGGAAGAAGAAAGCTGGGTGAGGGTGCCTAGGAAAACGCAGGGTCAGAGAAGTAACACCCCTGCAAGAGGAATATGGCCACTTTCACAGATAATGCACAACTTGGGCTTGGCCTTTCACTCATTTATGCTCTCAGTTCCTCTGCGTAAGAGTTTTCTGGCAGTTCCTAAAATTCAAAAAGAGAAGGGCAATGGCCTAAAAGTAGGAAGTGAAAACCACATGATTGCAGTAGCTCAGACCTGCTGAAAGGTAAAATTGAGTGGCTATTCAAAACAGTCACTGTCTGGGTGCTCCTAAAATATTATAGCAGTAGTTTTCTCATTTCTATTTAGTCTTGTCTGCTGCCTGTGCGACTAGTTAAAAATAGATTTTGGTAGAATATATTAGAGTATGTTATGATAAATTTTTTGCACTGCATTATTTATTACTTTAGAGAAGAATAAATAAAGCCAGATTGCTTTCCTTTTTAAAACAACTAGTCCTGTTTCTCCAGAATGAGTAAATACATATTAAGATGAACTTCAATATTGTATATTATTACTTGAGTAAATACTTACTGAAGCTCTTAAGTGAGCTAAAGGATTGGCAGCACAAGTGGCTTTAGACTCTCTTTCAGGACCTTGTGAATATTAAAGAAAAGAATGATGCTGCTGAGCCCTTGAGCCCTTTGGAATCCCATAATTGCCCTGATCTTTTTTTTAGATCATCTTGAAGAGTTGGATTCAGACAAGGTGTTTGTCAGCTTTATGACACCCTGATGGCCAACAGCTTATGCCTGGTGGAATGAAAACATGCTAGCAGATGTGTCCACTTCAGCATGGACATGTGACCCTCAGCCTTTTCCAGAGGCATATTGTCAATATATGGGACAGGCAGAACTGGGAACACTCAGATTTAGGGAAGAAAAGAGACGATGGAGCGAGGCACCAGAATTACCATGTGAGAGGATGGGCTACGAAAAAGCCAAGCAAATACACCTCTACCCCTCAGGAAACACCTGTTTCCCCCCCGTGTTAGGCACTGTGTTGGCAGGCAACCAAAGAGGTCATCTGTGGCCCAGGCATCTGGGCCCTTTTTATACAAATCAGAGGTTACCTTATTGATGAGGAAAGTAGACAAATGTATTGAGGTTGCATTGGATTAATTGAGTAACAGTAAGATAAAATCCTCCTTCCCCCCTGGATTGAGGAGAGGACCATGGTTAGTGAAAAAAATGAAGCACATACATATTAAATGATAATATGCTGGAAATGAGAATGAAGTTTATGGCCATCCAAAGAGGAGTGGCAAAGGAAAGAAGCCAGGCTGCGTTTAATGGAAATGAGAGTTGGAGCCAGCTCAGCTGTTAACCAGTCAAGGACAGGGGCAAAACCTATCCTTTGGGAGAGTGTCAGTGGGAGTCCTTGGGGTAAGGGATTGGAACATTTGGGATGGTGCTCCATGGAGGTGCTGCTGCAGAAGCTATAGGAAAAGGAGGTGAAAAAGTCCATCTGTAAGGCTATGTAAAAATTAGGTATGGCCAGGCGTAACTCAGTAAGTGTCTGAACATTTACTCATCTTTTTCCACTTCTGATTATTTACAAAAAAAAGAACTCTGATTTATTTCGAAGGAACAAAATGAGGCACACACCACAAAAGAACATTCTAAGAGAAAATGAAAAATAAAAAAATGGAGGCATTTCCCAAAGGCATGGGGAAATAAAAATAGTGTTGAGGAAATAAAAATAGTCTTGGGTTCCATGTCATAGGGAAGAAATATTTGGTGTTAGTTTTATTTTTAGAAAGCGGGAGAAGTTATGAGGCAGCCTGATATGAGCTGGCTGTCTGAAAATATCTGTTGTTTTTAATATATACCCCAGATATATCTGACCAGCCTGCTACTCATGTGAAAAACATGAAAACAAAAATGTCACTGTGGAAGGATTTGTCTGTCCTGATGTAGGTGTCCAAAGTTAAATACCTCAGTGCGACCTATTTGCCACAAACTCTTACATTTGTTGGAGGGGAAAAAAGCATCAGAAGTTGGTAATCGGTCTCATGCTAAAATCAGTTGCCTGAGGTAGACTAGGAAGATGTAAAATGGGTGACCAGATGAGGCATTCCTGTCTGAAATCATGTGAGATGAATCTTGTCTACAAGAACCTCCTATTACTACACTGCTTTTAAAATGGAAGGCTGAGCAGTCCAAACCGTTTACTGTGTATTTTTGGAGGGATAAGTACTTTGTAATGTGGAGGTCAAATACAATCTTAATGCCCTCTTAAAATATATTAAGGCTTATAGAGCGCAGTGTGATTTGGAGTAATAATTTCAAAACTTCTGATAGAGAAACATGTCAGAGGTAGATGCAAAGTCATGTTTTCCAGCTGATCCACTGTGACAGGTCTTCAGTTGAACAAGAGTTCATGTACAAGGAATTCATGCAGAATGGTAAATTTTGTGTCTTCATCGTTGTATAATAAATCTGGAACTGGAAAATGAATTTAACTCAGAGAAAATAAAGCTTTGTGAATTGTAGCTTCAAAACAGAAAATCTAAAGCCAAACCATGTTCTCGAAATTCTAGTACCTAGTCATGATTCTCAGTAAGTTGGTTAATTCATTTAACTGTATCAAGTAAAGCTGTAACAAGGTCAAAAGAGTTCACAAAGGTGGAATTTAAGAGACTCTCAATTTTACTTTTTAAGTCTTGAGACTGATCACAGCTGCCTTTGTTGGGTCTTAGGAAATCCCAAGCTGACATAGATTTGTCTGCCGTTTACTGTGGGCTGGTAGTCAGTGAGAAGCTGAAACCATTGGCAGTAACAGCTCTCTTGGATGTCATTCCCCAGGAGGACACTGCAGAATTGTCATCCTTAGAATCAACCCTGGCTGAATTTAGGGATTTTCTGTGTTGCACAGGGTGCTTAATGATTACTGTGATCACTCAGAGGTCCTGAAAGTAAAGGTCTAAAAGAGCCGTACTCTGGTAGAAAAGAAAGTCTTGACATTTAGAAGCTGAAACTGCCACCTCTAAAGAGATGGAAAATCTGGAAGTGCAAATGCTTCCTGTGGCTTCTTGGTGGCTAGAAAGCATTTTGCAGACTGTGAGATTCACTCTACATATTACTAGTTTCAGTGAGGTCTGATAACTATCACTGGCACAATTTTAGCAATTTTAGTCTAAAGCAGAGTCAGCTTTCTGTCACTTCAAACGGGTCCCAAGCAAGAAGGCAATGGAGAGGGTACCTCTATCTGTGATTGCCTCCAAAAAATGCCATTTCCTGTTATGAAATCTTCTGTGCATTATTACCCCAGACTGTAAGTGCCAGGCCATTCTGCTTGTGCTGGAAATAGTGTTCTTATTAGGTATCTTACTGCAGTAGCAGTACGTATGTTTTCTGGCACATCTGTATCCATACCTATGGATCTTACCCATACAGAGCATGAGAAAATGCTTTCCCATGCTTGACCTGTAGACTTTCGTACATGGGACAATACATACTCATTGTATAGTCTTGTTTTTCAGGGCTTTATGCTTATATATACTATGGTAAAAGTGACAATACATTATATCCTGTTGCTGTGAAGTATAAAGATCAAAAGTATCCTGGCAAATATGGCAAGTCGTATATATGTGTATTTGACATGTAATTCTTCAAAGAGTAGTGACCATGAAGGTGGTTGGACCTACGTAACGAGGGAATGCAGACTCTCCAGTATGTGTTTGCAGGGATGTTCCTTTGCCAGTATATTCTGTACACCTCCTTCTTTTTCAGCATGCAAGTGATGGAGCAATTAGCAGCAATGCAGGCTTAGATCGCCTCCATCTTCCATCACAGTTTATTACTTTGTTTGTCTATTAAACAGAAAAGGTTCACAGTGTGTTTTCCATGTAAATTAGCTTAGCATTTTATGTTTCTCTGTCAGACACTGTGAAAAAAAACAGTTGCAGAAGGTGATGCCTGTGTATGTAGCTGTGGCAGAGTTGTGATATCTTTTGAGAAATAGGGTGTGAACATATAATTAAAGACTATGGGAGATGTTTTACACTTTGTGGCTAAGGTTAGAAAAGAAATGTAGCTCCTCAGTTCTGCGACTGCACTGGAGGAGCTTGTTCTGAAGGAGAGACTTGAGGGGTTTTTTCCTAGGACACCTACGTGTACTAGAAATAGCCGGGTGCAACATGCCCTAGTTACATCCCCTGCACGAGGAGTGGCACATTGAGGGCTGTGTGGTGGGAGCAAGCTGGCTCCATAGGCAGTGGCAGCAGGAGAAGCATGGCAGGGAGGGCTCCAGCTGCTCCTCCAGCACCCACAACATGTAAACAGGACATGCTCGCACACAAAGGAAAGTGTTTACATTGTCTTTGCTGTTTCCTGAGGTTTGACAGGAGAGAAGCAGGAGGAGCAGGGAGATGGCAGTGAAGTCCTGACCCTGTGCTTTCCCAGTGCCACTCACCAGGGCAGGGATGAGAAGGGGTGCGTGCTCTTTCACACTGCCCAGGACTCCTCTGTTCTGCCTGGCACACAGCAAGGTGAGTGGCACTTCAGTCATCACAGTGCCATTTTCCCATGAAGCAGCCTGAGATTAGGCACTCTGCCTTCTCTGTCATGCATTTTGAGGGAATTGGAAACATTGGTCTTGTGGGTCTGTTTGACCAAAGAAATCTTGTCACAAAGGGGAGTTATCTGTCTCCTGTATAGGGAGAAAAAAAGCAACAGGAAAATGCAAGTTTATCCCCACAAAAGTTGGCCGACTGTGAAGTCAGCTGCAGTGTCTGAAATTCTGGGGTTTTTAACACTGAGTAGGTTTCAGGTTATGTCCCATTAAATGAGACCTTAGGATCCTTTAAATACACTTGTGTGATTATGGCTAACCAAGTATAGCTAAAGCTGCTTTATTAACTACATTGACATGTTGGGTTGTAACATGCTAAAAATATCAGTGCTGAAAATCTTGGTCACTTCTTATTTTCAGCATGGCTGTGTTTTTTTGTACATACTGTCAAATCACTGTGCTGGAGCTGGACCAGGGTTATCACAGACAGGGCTTTCATAAGCAAAGGTATTTCTTTGTTATTTCAATAGGAAACAGAAGATAGGCGGTAAGCTAACATGCTCACAATGGGTGGAAGTTCATTAAAAATATATGTCGTTGTTGTGTGTATGATGTATTTAGATGTTAAGCCCTTTGGAGCAGCAGGTGTTTGTACAGCGTCATTACAATGGAGGCTCGCGTGTCACCACATTTTCAGTGCTGATGGTAGTCAAAGACTGCTTTTTGGTGTGCTGGCAGGTTTGGCAGGGTCAGGGAGCCAGCAGGTGTGTACAGAGAGCAAGGCCGTGGTGCTGTGAGGTGTAGGGAGGCTGTCTGGGCAGAGGATTAGAACAAGTACCTTCCACACAGAGGCAAGCCTGTTTCTTTTTGGAGGTCTGTATGTCAGAGGTAGTATGTTGCTGAAGTTACTTTGAAAACACTTTTTTTTCCCCTTTTAATATAAATATTGCATTAAGCAAAGGTCTAGCTTTGTAATACACAAGTAGGTCAAAGTGCTGTGATGACTGCCTTGCTTACCGCCTACAAATACAGCTTAAAAGTACGCTGAGTGCCAAATTAAACAGAAAGAGCAGGTGATAGACTCTTAATTCCTTGACTTGTGTTTAAGTCTGGAGCACAGGTTAGCAATGGCATGATAAAATATCACACCCCTGGCTTTTGATATCACTTTCACTGACAGACATTCCAGGCATGTGATGGAAATCTAGACGATTTTCCAATACTCTGAGCAGGTGGAGTTGGTGCTGGGCACATCGTACATTTAACCTTCCCAATATTGGAAACACAAGAGTTTACACCTGTAAAATGGTTGCTCCACCCACCATTTGAGACACTATGGAGGCAAATTAACAAGGTTCATAACTAGTTAGGCTCACAGAGGTACCCATTATGGTTATCCCCTGGATTCCATTCCCTGGCATAAGGAAGTGTGAGAAAACCTCTCAAGATCTCTGATCTGAAGATAATTTTTTTAGGAAATAAGCAGCTGCTGTAAGTGCATTGAAAAGACTCTTAACTTTGTGAAAACACCCAGCCTAATAACACATCTTTTTGCTTGTTAGTGGCAAGAGGCCCTGCCTCCACTGTTTCCCTATTCATTCTTGACGTTCTGGGAGCATGGTAGGAGTTGGAGGGTCACCCCAGGCACAGATGCACTTTTGAGCTCCCTCAGGAGGCACAGGGCTGCTTCCACCTCCACTGATAGCCAGGGCGCTGATGATGCACAGCCCACCTATGGCCAGGCCCTTCTTCGTGGCTTCAGCACCACCTCCAGCATTTTGACACGTAAAATGTCTCTGCGTGTTCTCATAAACACGAAGACCTCTATGTGGGGAAGACAACTAGGTTTGTGAAGCACAAATGTCTCCCAGGCAGCATGAGGATACGGGATGCTGTCCCACACGGGATGCTGCCCTGTGTGAGCTGCGCCTGAGCTTAGTTAGTCCAGCACCGGCCATCTGGGCGAGCTGCTCTCCCTGCATCCCCTAAAAGCACGATCACACTTTCCTTTCTCTTAACAGATAATCCTGAAATAGCCGGCAGGAGCGGAACGGAGTGTCACGAAGCCTCCCTGCGGACAGCCAAGCACGGCTACTGTACATACTACCCCGTCTCCTCCTCTCTAGAGTTGCCACAAACTGCATGCTAAGTCAAGAATTTGTTCTTATGGACAAATCAAAAACTCAAAAAAGCTAGTGCTGCTATGTCATATATGAATATTAAATATGGTATGCTTACTATACTCCAACCTAAAATAGTTAACTACCTGATACCAGCTGTGATGTTTCAAGACATAAAGGGTAACATTTAGTTTTAAAGATTTTCTAAGCATAGTTTAATTCTTGCAAATATTGTCTTTTCTCCATAACTACACCTAACGGAAATGGTCCAGATAAGTTTGTCTCGTGAGATTCAATGCTTATGAATCTTTCGAGCTCAGCAATAATTGAGTTGTATTGGCTAAAAACTTAATCCCAATTGCAGGTTTAATTTTCACCCAAAATATGATTGAAGGTTTTCTTCTCGGATAAAAAAAATCTTGGTTTTGCTCCCTTGGTGAGTTGATTCCAAGACAGGAAGTGAAACGCAGCCCAGTGTCCTGCACATCATCCTGCCAATCTGATATTTTTAGCAAGAAGTCCAAAGGAAAGCACAAATTCTTTAGATGCACATGGTTGGTGTTTGACTTGTATGGAGAAGTTGCATTTGAATCATAGCAGAATAGCAGAAGAAAATTTAAAAAATTTGCACAGTATGAGCTTCATACCCCTTTCAATCCCCAAAAGAACAAAGTCTTGAGAATATTATTTTACGAATATATTTATAATGTTTTTAAAAGAGACTTTGCAGAAGTGCCTAAATTTTGTCACATCAGACTTGATGAAAGTAAGCCTGATGCCAACAGTCAAATCTCACCGGACGTGAATAATCTTTGAAACTCATAGTCAGGTTACCAAAAAGATCCAAGCTGTTAAGAAGTATCTTCTAGAAGTGTAAAATCAAACAAAACAAAACAAGACCAAACTAACAAAAGAAAAGGTGAAAAAGGCTACAGATGAAGAGATTGTATGATACTCTAATTTAATTAAAATTCACTTGAGTCACTGCAACTTCATAGGTGACTTTAATCTAGGCTATTAACTGAACACTAAGAATGTAGAATGAGATTCAGTTTAATAAATCATTACTGTATTTGCATTTTTTAATTGGATTATAAGATTGTAACCAGATTAGAGTGGAGAAAAAAAATAGTTCTTTTAATTGTTTTTCTTTAAAAACATATTTTATGTCACAAAAGTATGAAGATATCTTTAATACAATTATATACATGTTATATATACATACATACATATATATGGATGAAGCAGATTTTAATGTTGTTTACTTTTTTAAATACTTTGTTGATTTACAAGGTAATTATATATGTATAATTAAAATTTCATTTGTTTGATTTGAGATTTGTTTCAAGCACTATTGTACCAAATATTTCATATTTCACATTTTATATGTTGCACATGTATCACATAAATGACATAGTTTTTAAATTATTGTTTAAAAAACAAGACAGCTGTTATAAGTGGATATTATGTATAATTGTTTGCAGCATAAGTTTTCTATGTGGACATTATTAGTGATTGCAGTATTTTAACTTAACCTCTTCAGATTGATTGTAAACTATTTTAAACTTTGGCAACACTGCCTGTTCTGAACGACTGAAGGCACTAACCATATAATTATTTGTCTAGGAAATTATTTTCCGGGCTAAATCTTGTTTGTCTGATGTCTAATTACTATCTATTTATATATAAAGCTGGAGATTTGATCATCCGAAAGAGAAAAAATAATCACAATTCGATTGTAAAATTAACATAGTGCTTGTAACGTTGCGTTAGTTTTAATTTGTGCAAAAATAATGTATCTTAACTTGTTACTTTAGCAGTTAAGGTATCACCATTATAAACTATTAAAACACTAATATTTGTAGACTTTCTCAGTCATTATACTTAGGTAGTTGACACTGCAACTTGCCTATATCTGTCAAAGTTGTTTTTATTTTTTTATAATAGTTAATTTAGGCATTTGGGTAGCTTATTGTATAATACTAAATGGTAAATTATCCATGTTGTTTAAATATTTTATGTAGATAACTCTTCAAGACATCATTTTGTGTGAACTTTTTATGTTTCAAAATAACTGTTATTCTATGTTTTTTACAATTAATCCAATATTTTTGCCCATGGATGACGAAGCTTCAGATACATCAGGTCTTTCATCCAGATAAACTGACAGACAAAAAGAGAAAATGTATTTTTAATAAGAGATACACTTTCCGACTTTATGACTTTGTAATATTCCTGAAAACTGTACAAGTGCAAACCTATGCTAACAGTAAGGAGGCAATTACAGAGATGTGCAAATACATGTACAACAGATTCTGCATTTTATTTATTTATAAAGTAATTTTATAGACTATTTCAAAATTTGGGAAGATCTAAAACTATTTTTCTGTATAAATATTATTTGCCAAAACTTCGTTTATATTTAAAAAAAGTCTAATGAAAATGATTAAATTTTAAATGCTTTGTTTAACTAAAAAAAAATACAACAAATACAACCCCCCAAAAGAACCATGAGATGGGCCAACACGGAGACAGTGAATACTGTAGCTGGGACATGGTTTCAAGTAACTTGGGATGTCTCAGCATGTATTTTCTTCAAAGGATACAGCACCTCACCGAAATACCTTTTTGTTTGCCTCTCTCATCCAGCATAATTGACAATACGTACAACGAATATTTCGGTAACAGTTAAAAGAAGCCCCTCCATTCACTCTTTTTCAGCATATATAATTACTAGTGGTCTGTTAAATAGCCATTCTACTTCTGTTGTGACGTTAAATTCATTCACCCAATGTACAACAACTGAAATAAAAAGAAGCATTTTAAAATGACAGCAGAGTCAGGGCAATCCTTTCTTGTGGTGCAACTCTGGGAAAAGGGGCCTGGGGTGACAAAAAATAGCCAAAAGGAAGTGGAGGACTTTTCCAAAAAGTATATATTTAGCTTAGTTTATTTTAGTTTTTCCCTAATTGCATGCTCAAGTAACAAATCCCTAAGTGCAAGCCCCGTGTGCAGGATACAGGCAGGTGCTACGTGAGGAAGCACATACTGCTCTCCTGCCAGAGGTGATGTGCTGAGGATGCCACGCTGCACAGCTTCAGCCTCAGCCACTTGCGTTGTGCCCTCTCTGCCCGCCCGTGCGAGCTGGGCTGCAGGCAGGCAGTGCTTATCTCAGCAGTGTGGCTCACGGTTGCCTCACTATGGGGGATTTCTTTGGCGGCGCGTCCTCTGCATCGTCTTTTCTTTCCTACATCGTGGAGAGTATTACACCAACAAATAATCCCCTGTTATCTGCTAGTTTCTCTGGAGAGAGCACCATCACAGAGGAGCTGTGTGCTTAAGGGCAGAGGTCACACAGCAAGCTAGCGACAGAGGAGGGATTAAAACCTCTGTTTTTCAGCTCTGTGGTTTTTTCACATTGCCTTCTCTGATGTATTTTTTAAATGCTTTAAAGAAAGGAAAAACAATTCCTACAGAATCAAGAAGGGTTTGTGTCATGAAGTTGACTACATTTCATCAGCATGGAACTGGTTTGAAAGGAGTCCAAAGTCACAAGTAATGTGGAAAACCACCAGGTCAACCAGTCTGTTTGGGTGTATCACAGACATACTGAGCCAGAAGCCTGCTGAGAATGAGCATGTGGGATGGAGAGGAGAAAGGGGGTGACTTGCAGGGACAGGGAAGGACTGGAGCATTAGTGGGCTCCAAGGGCATTGCAGAGCAGAAGCAGCAAATCATTAAAATTCAACTCCTAATGATTCAGGAGCAGGAAGCCTGTCTTTTCATGCTTTCTTATGTAAACCCCACCCTGAACAATTGTCAGCTGCCAAGAAGGGTCAGGACATGTCAGTTTTCTTGTCTAAAAGTTGTTTTGTTTATCAACTTTGGCACTTCTTTGGCAGTGAAGAAGCGCTCATGGGAGCCATGAGCTTTCACAAGCCACACCAAACCTGCGCTGTCTGTACACCTCTGTGTGAACAGCATACTCCCTTCAGATAATATCAGGGTTTCCAAGATAAAGCAAGATACTTCTAGAGAAGAGCCTTTAGAAACCTTTGGTATTCTCCCCTGCCATGCATGTCCTCATGGACAGTCTGTGGCCACTGCTTTTGTGCCACAGGCTGCTCCCCTGCAGGGAGCAGTCCCTCACCCCAGGCCAAGGGCTGTAGCAGTGTTGTATTAATCAACATCACTGGAGCAGACTGGACAGGTCCACACTCACAGTACTTGGCTCTGCATCTCTCCTGGCCCCACATGGTGTAGCCATGACCATAAGACATGATTATTATTTTCTATGTTTTTCTTGGTTGTGAGTTCAAAAGTCTGAAGTAATCTGAGGACTGGACTGTTTTTGCAGTCCACTGAAAATAAACCCGTGAAACAAAAGGGGATGTGATATTTGAGGAATCAGAGCCTGCTGGGATGGTTTTACATGTTTGTACACAGCAAAGGAAGCCAAAAGTGGTTGAGCCTTGCTCGTACTTCATTTTAGGAGTGAATCTTGAGCAAGTGACCGAAACAGCAGCTGGATTTTGTTTCAGAAAGAGTTGTTTCACTCCAGAAGAAAGCCCAGGAACAACCCAACGTTTCTATCTGTGGGTGATGACAGAAGAGAGAGCTTGTGGGCAAGGCTGCTCCACAGTGCGGGCATTGAATCTTCTGCTAGTGACATTTATTGCATGAATTCATGGGACCCCAAAAAATATGTTGCCTGGAAGTGCTGAAAACCTTCCCTGGCATCTGATCATATGGTCATCTGAGCATACCATGCTCTTTATGGGTGCAATCAGTTCTCTAGCCAAGCTTTTTGTCCAGCAGCCTGCCTTTTTAATGTTCCATAATTTACAGTTCTGGAGGCTTTCTGCATGGGTCATGATGATGTTTACTGCTGGAGTGGGAGTGTGTGAGAGCAAAATCATCTTGGCTGTTGCATTAAAGCAGTTACTATTGCTGGTATGTAATGTACTGAGCAAATAGATAGACAATATATAGTTAGATTGTCTGTGAATGAACGAATTATGGAAATACCTTCTAAATTGTTATTTTTTTTAATTCTGTAATTATAGAAACTGTAGAAATTGCAGAAAATAAAGTGACACATTTCATTACATGAAAATACCTTCTGCTGTAGCAGGGGAAAACCCCAACACTAAGAAATGTGAAAGGAAGATGTCAGTGTGAGTTCCTTATACAACGCTGGGTTGCAGTTGCATTATTTCCAGCAAAGCTTCTTATAACGTGAGGAACAGACACTTGTCTTTATGATTTAGGAAAATCACTACAGGAAAGACGCCCTGCTCCTCTCATCTTCAAAGAGCTGGATTTGGATACTACTTTTAAGGAAAACAAATTCTAGTGAGTGTCCTCTTTAGTTATAATTGTCACAAAATAGTCAGGGTGTGGCCTGTGTAGTGAGTGGTTCCTCAGAGGGACACCAGACCAAACAGATGCCAGGATGTGATGGTGATGAGGGTGACCACACTGGTGTGAGGTTCACCTTGTAGGAAAAAGTCCTCAGGGATGGTCATGCAGGTACATGCCTTTGCCTGAGCTGCATTTGCATTTGTCATGACTGTCTCTCTCTCTCTCACAGGGGTAAAAGGAGGAAATGCTTTTACTTCTTTGTTTTCTGGTTGTAGCCACCACACTGAATGCCAGTTGAGCACATTCAGAGATGCTAAAGTTGGTAGCTGACAGCACAGCTTAGGACTGCAAATGAGCAAGTTTTTCACACTTGGAAAGCTGTTAGGGTGGGATCCAGCTTTCTCTCTGTAGCTGTTGAGTCTCAGATCAGACACTGCAGAGTACCCACTTGAATTCATGCAATAAATGTCACTAGCAGAAGATTCAATGCCCGCGCTGTGGAGCAGCCTTGCCCACAAGCCCTCTCTTCTGTCATCACCCACAGATAGAAACGTTGGGTTGTTCCTGGGCTCTCTTCTGGAGTGAAACAACTCTTTCTGAAACAAAATCCAGCTGCTGTTTCGGTCACTTGCCCAAGATTCACTCCTAAAATGAAGCATGAGCAAGGCTCAACCACTTTTGGCTTCCTTTGCTGTGTACAAACATGTAAAACCATCCCAGCAGGCTCTGATTCCTCAAATATCACATCCCCTTTTGTTTCATGGTATTAATTTCAGTGGACTGCAAAAACAGCCCAGTCCTCAGATTACTTCAGACTTTTGAACTGACAACCAAGAAAAACAGAAAATATGGTCATGGCCTAGAGCTGCTGCTTTGGAGTAGCAGAGGGCTAGATGGGTATCTTATAACTGCCAGCCCCATGCGTCTGTCTCAGATACTCTACACCACCTCAAGATGAGTTCAGTCAATGAATCCCACCTGTTTTCACAAAGGACAATGGTCTTGACGGATTTTAAAACACCATCATGCACACGAAATCACAGCATCATGAGACTGGCTTAAATGGTCTGATAGTTAAAAACCCCATTCTTCTCTGTAGTTATTTGCAATACATTCAATTTGAATATTTAAGCTTTTTCTCTCTTACCATGATACCTGGAAATTGTTTTCCTGTCACAAAATGTGTCCCTGTGCTCATGGAGGTAAAGTGAAAAAGCAGTTCATAGAATTCTTGTGAAAATTGCCAACAGGAATTTAAGCTGTTCATATCTGTTACCATGCAGTAGGGAGGAATGAAGAAATATGATAACCCTTTAGCATGTAATATAATTTCTTCAGGCTTACCCTTCACATGGGCTTTATTTAATTATTGTGCCAATGAAGGTGTGATGTTGTCAGCATAACTTAGGCTGAATGCAGTTGCAATGGGATGGACTGTCCCTCTATGCAAATAAATTGTTCTGTTTAACATGTGAAATGACTGTACCCTACTCTATCCAATTTAGTTATGTTGTTTTAATTTCTCTGTGAGCCTTGATAACAAGCTGTCCCTGGACAGGTATTATGTAAAGCCTACACGTTCATGACTAGGTTTAAAATAAATGATGAAAGGCAAGAGTCCTGTTTTGTGTTCTTCCAGAAGTCAAATGTGCTCAAAAGAAAAGCTACATATGCAAGTACAAGTAAATGAGGACTCGCATGGAGCAAACGTGGTCAGGCTGAAGCAGATTTCAGTAGACTTTCTAACTACAGATTGGGATAGAAAGTGTTTTTCCTTTCTGTTATCCGTAAAAATACTCATTCTAAAGGAAACAAATTAGGCTGAACTCTTCTAATGGAAAATCAGAGCTATCTTCCTTGGGTGTGAACTTTCCAAGATCGATCACTGGAGTAAGTCCCTAAGCTGATGGTACTGTCCATTCTTCATCCGTCATCTCAGAATCCATGGTAAGTGTTTATGGGCAGCAACAGAAGCATGCTGGAAACACCTGCTGTGGCCTGTGGACTTTTTACTTTATTTCCTTTTAATTAGATCATGGGAGAGGCTGGACTTCTTCAATTTTATTTGGAGTTGCACGTATGTATGGGGACTTTGGTGTTTTGTTGTGTTTTGGTTTTCTGCCCAGCTTACTTGTTAGATCAATCGCTCGGGGGTCCCAAACATAAGAAGGATGTGGACCTGTTGGAGTGAGTCCAGGAGAGGGCCACAAAGATGATCAGAGGGCTGGAGCACCTCTCCTGTGAAGATGGGCTGAGAGAGTTGGGGCTGTTCAGCTGGAGAAGAGAAGACTCCAGGGAGACCTTCTAGCAGCCTTTCAGTAACTAAAGGAGGCCTGTAAGAAAGACAGGGACAGACTTTTTAGCAGGGCCTCTTGCGATGGGACAAGGTATAATGGTCTTAAACTAAAAGAGGATAGATTTAGATGAGATAGAAGATGGAATTTTTTAACAACGAGGGTGATGAAAAACTGGAACAGGTTGCCTAGAGAAGTTGTGGATGCCCCATCCCTGGAAACATTCAAGGCCAGGTGGAACGGGACTCTGAGCAACCTGGTCGAGTTGAAGGTATCACTGCCCATGGAAGGGGGTTGGACTAGATGACTCTTAAAGACCCCTTCCAGCACAAACCATTCTATGATTCTATATAGAGAGCCTATAAAGCAAATGAAACCAAATTAAAACCAATTGTCAGCCAACTTGGCACTTTCTTACTTGCAGCCACTCTGTCCAATGTAGCATAGTATGGAGTGCCCAACAGGGGCAGTAGTTTTCTACTGAGCATCCTTTTCTGTGTGCAGGCAGAACAGAAATATGCTATTACCACACAGAATTCAGGCCTTTTGCATTCAGCCCCAGGCTTCCTGTATAAGCAAATGGAGAGAGAGTGACTGCGGCTTTGCTGAAGGGCAACCACATTCAACTTCTAGGCAGGCTGCCTCTTCTGAAGCCTTTCCAGCTCTGCTGCCTACAGAGATGCCTGGTGTGACCCCTTCTCCATCAAACTGAGGCACACAGTGAGGTGTTGTGCATTCCCATTCCTGCCTCCAGATCCTTCTTGCTCTGGCTTTCCCCTGAGCTTCTCTTTCAAGCATATATGCACCACAGGAACCCCATGCCACCTGCCAGCTTCCGTGCCTTTATTTTTGTCTAAGGGTGGTTCTTTTTAAAGCATTTTTTCCCCTTTTCCTTCTTTCATTCTAGAAATTACATAGCATTTTACATCATCATATGGTTGAGGAGGACATTGTGGTTCTCACACTGTTGCAGCACTTTACCAGGTGCAATGAATAGATTTATCTTGCCATCACAGACTGAGCACATTGCCTGAAAGGTGGGGAGGTGATTTGTAAGTGACCTGTTCTACAGTAATCAAATACCTTTTCCCACCACTACACATGCACATTAATATGAATCCTTTACTGTGTAAAGAAACGTCAGGAGGAAAATGTCCTCTTGCTACTTAGTAAAGCATTAGCCAATCCTGTCTTAATTTACACAGAGGCGTGTATCTTCATGCACTTGATTCTGCTGGTCTTCCTTAGGAGACCCTTGGATCTAAAGTAAGAGCCATGCTGCTCTTAAGCACACAGAGAAGTTCCTTGCAAGGTTATGAAAGCCTGTGTGAGTCACTTCCAGTGGGATTGACCAGATGGACTTCATAACTAAAGCAGGAAACCACAACAGTCTGAGCATTGTTTAATTATGGATTTGTTTTGCATGGAAGGTAGAGTGGTCTGAACCTTCATGGAGAGGATCTGACTTTCATGCAGGCAATGTCTCACCTGCTCTGTCCAACCTTTTATGGTTAGAGAGAAGACAGACAGAGCAGGCTACAATCCAGGCTGACTGCAAACAAACCCCCACTTCAGCAGCAAAAGCAGCTATCTGATCACAATTACTTGGCCAGAGAAATTTTCCAGTCTCTCCCAGTGAATGCTGTTCACAGGAAAGGTTTTGATGAGAGCTCATGGGTATGGTGGAAACCCAATGGAAAGCAGAAGGTGTAGAGTAGCGATGGGATATCATGTGGTGAGAAGCCAGCTGGTGGAAACCAAATGCAGTATAATTATCCTCTTATTTGCCTCTCACCTCCATCTGCATCAGATGTTCACTCTGAAAAGTGTTTCACCACTTCTTGGTGGAAAGGACTTTCATTTAGGACTGGCACTTGGGAGTTTTACATCCTTTCTTGTTTGTTTCCTCTCCTTTTGTTTTAATTTTAGCCATAATGGAGATGTTCTACTGCTGTATGAGACCAGCCTTCAGGCTTTGGTGAATGCAGCAGATAATTACTCCTGAAAAGGAATGTATCAGAGGAACTGCTTTCAAATCCAAGTTTCCTGTGCAATATAATTATTCCTATTTAAATAAAGGACTCTGGCAGTGCTACTCAGCAGCACCTCTCTATATAAAGTGAGGGTTGTTTCCTCTTGACACAGCTTTTGCTGCTTTTCTCAGAAAATGACTCCATTAGAATCAAACGTTAGTCCATCAAAGTGCCTAAAATCAATGAACATTTTATATTCAATGGAATCCTTACTTTCTAAAAAATACCACAATAGAACTGCTCTATTTTCCTTCCCCTTATTGTTACTATTATTACCTCATGAACACAGTGGAGAGAAACAGCTGCCTCTCCTTTAGTTTTCATCTTCTAAGACTTAGCTGGATGTGGCTTCATGCTCCAGGAGTCCGTAGACTCAAGCCAATTTGCAATAAAACTGATAAAGAAAATGGCCCTGATAAGATGCGATATTTGTAGAACTTGGATTTAGTTTGCTCAGCAATGGAAACATGTCCCAAGGTGAATTTTGTCTAGAAATGCATGTTGCAGCATCGTGGTGTCAGAAGCTCCCATTAACAGGGCTGATGCCCATCAAAACATCAAACGTTTGTAGTGGGGCCCCCCTGCAGCAAGACCTACAGCAGCTGCATTTCACTGGGCTTAGAGACTTATTGCTGGAGCTGGATGTGCAGCTGAAAGGAATAGAATCGAGCTGGCTTCCTTGAGCAGAGTACTAGGATAAGCTAGTGTGTGGATTTATGGAGACTGCCTGTGCATTGCAGGAGCTGTGGGTAGCTGCTCTGCAGTGAAAAGTGCTCTGGCTGTCAGAAGCATCTCATCTTTTTAAATGTAATGGGGTTTTTTTCAGGATCCCAAGATGTGTGCCTGTCTGTGGCAGTCACCACAGGGATACCCAGGTTGGCTGTGAAAAAGCCAGAGAAGGTCTCAGGTGCCTGGTGCCTTGTCCACCAGCCAGATTACTAGATTTCCAATAGGAACATCCTACAAGCCTCTTGGCAGAGCTGAAGGCAATGGGATGGCCCAGGGGAGAGGACTAAAAGGCACAGCCTGGGGAATGTGTCTTTATCCTGAGCAGTCCAACGCATTCCTGTGGCTAAAACCTAACAGTCTCATCAGCTATTCTGTTCCTGCACATGCAAATTAATATCACTGTAAATAAATAAAACCCAAAGTCCCCTAAGCTTTGGCATCAGAAGTAGCAGGACGCCTCTGAGAAGCTAGTAAGTATGAAGAAGGAAAGTCTGTGGTCTCTACAGCAAGTCCTGTTGGCTTCTCCTAGGGATTTCTTCTGCCAAATCTCTAGTGGATGCCAGTAGTGGCTGCCCTGTAGCCATCCCCTTCTGCCATATTTTCTTCTGTAAAAACAAGGGGGAATTGGAGTACATGCAAAGACAGAACTATAAAAATGTCTATTTCTACCACACCTGAAATACATTCTTGTGGGGGACCTGGGGGAGCAGATAGGTTTTACAGGGCCTGTTCCACCAGTTGAGTTACAAGGGAGTCTCCTCAGCTACAGCCCCTTAAGAAGCCTGAGGCTACTTTTAAATCAGTAAAATTATGAAAGCTGGGGACTTGGGAGCCTGATTAGCTCCCACAGAGCATGTACAGATTTTGGAGGCACCTGAGGTGAGACAAAGCTTGTCTGCAACACACCTGTTTCTGCCCTGAGCCTCCCTTGGCTATTGAAGGCACCCACACTGCTGCTGTCACTGGCAGCCAAAGTGCTGCCGAAGCTTCATCCTCTTCAGAGGAGAGACGTGGCTGGATTTGTGTGCCTTAGGCCCTCATCCCTGCAGCCATCCTGCTAATTTAATGCTGGTGATGCAGGCTAACATTCAGCTGTTCACCCAGCTTCAACTCAGCCCCCCAGCAATTGCTCCTCAGACTTTCCCAGTGTCTGTCTGCATACCTCACCTACATGGGCACAGGACACAGGGCTCGGCTTATCGAATGTTTCCTGTGTTAGAGTAAGGCCAAGACTCTTTCAGATCATTTTATATCTGTTTAGAGGCAAACTTTGCATTTGTTTTGATGAAATGAAAATAAAGGTTTATGATGATATGCAGCCTGCAGCTATGCTTGCTGGTACAGCAAACCTGCTGTGGGGAGGAACAGCTCTGTGCTGTGCTACTGCTGCCAGGAGCATCCCTGGCACCTCAGACTGCTGCCTTTTTCCTCTGGATAAAGCTGGGATTGGCACCTTTTGCCAGTTCTCAGCTCCCAAGGTTTGGATTCATCAGTGCATCTTTTCTCAGGTGAAAAAAGAAAACAATTTGAAAAGCCCATTCCTAACAATTTAGCCTGCTCAGTTCTGCTCCTGTGTATCCATCCGCCCACCCACCCACCGCATATGGGTGCAATTGTACAGGTAGAGCAGAGGGACCATTTAATTTGTTTTGTCCTGACCCTGAGGAAGCATTTGTGTGGGCACAGGGGAAGGGCTTAGCCTCTGGAGGACTTAGACAATATATGAACATTGTTGCTGTCGTTCTGCATTTCTCCACCTCCTTCTGTGTCACTCCAGAGGCAGGTGCTGGGCTTGAAGGTACGAAGTTTCCTTGTCATGCCAGAGGTTCCCCAGAAGCGTTTGCCCTCTTCTTAGTACTGGAAAGCTCTGCCACTGACTCTTTTGTCCACCAAAAAAAAAGTGCATTTTTAGTGTGGCAGTGGGGAGACAGCTTCTCCATCAGTTTCTTCATCTGCAAGACAAAAATGGCAACTCCCTGGTGGGGGTTTTGCTGGGGATAAGTGCCGAGCTGCTGCTTGAATCAAGCAGTGACACATAAGCATGGAGCCAGGACTATAACAAAAGCATTATTTATTTGACCCTGGCAGGTTTAAGTCTCTGGTATTTACATAGTGGTCTCACAAATCCCAGAAGTCATCTCCTTGGGTCACATAAACTAATGCAGCTTTACCATACTGGAGTTCATGCCAATTTATAGCAGCTGAGACACGGGCTGAAGGTTTTCAAGTCCATAGAAAACACTGCGGCAAAGATTGTTCATGCTCTTTAATTTCCTTTCTGTGTTCTTAAATACACACAGGCACACAGAGAATACAATTACACATATACACACACAGTACTTAGACAATATATGCAAATTGAATGATCACTTTTTAAAGGACTACACTGATTGTTTTTCCAGCACACTTTTAATAATTTCAAAACTTTTCTTGCATTTTATGAAAACCTTGTCCCTTAGCTAGGCAGGTGGTGGCTGATTTGTATGGTTAAGAGAACATTACAGGGCCACAGTGACCAGTAATTTTGCTGCTCACATCTCCCTCTGTGTAAAGAAAAATATAATGTTACCTGACCGAAATGTATTTTCTATAAACCAGCGTGATGCACACCGGCACAGTGGCTACACATATAATCACGGCTTAGACACACACACACCCACCCCACCCTCAAATGAGATGGAGCTCCAATACCCACACATCTATCCCTCCTGGACACACACACAGACACCAGGCTGCATCACCACAGGCCCTACATGTGCAGTTAGCTCCAACATGAGCTGCAGCCATACCTACACCAGAGTGGAGGTGAGCAGCTATAGTGTTCTTCTGCATGTATCACCACCTGATACATAGCACATTTGTTCGTGGCTGATCTGGAGCTACCACTGGCTTGGTTTCTCTTCCTCTCACATAAACTGCAGCTATTTCTTCTTGTAAAGAATTATTTTGGAGCCCTAAATGGTTGCTTTCCGGGTTTTTTTGCAACTTTTAAAATACTTGAGGGATGTAGATGCCTTGCTGTACCCCATTAGAGACTGTAGCCAGAAAGTTATACAGGATAACAGTTTTCAAATACCCAAATGACTGAGTGACTGAGGGGCTCTTGAACAACCTTCACAGGTGATTTAGGCACTGAAGGCCAAGAGCCACAGGGTGATACTGCAAGAGACCACTCTGCACCAGGGCTGTGTAGAAATGTCCCTTAGCCCATGCTCTCCCAGCTCAAATTTGCAGTGATTTACTGCCAGCTGACATCCACCAAGCAGGTCTCATCTGCTGCATGCTACACATGTGATGATGTCTTTCAGGACCACCAATTTCCATAATTCCTCCCTGGTTACTTAGGTGGTCTCCAGATTATCTGCTGCCCACATATGACTCAATGTCCTCCCAGCTGAAATTACTGAGAATGGCCCATTAAAATGTTTTTAACTTAAAAGAGTGACTGGCATAAAGCAAGAGATCAGCTGAGCAGTTTCCAGCAGATACTGCCCTTGCCTTCAGGTGTCCCTGCATCCAGTTGGGGTGAGGAGCATTGATGAGGGCCTGGACCAGCAGGAAGCCTGACCAAAAAGCATGTGCCCACATGGCACCAACCTCCACAAACCCACTTACTCCCTTAGTATGGTGCAAGCACCACTGCATTGCTCCAATTCCCAACAGAGAAGATTTGGAGCAAGTGCAGGGAGTTGATGAATACTGTGGTCCCAGGTCTTCAGGCTCTGTGTGCGTCTCCTATAAGGATAACACAGGCCTCTGTGGCCTCTGTATTTACCCTGGACTCTTGTGTCTTCATCCAAAGACAGCAGTAAACACAACTCTGCCTGTTTTCAGGATCTTCTTTTCCTTTGCATGGATGCAAAGAAAGAATTTCAGTTGTAAGCAATCTTTAGCTTTGATGCAAGAGTGGATTTGATGACACAGCAATGCAAATTTTAGGAAGCAGAAGTAAATATAAGGAAGTGATATTGCAACACATACTATTAGGCTTTTTTATTAAACAATTAGATTTTACTAACAGCTGCCAGGATGGGATGTAGCTGTTGAAGTGAATTATGTCCCAGCTCATGAAAAAGCTGAGTCATCATAATTTTTACCTAAATGATGATTTTTTCAGTGAAGGCATGATCAGTGATGAAGCCAGACTCAAACAGGCAGCAAATATTTGCAGATACAAGTTTTTCAAGGAAAAAACCCTAAACCAACCACTACCTATAGAAACAGGACCTGTTAGAGCAGGACCACTAAATTGATCAGAGGGCTGGAGTACCTCTCCTATGACAGGCTGAGTTGACATTGTTCAGCCTGGAGAAAAGAGGGATCCTGTGAGACCTCACTATGGCCTTTCAATACTTAAAGGGGGCTTATAAAAAAAGAGGGACTTTTACATGAGTAGATAGTGATAGGACAAGGGGGAATGATTATAAA
>JAOXXN010000001.1:40948313-40958603 GCA_026770055.1 Myrmophylax atrothorax | reverse complement strand
CCGGCTCCCCGTGGGCGGGCGCCGGCCGGGGGTGGCGGAGCGGGGGCAGGGGCAGGGGCTCCGGCGCTTCCGCGGCTCGCCCGCTCCCCACTCGCGTGTGCGGGGAGTTTGGGGTGCTCCCGTAGAAAATGCGGCGGAGAACCTGGCCAGGGGCTGGAGCCGGGCGGCGGAAAAGCATTTCCCGAATGTTGTATCGGGTCAGCCTTCCAGTGCACTTTCCTGGTGGACGTGCCGTGGCCGATGTGCACGGGAAGCACCTGGATGCTTCCGTGCGGCGGGCGGGAGATGTGCCCGTTCACATACCTGCATAGGTATTTCCATGAACTTCCCACTCTGGAAAGTGCAGGACGCCAGGCTGTTCCTTGCTGGAAGTGCCGGCTGTGAGCATTAGGCCTCATGTGTGCCGGTGTTCCTCTTAAATTTCCCACGGTCTCGTTGCCAGCCGCTCTTTAGGAGCGAGCCCACGGTGGTGAAACATCGGTGCCTACTGCCAGCTTGCTTTTATAATCACCGCATTATTTAGATGTGCACCAGTCAGTCAGATGTTGGCAGCTGAAGTGCAGGCTAAAATAAGGGTAGATGCACCATTTGAAATCATAGCAACCGCCTGAACCATAGCATAGATGAGAAAATGCCGCTGGCCAGATCATCACACACGGAGACCTGTTATTGCCCGTGGAGGGAGGCTGTAATTGTATCGCAGAACTGGTTGTAGCTTTGGCTTGGACATCTGAAAGGGAAGCCCTTGTAAGTAACTTAGTTGCACCACGGCCGTTGGATTTGCATCTTAATGTAGAGTAGAGCATAAAAGGTGATGGTGATGATAATAATAATGGCTAATCGTATGGTCGGGTATGGTCTGTTCACAGAAACTGCCATTCCAGACCAAGGCCTGGGGAAGATGTATTTTGAAATTGGGGAGGAGGGTGAGTAGGGGAAAGGGGAGGGAGGAGGCAAAGTGCTGCTATTTTTAAAGACTTGCAACTTCTTCATAGTGGGTGTTTCTTAATGTGTGTCCTAACTTTTTCACTGGAGATTTCTAAAGACCAATGTGATGGAGTTATTTTGAATTTATTATGAATATGCATTTCAGTATCATTGCCGTCCTTATACTGCACATACCATACAGAAAAATGTTTTTTATTTAAATAGTTGGGGTAGGCTTTATCTCTTAATAAATACTTTTGAATTTGCTGTATTTAATCAGCAATATAAATTCATTTAGTTTCTGATTTTAAATCTGTGATGTTTTGCAGCTTGCCTTGTACCTGACAGGGGAGCATCTGCATTCAGACTCCAGCTGACAGGCTGTAGATAGGTGAAGCAGAAGAGAAAGCAACTTGTACTTCCATAGTTACATTGACTCAGCACTGTTGAGAGGGGGTCTAAATGCTGCTCTTAATTTATTTCTGCCAGCTCTTTACTGCAAGACTTCAGCTTTAGGCTTTTGGTTTGATACTTTGTGAGACATATGGGCAAAATTGTAATCCTAGATTTCACTTATGCAAGGCAATTTAAAAGCGGCTGAAATCCTGAAAATTTCGGCCAGTCCAGATAATTTTAATTGAGTTGTAGTTGAAAGGGGTGTGGTGAATTAAAAAGATGTTGTTTCAGTAAGGGTACAAGGTTGTTGCTTGTTAGCTTCCTTTATCTTATATTTGTGGGTTGTGATGGTGGTGTGTTCTGGAGCTTATGCTCACAAACAGTGTAAGACCTAATGTGCTGTAGACTTAAGCTTGCATCCTCTTTACTGATTTACACTTGAAAAATGCTTATTTACAGATATAATATGTATCTGTACAAGGACTTCTACAGTGTAATTTACAGTTGCACAAATGCATTTAATCCATAGTCCTAATCATCTAGTCATAGTCCTTAGGGATATTGGGTGAGATGTACCTGAAAATGACAACTATATGCTTATATTGACATAAACCTGTGATCTAAAAATCTCTGAACTTTCATTGTGCCTGAAACCAATTGGTCAAGTCTCTTAACTGGTAGGTATTTCTGCATTTCACATGTTGTCCTTGCTATTTTATTTTATTTTTGCATGAAAGAATCCCTGTGTTATTACATAATTAGAGAGTAATTTTAATTAAGGGTGAAATTCCCTCTTCAGGTTAAGAGATGCACGCTTGAGTCTTCTGCTTCCCCACTCTAACCACCACATACCAGGCCAGCTAAGCTAAGCCAGTCCTTCGCTCCACCTGGGGAAGTTGAGTGACCTTAGGGGAATGAATGACATGGTTTTGATTGAAAGAGGGGAAACAAGTGGACCTTCACTTAACTCTGAAGCTTAGTGGTAAGAAGAGATTGAGATCACTGTTGCCACTATAGTTTTTGTTCTCATTAAATGGCTATTTAATATTAGTACATAAATAGATTTAGAAACAGGTCTGAAATGCAGCTCTCCCAGCTTGCAGAGAACTCTCCTAATGGCAAAACTATGAGGTTTGAGCTTCCTTGTGTACTACGTGTAGGCCTTGCATCCCTTTCAGTCAAGAGTGGAGGATACCTCCATAGCTTTGAAATGGGTAATTAAAATTCTTTCCTGGGAAATATTTTAAATGTAAACAATATTCCTCTTTTCAAAGTAAATAAAACATTTTCGTCTAGATCTTTCTAGGAGTGAGTCTGGGTGCTTTACCTTCAGTAAGGAAGGCCTGTCAGTTCTGAGTGCACAGGTGCACCTCCAGCAACTCTGCCTAGGCAGAGGATGAGGAGGAGGGAAAGGTTTCAGAAGTGCTCACTGTACTCTGGGCCGGAGTTTCCTGCTGCGCGGAGTGCTGCTGGCGTTGGATGAAGGATCACAGTGGTACAAAACCACAGCTGCTGCTCTTCTTCCTCCAGATGCTGCGTCTTAGAGCAGGACCTACCCAAGGAATAGTTTGGCTGTAGCTTGTGTTGTACAAAGCAATCGCTTCTGCAGGCAGCTGTTCCTGTAATGCCTGCAATTGGCCCTGCTTGTCTGGTACTTGGGCTTTAGTGTCAGTATGCAGGGGACAGGAAGCTGATGGTGCCCTAGATGAGCGAAGCTGTGGATACTTTGTTTTGCTGGTTAAGGATTGTAATCAGAAGGTGGGAGGACAAAGGGGTTGTATCTTAATGTAGGTTGGTAGATTGTGCAGAATGAGGCTAAAGATGTGTGTCTGTATATATATATATGTATACCTTTATATATATATATAAGGGTATATATTTAGGAACTTGGAGTTCCTAAGAGTTCCATGCTTCTTTGAAGCTGTTATCCCTGATTATGATAGCTAGGTAAACAGTTTGGCAGGTCTTATTCACTGTTCTGTTGGTTGCTTATCTGAACTGCATTGTTCCAACCCCATTTCAAGCACCTAGTACCAGGTTCTGGACCCTACTTGTGCCAAATATGTCCATTAAGTATTGCTGCTTCTTGCCTATGCTGAGGGCTTGTACTGTTGGGAAGATGGCGTGTACATAAGCATAATGGTTTTATGTGATAGCTTTGAAGATAGTTCCTTTCTGTATTCAAGAGGGATAAAGGGAATCAACTGCTGCCTTACTGCCTCCTGGTGAAGTAATGCACAAAGTGTGTTACCTGTGTATTGGTAGGTGCTGCAGCTCTGGGACCTTCTTTCTTGAATTTACAAGTTTGGCAACAAAGAACTGTCTTCTTTGTGCTTGTGGTAGTTTTGACTTTAGGCTCAACCCAAGACAGTGCTGCAGACAGAACTCACTATGGTTTCAGAACGAGCTCTTTTCCGGAGAAACCTTTTATTTGTGAGAGCAAGGCTAAATGGGATGAGTGGGCCCATGCCAGTGAAGGTCTACAGTGAAGGAAGAACAGAAGCTGTCAAAAGAAACAGATTGGAAGCAGTACATCCCAGTTAGACATCAAGGTTTAGAAGTACACAGATTAAGCAGCGTAAATTTTATTTTTGCTTGTGAGAAAAGGAGCTGGATAACTTCTAACATGTTTGGTTTTGTCCCTTGTGTGATTAGAACACTTTTTGAAGAGAATCTGCTTATATTTGCCAAATGCTGAATTTTAATTTTGAATATGACTTTGCCAATATTTTTCTATTATGAAGGTACATTTAAACCTCACTGGGTATCTTTTCTAGGTGCTTGTGTAGCCTTCAGTAATGTAATTTCTCAATCTGTCCTGCAGGCATTTATATATATTTTTTTAGTTGAACCCCGTGAAATAGGGAAGTAATATTACTTCTGTTCAAGCAGAAAACTAGAGCATAGAAATAAGAAAGAACTGAAAGATAATTCAGAGTTCTTCGCTTGCAGTAGTTTCTCTAGATGTCTGACCAGTGCTTTAAAGACAGGACTGTTGTGTTCATGTTTTAGAGATTAACAGAGCCTACTTTAAGCATTTCTCAAAAATACTATTTTATTTCAAGTAGTGAAAAAAACCCCTTTTCACTAATCTGTTGCTTTTTTTCTAGAATACAAAGACCAGAAAATCTATTTATTTGGACTGGCTGAAAATGCACACTAAAATATCTAACTATATTGCTATGAAATATCACACAAATGTGGTTTTGAGTTGAGAATATTCTTTGTGGCAGTGGTGTTTATCATCTGGATGAAAGTCTGTCTTTGAGTTTAGGGATTCTGTGTGGTAATTTAAAACATACAAGAGATGTAATTATTGAAATTTATTAATTGTGAAATCAGCATCTTCAGTCAATGGTAATTGATGTATTTAGTGACTTAATGGTGATTAAGTCTGAAAAACTATACTTGGAATTACAAATTGCTCAAAAGTCTAGTTGAAAATATTGCCTTCCAAGTATTATGAGAACTAAGTATAGTTTTTATTCAGAGAACATAAGCCCTCTGTAAACAAGGTTGAATTTTCCAGTTTCTGAAATTCTATGTATTTTATATTTTTATTTTAAGAAAATAATTACCTAATTTTAAGAAGTAATTAGACAATTCTTCATAAACATTCCTATAACACATTCAACCATGAACATGGCTCCAGCCTTCCAGGAAGAAGCACCAAAGTGTTCGGTAGAAGTGAAATTTGGAAAATCCTCTTTCTTCTGAAGTGTACTGTATTTAAAGATTGACAAATGTCTAGGGACTTTCACAGGTGGTAGCTGTGTGGAAATGGCAGAAATAAGGAGAGACTGAAATCCTGAGGTCTTTTTCAGCAAGCGTTCTTTTTGTTGCAATAATGTTAATGTAGTGGATTGTTTTGAGTACTCATCTTTATGTGAAACAGGTAGTAAGTATGGCCCCCATTCTCCATAGGATGTTTGGCCAAGCTGCCAGCTATTCTTGTGCACTCATCAGATGAAATTTAGGACTTCATTGGAAGAGCAGATAGCAGGTTTTAAATCTCAACAAACATTTGTGTGTATTTCTGAGAAACTTCAGGAAACTGAGTGAAAGTCTGACATGGTGCAGACTTGGCCATTGTGTTAAAACGTTTAAGTGCAATAGTAGAGCTCTACTGGTCTCCCTTTTTCCTTTTCCCTTTTTTCTTTTTTTTTTCCTTTTTTTTTTTTTTTAGTTAAGGGACACATATGGATGGCTGTTTCTCAGGTGAGAACCTTCAATTTCTAAGAAAAAGTGCAAATATTTTAAGCATCTGTCAAGATATAAAAAGTGGTAAACACAAGTAGTCAGTCATACATAACTGACTCTGTATAACCTTTGACTGTCTGGCCACCTCTTCTGTCTTACTGGGGAACTGGGGACTGCCACCTAGAAAGTGTCTGTAATAGAAAGAATGGGACTTAGCTTTGTGCTCTGGTGTTTTTAGAATAACTTTAGAGACAGAAAGAGGTGGTGTATTGAGTGTAGATTTTTTTTTATGGTGAATCTACCTTTGTTTTCATTTGAAATTAATTATTAATTCTGTCAGATAAAATTATAGGTTCCTACATACATCCTACAATTCATATATGGACAATGCTCTAAGAAAGGTCTCTGACAGTGTGCAATTTCAAGCCATAGAAGATTATTTTAAAGTTGTTTGGCTTAGTCTTAAGCTCAGATATTTCAACATGTTCATGCATCTTCGGAACAAATAACCTTTAATGTTTTCCTGTAGTAGCATTTGAATTAAATTACATACTTGCAGAGTTTTTTTGACTCTTCCCCCTCACACTCTCACTTTCTTGATAATCTGAAATATTAGTACTACTTTGAGTTTGTTTTCAGTGGAAACCATGAAAATTGGAGACAATGCTTATAGCCAGTCTTCTATTATGCTGGGTTTTTTTGGGCTGCTTCCCTGCCCTGCTCCCCCAACCTAGATAATTGTATAGATATTCTTTTACAATTTTTACTTACTTTTCATTGTAAGGTAAAGTGACATGATAGTTTCCATATACGGACACTGAAAATAAATCTTTTTATCCCCTCCTGCTTTTTAGGTGTTCTTTGGACTTTTATTGAAAAAGCCAGGTAGGCAAGCTCCTTCTCTATGTGTGTTTAGTTTAGATTGTGCTAGTTTAGAGTATAGCTTTCTTTTTTTATGATGCCTATATTACTTTGCATCATTTTCTGGTTTTGGGTCTTAACTGCTGCTGTAGCTTATGTTGTTGTAGAGTTGTGTGAATAAATATGGATAGCTGCAATTGTCAAATAGTACAACAGTGTGTGGCAAGACTTCTTAAATTCGTTTTTGGTTGTGCAGTATTGCTTGATTGTGTCTGTGTTGTAAAAATGCTATTTAATGTGTTAAAGACCAGATGTAATATTGACTTTAATGGCTTTTATAGCTTAGTTCAATAGTACAGCATTAATGTTTTCTATCTTGCTCTTCATTAACTTGTTTTGCCACAGGTTTTGGCAATGAATATTTGAAAAATTTTGTTTTAAAAAATCATTGCTCATTAGAATTTCTGGGTTTGCCTTTGAATTTCTGTTTTGCTTAGAGGACAATAATTCTTTAAGTACTGTTTTTAAAGCCAATACAGTTGGCAGTAACTTTCATCTTTTATTTCAAAACAATTCCTCAGTTGGGTAGTGTGTGGATAGAAGCAAATTTGATT
This sequence comes from Myrmophylax atrothorax, assembly GCA_026770055.1. Classification (NCBI taxonomy): domain Eukaryota; kingdom Metazoa; phylum Chordata; class Aves; order Passeriformes; family Thamnophilidae; genus Myrmophylax; species Myrmophylax atrothorax. The sequence goes on along the minus strand of JAOXXN010000001.1, from coordinate 40,951,605 downwards.
GTTTGGTCAAATATAAAACATTCTGAGTAACATGTTTAGTTAAAACTCCTGTGTTAGCAGGGATACTTTTTAGACTGAAATTTCAAAAATAGACATTCTTTGGCTGTTGAAATTTTTTAGATGCAAATGTAGAATGTCTGAGTGGGTGGATCTCCCAAAAAATCATTCAACCCATTCCTTTTCTAGTTTTCTCCTTAATAATTGAGTGTCAGGTTTTTTTATTTTTTGCACCTAAGAACAAAATGGAGTTACTGGTTATCTAATTTCTGAAATATTGCAAGTGTTGCTCAAACTTTTTTTTTATTTCCTTGTAAATTGTGTAGGTGGTATGTGATGATAACACTTTGAGAGAGAATAGGGAAGCAATTGGGACTGCGGTGCTAAATTATCCTGGCACGTAGTGACTTGTGCAAAGATTTATGTGATTGTTAAGGTAACAAGAACTATAGCTATCTGCTTATTTGTGTTTTCTTATTCATTGGCTTCCTGCTGCTGTGTTCTTTGGTTTGGGGTTTGTTTTGTTCTTGTGTTTTCCAGCGGTTTCCAATACAGGACTAGGATTCGGTTTTTGCTGCACTAAGGCAAACATTGCAGTTTGGGTACAGTTTACATTGATGAGTGCAACTCCAACACTTTTTCAGTGGGTTGGATGCATTTTGGCAGCCGTGTTGTCTTAAATCCTAGTCTAGACAAGAGAATTAAAGGTGTGTTATGAGCACGTTATCCTTTCTCAACATCAATGTCATGGAATTCACTCATTTAGTTGGTGCTGTACTCTTCAAAAATGCAATGGTGACAATATTGTAATTGTTGTCTTGATTGGCCCTAGACTGGATGAAAGATCAGGTGAAGGACAAGAAAAAGGAGTGTGTTTTTACAGTCTCTTAACTTGTTTTGAAATATCACTTGTGTTTTGTTGATAGAGCTTTAACAACTTTAAAAATATTATTATCTTCTGCAAAAGTCAGGGTAATGAGGCAGACATTAAAGCCTTTTTTAAAATATTAGAATGTAATAGTGTAGGGTAGTGGTCTGGGGTAAAATAAAATACAGCTGTTACTTTGGAATGGTTTGGGGACTTCCTGTTACTGTTCTGGTTAACAGGTAGCCAACTTAACTAAAAGATTAATAGTGTTTGAGGTTCCCAGGTGAGTTTCAACTCAACTACAATTTAATTTTAACTGGAAATGAGTTAGATAAGGGCACTGAAGTAAAGTGCTCTGAATGTTCTGAAGAAGAGCTTTGGTCCTGGATTTCTGTCTAATTGCAAGAAAATACTTTCACAAAATAGCCACATAGATCACTGCTGGCTCTTTATGCATGCTTGCTGAATGACAAGCAAGTTTGGGCAGGGGAATGTTTGAATTATTTGCCCTCTTACTCCTGATGTATTTTACTGTGTGGAGTATAACCCAGGATTGATCAACCTACTTAATCTGATTATATCTGGTTGCAGTTTCCAACACTGCTGTAACATCTTTTTAACTGCTGTTCAAAATCTTACTTGAAATATTTTATAAATGTGCAAATAATTGGAATGCTTTTCTTTTTTGAAAAAGCCATGAACTTTATAAGACCTATCTAGAAATGCATAAAAATTAAGTCTTTCCTAAAGAATTCATTTTCTTTTGAATTTTCCTTACCATGTTTTTAATTTCATTTATAAATTTTGGAAACTCCTTAGTTTTGTTAGAACAAAGCAATGACTATGAAGTGTTTGAGTTTTATGCCATTTGCCCCAGAATTTATGAGCGAGTAGGGGAAAAAAAATCTGTTTTTTATTCACCCACCTCTGTATGCAGAATCCTGAATGTGTATATTTTTTCCAACTATGTGACAGCAGTCCTTATTTGTGTACTGTTTACTTGTTCATACCTCTTTTTAAGAAGGTATGTTTTCAGTGTGTGGATTACTTTCTAGTGCCAAAAAGGACTTGAGGTATTAACAGGTTTCCTAGTAGTAGTCTTCTGTATCCAGGTTCAGAATTTGTCCCTCTTCTACCATAATAATTTTGCTGAAGACCTGTCACACAGCGGTGTTTTGTGGTTTAGTTGTGGGGCATTTTGAACCTCAGGGCTAGAATTTCTTTTTTTTTTTAATTATTTGGAGAGCAGAAGATGATGATGTTGAATTATTTCTTCTGGAGCATTTTATCAGGTGCCTTTCATACCCCTCCACCCCCACAAAGAAAAGAAAAATCTAACTTTTCTGAGTGTTTCTTAGTCTCTGATCAAATCCAGCCTCTCCATCTTGCTGCTTGAAGAGGGCATCTGCTCTTTTAGTCTCAGAAGACTCTTAGTAGCTGGCATGCAGGTGACTACCTACAATGCCTGTAAAACAGAAGAATGACTCGTGTTCTGCTGGGTTAATGCTGTGGTCCGCTATCAAAATCCAAGTGGTAATGTGGAATGAATTCTCACGTTGCTTTTGTCCCTTTGTGTGTGGTGTTAGGTGTAGGGGAAAGGGAGTTGGGGGTTGTCATTGTGGTACCACTTAAAACTGTTGGATCTGCTTAGGTTCTTTAACAGATAACCTCCTCAGTAAGCAGTGAAGAAGGTTTTGGGGATAGGAGAGGTTGATCTCACTTGTACCAAGTATGTGGGATGCAGGCAGGCAATCCTGGCATCAGTCTTCTGAATATGCAGAGCTCTGAAAGAGATGCCTTTTTCTTAATATTTTTCCCCAGTGCCAACTTTCTCTTTTCTTGCATTTCATTGAGAAATAAATGAGGAGTGGGTCTTGCAGAATAGCCTTAGTGTTTCTTTTCGTGACGTTTCTTTCAGAATCTGCTTTACTTTGAGTTGTGTATTCCTGTTGCAGCAAACTATTTGAAATATCAACTCGTATGCAGAATCTCTTCTCTTGAGACACAAGCCCGCTCACTGATCAAAATACTTAAATTCCAAAAGAATGGGAGAAAACTGGAGTATGTTGTCATGGAGCAACCTTTCCAAGAATACTGTGGTCACCTGGACTTCTTAATCCAAAGTGAATAAGCAGTCCTGAAAAATCACTGGGTTTCTGTTCCTGGTATCTTTCTCCAGCTCATACGTGTGATCTTTTTCTGTTGTTCCCCTGGAATTTGTGAATTTGCCTTCATGTATTTATATGTACCTTCACAGTGGCTTATCTTCCATAGGAAGATTGAAGAGTATTTTCTCAACCTCAGTTGTAGTTTAGTGATTAGAATGTGTGTATGGCCAGACTTCACAAATGCAGATTTGGGCAGGGCTCTCCCCACGTGGGTGTGCCCTTCCAGCCTGCACAGGGGATGTTTTAGGTGAGGCTCAGC
>JAOXXN010000001.1:40926221-40942659 GCA_026770055.1 Myrmophylax atrothorax | reverse complement strand
GCCTTCTTGGCCACCTGGGCACACTGTTGGCTCATGTTGAGCTTCCTGTCAATTAGTACCCCCAGGTCCCTTTCTGCTTGGTTGCTCTCCAGCAGGCTGATCTAGGTTCGCATTTGTTTTCAGAGGCCACATTTAGGTAGTGCTGAAAGTTAGGAGCACAGATTTCTTGGGATAAGAACGTTCTTAGCTTGACATGGAGTAGAAACTGCTTCTTTCAGTGTGTTTCTGACCGAACAGCATGGCATGGTAGTTCCTGAACTCTAATCCTTAGGAAGCAGGTGATGCTACTAAGTAGGTTTTGAATTAATTGTTGGGCCTCTTCTTGAAGACTGTAAAAGTGTAATTTTAACAAGCTAGAGAAAATCCTATTAGAACAGTTTAAACAAGTTTTGCAGTGGAATTTTTATAACTGATTATTAATTGGTTAAAGTAATATAAGAGTGTATTGTGTTTGAAGAGTGAGCTAGTACCTTACAGGACTATAGTCTTCTGGCCCTTTTAAAATGCATATGCATTTGACTAGTTTTGCTAGCCAAAGTTTTTACTTTACTAAAATGTTTCACTTTCTGTAGTTTAAATAAACAAGGATAGAGTTTGAAGTTGCCATTAACTTATGCTTGATGAGCTTCAGTTAATTCTCTAAAATCTGGTTAGTTCACTTTGCTTTCAGGATTCTAAGATACATGTCTATCTTGAGGCCTGTAAGTATGATTATTGCTTTCCCTACATAAATGAATAGTTATAAATATTTATATAACTTTGGTGTTTGTTCTCAGGCCATTTTCTGTATAAACAAGCCTTATGCAACTCAGTTCTGTGCTTGTCGCATCCTTCTCCATTAGCTGCCAGTAAGTTTTGAATTCTGTAGCCAAGTTAAACTAAATTAAACATTAGGACAGGTTCCCAAGGAGATAGTGGAAGGCCTGTCCTTGGAAGTTTTCAAGACTGAACTGTGCATGGCCCTGAGCAAGCTGGTTGAGATCTCCTTGCTCTGAGCCGGGGATTGGACTGGAGACCTCCCAGGGTCCCTTCCTGCCCAGTTCAACATCTGGAATGAATTAGAAATATAAATAATGATTAAGTTCTGTCAGAATTGTTGGTGGGAAAGACCCACTGTCAGTGCTCTGGAAGAAACTGTGGCATGTGCTTAAACCTAATGATGGACTGGAGAATGGGGAGGGGAAGAATTGTAGGCAGAAGGAAAAACTAGAGCTGTAGATAGAAGCATTGATAGATTCCATGAGAAACTAGATCTACCATTGTCCTTATAAACTACTTTACAGACTCTACTTTATAGAAGGGCTGAATGCTCTTTTAATTTTTAAAATGGAATATTAACAGTATCTTATCTCAAAGAGTTTTCTTTAACCTAGCTACAGGCAAAACATTTGATATATCTGAATGGGTTTGAATGTGATATATCTGAATCAGTTTGGTTGCTTTCTTTCTCCTCCCCCACCTTTGTCAGTGCTTCCTTCTACAAGAAGTTTACAGCATATTTTAAAATATTACTGTAATTCATCTAAACATTTGCTAGTGAAGAGATAAGCTTCTGAAAGGAATTTCTTGTGACAAAGCATGTATTGATAGATAAATAGTAACGCATGTTGGGGTTACTGTTCTTCTGAACACAGCAATGTAATAACTTAAAACTATGCAACAATTAGAATCCATGGATTTGTATGATGTGGGAGAGGCTTCTGTTGCTTTTAATAGGTATCTGTATTTTTCATTGCTTTTGTAAGGGGACCTTTTCAGTCCCATATCACCAGAATAGGCAGGCCTCGTGGCCTTGTACAAGTTTTGTTCAGAGAAGCAAAGAGGAGGAGAAATTCCTCAATGTCAGCATATGTTTTAAGATCCTGTGAGCTTTTGCAGTTTCTGCTCAAGCCAGTGGTGTTGAAGTGAAGTAACAACCTTGACTTTGTCCTCCAAGCTGGTGTTCCTGCTTCAAGGCACACCTAATCCAGTAGCTTTATTTTTTTCTGTCAACAGGCTTATGTTGATACAGAATCTGCCCTAACACATCTGTTCTCAATACCTGTAAAGAAACACCAAAGTTTTGTGGTGTTACATAGTCTGCTGCTGAGAATAGCTGGGATTTTCACTTGAAGAAAACGCAAAACTGCTAATGCATCCTTCAAGATGAACATGTTGCCTCCATCACTAAGGATAGAAGAACTCAGGGGTGTTTATATGCCATAGGCATCAGACGTTGAAGCTGACAACTGTTTTCTTCAGATGGGGAGTGGAGATATGGAGTTCAAGGGACTTGCTAGAAATCACACAGGAGGTCTGTAACAGGGTGTGAAACTGAACCCGCATCTCTTAAATAGCATGTCAGCACTCCTCTTGCTTCATGTTTAATGTGTTTTCTGTAAGATATCAGGTGATAAAATTCCATTATAAGTAGTTATGTCTGAAAAAAATGATCATTTAAAAGAACTGTCTTTACAACTTGAAAATGCAAATAAAAGATAGATGGTAGTCTTCCATGTGTTGTGCATTTGGTAGGAACCAAAGCCTTGACATACCCAGTCACGCTTACTGTATTGGAATAAACATTAGTATATTAGCGTGGATATGGGTTAAAAATATTTAAGGTAAGAAAACTGGTTATTAGGGATAATTTTCAATTATGGATGCAAAGTTTAGACACTGAAAAGTGAGGTGTAGTTTTCAGGATGTTGAGCTATTCCTACAGCTAGTAGTAGCAATTTTCAAAAGAAATAGCTACTCAGCTTTAATGTCTGGAAATCTTGAACAAGAACTTTTTTGTGTTTAAGGGACTATACCATGCCTTATAATCTTTTCATAATTTTCTTGACAAGTAGGCTTCTTTCAATGAGTGTGAACTGAGTAGAGAGACAGGAGCTAAGGAAAATCAGTGTGTCTCTCAGATTTTTTTTGTTTTACCTAGCTTTTTCCATTGTGACTAGAGAACTAGTCACAATGGAAAAAGCTAGGTAAAACATTTGCCTTATATTTTGTATAAAATTGTAACTTGTGGTTATTGTTTCTGAAGCTATACTAAGGAACAGAAAATTCCTATTTGAAAATTCCAGTGTTTCTGAGTTGCTAAATGTGGCAAGTATTTCAGGATTTCAGGAAGATGATGTTGATGCTCAGTTGTGTAAGATGCAAATTTTGATTGGCATAGAGAGGAAACTCAAGGATTAAAACCTTGTTTGGATGTACTCACAGCAAACCTGCTGCTAAGCAGGTAGATTTTATATATCCCTTAGAGCTTTTTCAGTCTTGATAATAGACTTCAGTGTGAGCTATGAATTTTAATGATAAATACTAGGAGAAGTGTCCTGTTTAAGGTGAAAACTAACCTTGTTTGTGAAGGCTTTTGAGCATCTGAAATGGCAGTAAATGTGAACTACACCTACTTATGTCATTGGCTCCTTGTTGCCATCCCCAGCACTCAGAGTGCTGTTTGTCTGTCACCTGTGCCACGGCCTTACTTTGCGGGGAACTGACAGTGTCATGGGACGTACTTCAAACATCCATGGAGTTCTGCAAACGTAATGAGAAAAGGTCTCCATAATATGTTAATAATCAGGGATTTTCTTTTAGGACTCTAGTGAATAGTGAACCCTTCTCCAATAGGACATGTTGCCAGGCCTTTGAATGTTCAGGTATTCTTGCCATTTTACCTTTTAAGCTGGAAGCACAGCTGAAAATAGGCTGTGTCTGTAGTGACTTGCAGAAGCAGACTGAACACATGGAAGGAGTTTATTGTTATTTTAGTTTCCCTATGAAATATTAGATGAAGAAAATCATCTGTAGATAAGAATTTCTCTCTGAAGTGGCTGGGAATGAACGGGTAAAGTTCTTTCGTGTCCTTATACAGAAATGATGTGCATCATCCTGTTGCCTCTGTTGAAGCAGGGGAATGTGAGTGTACTAGATGGCCTTTGAGCATGTGTATTGGGTTGTGTCATCCATGGTTCTTGCCTCTTGGAAGGTCTTAGCTGGAAGCTGCCTAGAAATAACATGTGCAAGTGCTTTGATTGAAAAGTGCCTATTGTAACAGTTGGGAAGCAAATATCTGTAGTGCTTCATTATAGTGGAGTTTGTTGCTGTTTCTTGGGCTTTTGTTTGGAAGGGAATTATTTACTCTAATTTCTTACAAGCTCTATACCAAGGATGAGCCAAACTGGAACTGGCTGAGTCCTTTCCTAGACCTTGAAACCAGCCTGGAAGGCGTAAGCCAACTGTAACAACTGAATTGGGTTTTAAGTATTTTATATAAGCTGAGGTGATTATTTCCAGGAAGTTTCATGTACAAGAGAAAAGGGAGTTTCTGAAGCTTCCTCAAAAGTGATATGATGTGTTGTTATTTATTATTCTAATATTATCCTCCAAGTTGTTTTACGATAATTGTTTAATTTGCTGTCCTGTGAGTAAGTGCATGACTTTATATACCCCAATCTATCCATCTGAAGAATTTGCTTTCCCAAAGGCTATGTAAGGAGTTCATGTGCAAGCCTAGAATAAAATGTTAGATCTCAGTCCTGCAATTAGGCCATACACTTTTTATAGCAAACTAATTCATGACTCAGCCACCTAATTGCAGTGGGACTTCCAATAAACTCTTAAACATCTACTCATTTATAAAATTTATTTTAAGACAGTTTTTTTAGTTGGGAGTTGTTGCTTAAGAAATTAAATCATTTCACAATATAGCTTACAAAACTGAATATTAAATGTAATTAATTATTAGACTGTAATGACTTGTTTGTGTCAGAATGGTGGATGTTTTACAGCTCTTTTGTATGGACTTACCTGAGAAGCTGTAATTATTTCAGTTGGAGGGAAAAGTGCTCAGAATTTGCAGAAATCTACTTATTTTTAGGTTTGCATATCCATCTCTGACAGATTCTATACATGTATACAGGTATAGGCACATCTTCATTTGTGTGTGTTTGCAGGAATCCATGGAAACAGATCTAGCTCTGCAGACTGAGCCTCTGATGGTTACATCTTTTTTAAAGCTATGAAAATAGAAAGAATTAGGGTTTGGACAAAGTCAAATGTCTTCTCCATCTGAATTTTTCAAGGCAAGGTAGTAATTTAGGAGTATGTATATATTTTTCTTGCTTCTTCGGTTTAAGAATTGGTAGCTGTTCATAAAGGGTTAAGATTGTTTTCTGCTTGACAACTCTGGTATTTCTTTCTTGCATCCTGGTGTTTGAGAGGCTCAGAATCAGGCTGGGGACCCTGTGTGTCTTTTCTTATCCTCTGTAGCTGATGTTTTAACTGTTGAGGATTCTGCATTAAATATGCAAGTTACTCTGTGCAAGAGATAAGAAAAAGTCTTGATAGTCACACTTGGGTTATGTTCGTCCTCTGGATGGGGAAACTGCTAGTTCAAGTTGTAACTGATTTTACTGCAGCCAATCAAAGTTTGCAAGTTATATTACATAAGGATGTTTAAGTTATATTTATGTGTGAATTTGTAAACAACCTAATAGATTTAACTCTCATTTCTGCTACTTTATTTCATATTTCCCAGAATTCTTTTGCTGTGTATTTTGGCAGGATTCATATCACAAATTTTTTATAAGTCTAAATGAAGAATAATTATTTTTACTGACTTGCTGATGTTATTTGCATCATTGTCATCACTAACATCTTTATTCCTTGACCTAATTTCTGCCTTGAAATACTATCAAAAGTGCCAGAAATGCATTAAGTTAAAAAAAAAGAGAAGAAGACACCTTGTGTGCAGAAGGTGATAATGGTGGTTTAGTGCTGGAGGTGGATAACAAGGTGGATTTTAGCATTGAATGGTGATCTGGGACTGGGAAATACATTCTGATTGTCTTTTATGGAGCAATGTACCTTGCCTGTAGTGATATCCTAGATATGATGGCATTTGACTCTGCACCAGTGTCTTTCATAGGGCTATAAATGACTGCATCGTGCTATCTCTTCAGGAGTCGGCACTGCTCAGTCTCTCTCATGCTGGAGCTAAAGATAGTGAGATCATTTAAGCAGAGTGAAGTGCCTTGTGCTTTAAATGTGTGCTACAAACATGCGTAATTGGTCTTGCAAAAATTTGTTCCTCAAGAGGTCTTGAGAAGTCAAGCTTTCCTGTGCTACATTTGAGTATTTCTTACAGGCTTTGCTGTGATGTTTGCCCTAGAATACATTCTGTGCTGTTCTGATACTGGCAAAAGTGGCAGCAGTTCTTATTTTCAGGTGGCCCTCATGCTTTTCATTAGGAGTGATCAGTGCTGCTCAAAGGTTTTCAGCCCTGCTGAGAAAATGGGATTTTCCTGCTCCAGGAACAAGGAGCAGAACTGTGCCATTTTTCCACTGGGGAGGGGACAGGCAGCAGGAGATGAGCTGCACCAGAAGGTAAAACTTCTGCCCAGCTCCCATTATGGACTGAGCTGCTGTCTCACGGATCCTGTGATGGGAGCAGCAGTCTGTCTATTCAGGCCTTCAGTATAGGTGGTAGCGTTTTAAGTCTCTTCTGCTTTGCCAAAAATATTTGTGAGCAGTTTAGATCCTACTAGAATCCTTTGAAAGGATTTGTGAATTCCTGAGTTTGATTTTTGTGGTTGTATGGAGGGGTTCTGCATTGCTGCTTAGACATTGCAAGGTCAATCTTTTTTTTTTTTTCCTTTGTAAAGAAGCTGTCTTCTTCTCAGGTCACTGAAATTCAACAGGGTGAATCACCTGTGAGGAGATGTTCTTCTTCCCTTCAAATTTCATTAGAATCATGTAATTCCACCACATCTGAGAAATTACCCTTTCCTTTTGTGGGCCTGTGCTGCTGCACAGTGTGCAACATCAGCCCAGTGGAAGTTCTGTGAGTAGTGAGTGAAGCCTCCAGCTGCAGGCAAAGGATTGAGATCAGCAGCTGTGATAAGCCAGGGAACTCACTGACCCTCATCAGGAAAAGTTTGCCTGGTACACTAAGGCAGGAAGTTCTGTCAGTGTTGGGAAGCAAAGGGTGGAGAGCTAGTTTGGACTTCAGAGCTTGTAGAGCTTGATTTAGTCAAGAGCTACATTTTCCATGAAGTGTTATCAGAATTTGAAAACTGGGAAGTACAGTGTGGAGACCCTTTGGGACTTTGCACGGAGACAGGAAGGAGCTGGAACCATTACATGGAACCACATAGGTTATATAAGACCTTCAAGTTCATCTATGGCATTGTCTAACACAAAGTTCATCAACATCTTGGTACTTGAAGAGTATAATACACAGGTGACTGGTCTGGCTGTCCCATCCTCAGCTTGGGTCTGGCAGGACATACTGAGGTGGAGCTCATAAGCCCATACTGGAGCCAGTCTTCTGCTCAGTATCTGTGAACAGTTTTCCCATTATTTGCTGTATTCTAGGAACAGACACTGACTTTTCTGTGTAGAAAGACAAATTGCATGACTCTCGATGTGTGTATATAGACATTATATACAAGCATAAGTATATATGTATGTATGTGTCACACAGACTGTGTATACATATATATATATAATGTATTTTCTGTGTAAAGCTGACTACTCAATATCTAGGTAGTACAGGGAGGTATTCTGCAAAAGCAACTTTGTTTTTGATAAGAAGACATCATGAGAGTTTTGCAGAAACACTTTCTCACACAATTTAATGTTACAATGTTACTGGACTAATCTGGATTATAAAGTGAATAAGGCTGTTTGTTGATTGTAGGATCTCATTTTAGGTGGAGAAGGTAGGTAGTGGGTAGGGTAAATGCAAGAGGCAAAAGCAAGAAAAAACAATACAGAAAATTGCTTCTCTCTGTTCCAACTTATAGCTCCTAGATGGCCCTGTGTAAATAAATTCAATTAGGCTTTTCATGTCTTTGCCTGTCAACTCTTCAGTTCTTTTTTCTGTTCTGCAGTATGAAACTTCAGTGTCTCCACCACTCCATTTCCTACTCCATGCTGAGTACTCACAGTATACAAACTCTCATCTGCTTAGTTGCCCAGCTTTTCTAGGATTCCTAAACCTTTTCAAGCACTTGAATACTTCAGTGGAACTGGCTATAACTGCAACTTGTGTGTATGTGTCTGTATGTGTTGTGTTTCCTCATATATTTCTCAACAAATTGGAGTGATCTTACAGATTTACAAGAGGTGATCTTGTGTTTTAATTCTGGTTCATCTACTTCTTCACTGTGTGCTTCTCAAGTGGCTGCTTTGAGTGTCTTAATTTTACCATTGGGGAAAATCGAGAAGCTACAGAGAATCCAAGGATGAGCTAGTGGGAAGTGAGAGTAAGTTTGAGGCCTTCAGCTTAGCAAGAGATGCGGTGAGGGTATACATGATTTCACCTTCACTGCAAGGCTTTCTAATGCTGTACAGCAAATACAATAGGACACATGCGTCTGAACAATAAGACAGCAGTTCAATATTTCTTTTTATCTGTTGAATGCCATCCATCTTATGTAATTAAAGACTATGCTATCTTTTGTTTAAACGCGGGAGGACAGATTTCAAGATGCTTGTGTGTATTTTGGTACTTAATTAATGGCAGCTTAGCTCTTGCAAGAGTTCCAAAGGTATCATTGTGCTAAATAGAGCATATCCACAGAGTAAGAAATGGATTGTGTCTCTTCAGATGGTAAATGATGACAGGATGAGTGGTAAAAGTGAGGGAGGTTCTCCACAATTATTGGCCACAGACTGTGGATTAAATGGCATTCCCTTAGTCAGCAAAGAGACATAACAAAGTTTAGAATTTCAGTTACATCTTACGACATAGTTGGACCAAGTTTTGACACTGTTCTGGAAATGTTGTAAGGGTTGCTGAGGGGGTTCAAGACATTATTACCCTTTTATCCTTTCCCACTCTGTGGGACCCCACAGTTCCCACTGCAAAACCAGCAGGAACACACAGGTTACATGTTCCAGTGCGGAGTCTTGACAGTCAGGGAAACAGGTTGTTTACGTCAACCATCTGAGGCAGATGTTCACTACTCTGATGCACTACTCTGCTGCCTTGCCTGGGAGGAAAGGGAGGATGGGTTGGAGATATGAAGGAGATGTAATAGGTAGCTTAAGGATGGTGTCATGTCCAGCTGCTGCAGGTGTGTCTGTTATGACTTTTGTCTGTCCACAGCTCAGTCTTACTCAAGTGATTTGACTCAATGCAGTACTACTAAGCTAATATGAAGTAGAAAATCAGATTTAAATTAAAAAGGAACCATCTTGCTTCTCTTACATCTTCATCTGGTTTAAGTACTAAAAGTCATAATCGGTTTTTCTCTCAGTCCTAGTTGCTTTCATGAGAAAACACTTGTAATAGTATTTTGGAAATAGGCCCAGTGTTTTCTTCTCTCTACTCTCTTCTCCATGACAAATATGTAAATTTAAAACCTGATGGAACACTTAGATAGTTTCATGTCTGAAGAAGGATTTATGCATGTGAGGATGGAGTGAAAAAAAAAGCAAGCATTTTAATTTTTAAAAAAAATTTGGCAAGGATCTCCTCACAAGGAGGTGCAAAGTAATAAATTCCTTCATAGCTATATGATCTATTGTGCTGTCCCAGTTGATTATGAGGCAGAACTGTGGTAGTATTGCCTGGAACTTAATTCTAATTTTTTTTTTGCTTTTCTAATTATTTAGCTGGCGTAATGATGTGAACACTGCAAGGGAGAGATATACATTTTGAGTTATCTAATACATGTTTTTATGTAACAGTATTTCTGTGTGTGTACAGTAGTATTAGTGGACTACAGTTCTTGAAATTTGGAATTAATTTACTGGCCCTCTGATTTTCTCGCTTTTATTGCTAATCTGAGAGTTCTGTGTATATTGACCTGGAAAGGGAGAGTGGTGCATTCTTATTGCAAACAGGAGATACGACATACCTGTTCAGGGAGAAGGAGGATGTAATGTTGAAGGGAGAGTTTGAGTTCCATCCTGTTCTCATGCACTGTGATTGCAAACATAAAAATTAATATTATATTCTTTATTTTTGTAGTGTGGAAGTGTTCCTGGCAGATTTCCTGGTGGGAAGGAAAATTCAGAGGAGGAAGCATTTCATATAACTCTTAAAGCTCTGAGGGGAAAGAGATGTGCAACAAATCACTAGAATGTGAAATACGCATTTTTTCAATTGTAAAATTTTAAGATCATCCAACTGTCTCTTTCCTGTTGGGTCTATACTGTTTGCAAATAGACTTTTACTGTAAGATTGTTGCCATTTTTTAAAATATAATTATTGCTGTTGTTTTTGTTTTTGTTTTTAAACTGTAGGTATGAGAAGGTGCCAGTAATTCTGGTTGGTAATAAAGTGGACCTGGAAAGTGAGAGAGAAGTATCATTGAGTGAAGGCAGAGCCTTAGCTGAAGAATGGGGCTGCCCCTTTATGGAGACCTCTGCTAAAAGTAAAACAATGGTGGATGAGCTCTTTGCGGAAATTGTTAGACAAATGAACTATGCAGCACAGCCAGACAAAGATGATCCATGCTGTTCTGCATGTAATATACAATAGCATTAAAAATGACCTAACCTGGACTTAATTTGCAGAAATTTTGTAAGGTGGTAAAACTGTCTACTTCACTTCCTGGTTTGTGGGTCACTTGAAATACATCTGTCGTGAAGTAGCAACATTAACTCAGAGCTGAGCATTGAAAGTCAATCACTGACTCTGAATATAATTGGGTTAAATGACCACATCTCACCCGTTTTCTCCCTTTGAGCACCTGCAATTTTATGGCACAGTCAGTTAATCTACAGGGTCGTTTCAGTCGAACGTGCACATGTTGTCATGTCTGACAGCAACAACAGCAACTATTTCCGAAGAAGCTGGAAAACTTCTGGAAATGGGAAACGAAAGCAGTGAAGAGGATATCTCTGAAGACAACTCACAACTAGCATAAGCGCAACAAGGAGAGCCAAGTCTTTGGGTGTCTAGTTCCCGTGCTTCAGGACTTGAGCTATCACAACATATGGCCGAGTTTGTGCAGTCAAATATGTTGATTTCACCAGAACTTCTGACAGTGTTGGAGGAAAAGGCTACCAGAGACCCATATAGTTTGGATTTTTTTCAAAATCAATGCTATTATTTCTACACTTTATCCCACATCTTGAAATAGAAAACATTGAATCAGTGTGTGAAATGAGAGGCAAGATCTGGAAACAAGTGACGGGTGAAGAAACAGTCTGGCGTTGGAATGTTTTAAATCTTTCATTTTGCTGCTCAAAAATGGAGGTTCACTTCAGGTTTTGGTCTACAAGAAGCCAAACAAACCCTCTGTTTACAAAGCAAGAAGCATCTTTATTTTCACTTTACTGAACCAGGAGGAAGCAACTGTGATGAAAAAAAAATTGCTGAGCCTTACTAACAAGGAACACTTTAATAGATTAACTAGTACCATCTTGTAAGGAAAATTAAGCCATGTTTCATCCATATGTTCCCTTCTGCAGAAACCTCGTGGGACAGTACGAACATCCTGCATTTTTAAGTTTGTTAAAGACAACAGTTTTTCTTGCCTTTAAGGGCTACGTTCTCTGGTGTGATCCCAAACTATCCTTTGGAAATCCAGTTTGCTATTTGATAGCTTTAATATTGAAAACTTAAATTGATTAACCATATGAAATCATTTGGTTCAGAGGTGAAATAGTTACAGTTGTAATTCCTTAGGTGTGTGTGGAAGTGGCTCTTTAATTGCCTGACACACTATTCAAAGGTTGCCCCAATTATTGGAATATTAAATGGTGGGAGCAAATATTTTATTTTGAAAGGATGCTCGAGCTCTGACTTGCTAGTTTCATAGCAGTGAAGTATTTATCATTTGCATGACTAATGGCACAGAAATACCTATTTCGAAGTCTTACAATCAAAGTATAGAAAAGTTTTCAATCGCAATGTGTTTAGATTTTAAATGCTGGAGAGATTGTCTTGAGCTGGATCTTTTATAGGTAAAATTGGCCATAAAAATACAGTCACTGAGCCTGTGGTCTAAGTAACACCATGCGTTTATTAGTTTTCAATCTTGTGCAGTAACAGTGTAGTTCCTTGTGTTTAAATGAGTGCAAACAGGGGTGCTGGGGTGTGTGTGTGTGTGTTGAGTGTGTATGTGTGTGTGTATATGACCCGTAGAAATGCTGTAATTGGAGTTAGGTTCGAGAGTTTTGCCTCCATCTGCAGAACTTCCTGAAAGCGCTCTCATCTGCTACAAAGGACACTGGAGTACAAAACACTTTGCAGATTTTCATACATAAATATCCTTAACATTTTGAATTATAGTTCAGTGGATGATAACTAAAGGAAATAATATTAATGGAAGAGAACTGTCCAACTCTGCCCTTAAACTTTCAAGATCTTTCCACGACCAATGTATCAAGGGGCATTAGATGTCGCTAACGTTAAGCCTTACTAGAAAGTAAATGTAGCCCATTTCCCATCTACCTTGCAGAGCTTTCATTACTGTACTTTGTTCTCTTAGGGAGATAGGCACACTGTTTATTTCTGGCATCTGAATGCCCATTTTGGGTGCTCTGAATTGCCCTCCTAGAGGCACCTACCTCTTTTCCATTCACTATATAGCAAACTTAGGCTTTTAACTTTGGTCCTCCGAGTCACACAACTTACATGCCTAAACTAGATGGTATGAATGTTCTCTTACCCCCCGCCCGCCCAACGCGTCAGCCGCCACGCTTAAGCAAGATGTGAGATGTTGGATTAATGATATTTCAATGTTTAAAATATCTAGATTGGGAAATGTTTTATCAAGCAGCACAACCTATCTGCAAAACAGCTTGTCAGCATGAGATCCACAGCATAAGCACTAAAAAAAACCCCACAGAAAACAAACCAAAGCCAAATTTGAAACTGAGTTGGAAGCGCAAGTTATGCAATGTTATTTACAGAGATGTTAAAAGTCTTACCTCAGAGATTGTTCATCAGCCAAGAAAACGGCATGAAGTATGATATGAAAAGCCTAATATTAAGTTCATAATGTAAAGCAGATGGGCTTTAAAGATAGGAAAAATTGCACAGTAAATTTTTAACAGAAAATATTAAAGAAAATATCTCCCAGTCTTGTTTCTTCATCACATTCTTACATTTTCAAAAGCATAGGCTGTATGTAAGCTACCACGCAGCTTGGCTGGGGCGGGGCAGCGTAAGTGTTGTTTTTCATTGTATAGTTCTGAGGAAGTAGTTATGCACTATTTGTATTTCCACTAATGTGAAGGTAGTGGGGCTTGAATCAATGACAGTTGCACTCGGCAGATTTTTCAAATTATAGGGGTAGCAGAAAGGGGCATAAACGAGCCACATGGCGTCTGTGTGGCCACTCTGCAGGAGTCATTGGTCTTGGGTCACTGTTTCATTTGTACCCTGATAGGATTACCAATTATAGTATTTGAAAGTTTCTTATAACATGCCTTAAAATATTATGATTTGTTCCAAAGACCCACTTTTCCTTTGGCTGTTCTTGTAGAGCTTTTTACTTTTCTACAAAGACAGCATTTCTCCAGTTTTGTTGGTTTTGTTTGTTTTTTTCTAAAAGTTGCAACTTCTTTTAAGCTACAATAGTGAGAGCAACTGTTTCCTCTTTCCCTTAAAAATACATACAAAAACTAGTCAGTGCAAACAAACCCAGAATTAGATCGAGAGTATTAAAAGTAATTTGCATTGGATTTTGTTTGGTTTCTTCTGTTGTGTCTGTCCCCCTGCCCACCCCTTCAGAGTATAAAAAAAAAATTTGATGACATTTTCTGTTCTGGTTCTAGCCTCTCCCTAACCCCAGTGCTACAGTTGCCATTACTTTTCTGTGGGAAAACTACTGGTATTTGCTTTCCTGTATAGAATGTTGCCTAAAGATGTCAGCCATTTGGTTGGGGGGGTTTTGTGCATGTTTGTTTTTAATTTTTTTTTTTTTTACCAGTGTACCCTCAAAGCACTGGTTAGGCTTTAATTGTGAAACTCCGCAACAAAAGCAAATGTTTGACAACTGCAGGAGGCTTTTATCTGCATTGTTGTGCATCTGTTAATTCTTGATCAGGGTTTGAAGAAAGACTGAAGTGGGTTCTGGAGTCAGACTTAACGCTGTTGATTTGGAGTTTCCTAGGGGTGAATTAATGTATTTCACAGCTAACTGTTGAGCTCTAATACAACTGGCAACTTAAAATAGGGCAACAGTTTGTTTTGTAACAATGTCAGTTGTTTAAACCTTGATGTTTCAAATAAAACAAGAAATGTACATAAAACTCAATGCAAACTCAGCAGTTGTATTTGGAGTTAAATTATTTTAACAAATAAATTTATTTAATGAAATTTCTCTTGCATTTTTGTGTTGTCTGTTTTGATTTGATCAAAAAGTTCATCCAGGGATGATGAGGGCAGCTCAGTAATTGAAACAACACTGTTAACTGTATTCAGTACAGCTAAGTATTTCCTGCCAAGGTGCTCTTCTGGTACAAATTAAATAGCAATAAGTAAAAATCAAATATACTTTAATTTTTACGATCGATGAATGTTGTGATTTAATTATGAGCTTGATAAAGAACAATATCAACGGGGGGGGGGTTAATCACTTTTCTTAGAGCAATATACACTGATGACATTCAGTAAGACTCAGTTATTTGATGAGATGTAGCTCATATATGGTTGGCCATATGCTATGGCAAGAGAATAGTGCTTATTGTAAAATGTAACAACATTATATATATATATATATTATATAAAAAATGAAATTACCAAAGAAAAACTTGATCAATATATGATATAGTTAATATACAGAACTACTTTTATAACATTGAAGCTGCAAAGGGTTATAAAGGGATTGTTTGTTATATCAGCTGTTCAATTGATGAGTGTTTTGAAGGCTTTCAGCACCACACAAAAGGAGTTAGTGTTAGAAAGAACTTCAAATACAATTAGAGTTCCAGAGATTTATAAATGAACAGTTGAGCTTAATGCTAACAGGATTATTCTAGCTAGTTGGTGCTGATCAGCAGTTGCACTTTAGTCATGCCAGTATTGCTATATGTTTTCAGTAATGATGGGTGCTTGGTAGTCTCTTGTTTTCATGTCATTCATGCACTAAGGAGCAAGAAACCTGAGGCTGGCACACCTTAAAAGGTTGTAGTTTAATGGATCGTATAGAAGGCTGACACATGCTGCTAATTTTATGGTTTTGATTTGCCCATTCACTCTGTAAATCAGTTCCAGAGGGTCTTTTGGCAATGGGTTCTTCCACTCTCATTAATTTAGTAATATCCCTTTGTTTTGTCTTAAGAAGATACACACAGAGGGGCAACAGGAATTCATTGGGTTGTTCGAACAGTTCAGAAAAAAAAGCCAGCGTGTGACATACTCTTTTCAAATAACTGAACAGCTAGAAAACTTCTCAATATTTTACTCCTAGCAAATGTTTTGTCTGTCCTTCTGCACCCTCCCTCCTTCCCTTTTTTTCTTTCTAGCTACTGCAGGAAGGTTTTTAACTCTGAGAAACTTTGTGAAATATTTTGGTTGGAATTGCTGACGACTATGTGTATTGCTCTATCTGGCTCACACAAGTGTACTCCGTATGTAGTCATGTCTTCCTTTTGCAGTCACCATCTTGGTCATTCTCTTTTAAGTATGGGATTTCCAGCTTCCAATGACTCTGAATGCACTAGTGCTCTAGTCAGTTGTCTTAAACATAATTCCCATTATGCAATAAAACCAGCAGAAAGAACTTTCCTTGGGTTTTTGTGCTAATTGCAATCACAGAATTTGCAGATATTTGGAACTGCATGTGTTTACTTCATAGGGACGTCAGTTAACACTTCTGGATTTTGGCTTTAGTTGTTATTTGGGCTGTTGTCTGATGGTCAACAGAGCATATTTTTCTTCTCCCATTGGAGGTAAAAAGTATTGAGTTAGAATTACAGACTCATAGAGTGGCTAGGGTAGAAAGGAACACTTAAAGATCATCTAGTTCCAACCACCCTGCCATGACCAGGGACACCTTGCAGTAGACCAGGTTGCTCAAAGCCTCAGTCAGCCAGGCCTGGAATATTTCCAGCGATGGGGCATCCACAGCTTCTTTGGGCAACCTGTTCCAGTGCCTCATAACCCTCACAGTGAAGAGTTTCTTCCTTAGAAACTAACCTAAATCTCTCCTCTCAGTTTGAAGCCATTCCCCTTTGTCCTATCACTACAGGCCCGTATAAAAGGTTCCTCTCCAGCTCTCTTGTAGGCCCCTTTTAAGTACTGGAAGGCTGCCAGAAGGCTCCCCAGAGCCTTGTCTTCTCCAGGCTGTGGGTTGCATTTACAGGCTGGATTGCAAGTGGGTGGAAGAAAAAGCCATGTTGATGTGAGCCAGGCACTGTGAGATACTGGAACTGCTAACAGCAAATCTTCGTCCCACTCTGCTAGAACTGTTTTTCTGTGTACTTTCAAGCACACACTTTCTGGTCTGACTGGAATATGAAGTAGTTTGAGAATTTATTTCAA
>JAOXXN010000001.1:40885069-40923515 GCA_026770055.1 Myrmophylax atrothorax | reverse complement strand
TCTTCAGCATTCTACCTTGAAAAGAGTCTAAACAAGATTAATTAACTAAAGGAATTTGAGCTCCCTGTTCTGTGGTACGGGTTAGGATATATAAACAATGAACTTAGGCTACTAGAATACTAAAAATCTACTTTGCTACAGCTACAAATACTTCTAAAATCTATAAAAATGAAAAATCAAAAAATCAAGAACCCCTTCGGCATCACTCATCAAGGTACATGGCTCCTCACCCTAAGCAAGTCACCTCTGCCATTGGATGAGCATCATGTTCTCAAGTTCAGCTTTTTTCTATGTGGAGAACAACTTGTTTCATGTAAGACAAGAGAGATTCTTCCCCCTATATTCCCCACACACACCTTTTTTTTTTTTTTTTAGATCTTGTATTCCTTTTGCACATAGCAGCCACTCTGTGTTCTTGAATCAATAGTTTGTCATAGAAGCTGCTTCTCTCCTGTTCTCAAGAGACATTCTAAGAAATGTACAGAGCATATATATCACTGAAACTATAAATGTAGTTTGCTTATTTGTAAGTAGTAGAGTTTTCCAGTAATTTATGTGGATCACACTTTCAAGAAGTTTGTAATGCTGCTTCCTCATTAAATTTTTTTATTTGTTCCAAATTTTGGCATGTTTGTTAAAAGTTTAAAAAAACCCCAAATGAACAAAAAAAGCCAAAGAGTAAAACCCAAGCAAACAAGATAAACAAACAATACAAACCCAATTCAGGTTTCATCGTCTTTGCAACTCCAACAAAAAAGTTTCAGCTACTATTTGTCACCTTTATGTGTCCAAAAACCTATAAATGGAAATTAAAAAGAGGGAAAAGGGAAGACTTGGTGAGGGGAAATATTCTGATTGCTCACTGAGCTTGGTTGGCAGTATCAAAATAATCCATAAAGTTCTCTGATCAAGTATCAAAAGATGATGGAAGCAGGTGATCTCTTGTGGCTTGGTGATAGTAATGATAAGAAAAGTTCAAGATAAAAAGGAAGTTCACCGTTCTCTACACATAAAAGTCTCCCTTGTAGGCAAGTGCTTGAATGAACAGTGTCTGCCCCATTGTGTGGGTGCTTCGTGATGAGCAGCACGCTCCTGCAGTGGTGCTGTAAGCACTGAGAAAGCTGGATTAGCATTGCAGCAGCTGCTAGATTCACCTTCTTTAGCAAAGCTTCCCTGCAGACCACAGCTGGGACTTAGTATGTTTAGAAATACACAGCTACTTAACTGACTGTGTAATTGTTCCTAAATCTGCATTTTCCTTTAAAAACAACCCTTAAATTCTGTCCATCAGAGGGGAAGTGTGAGGTGCCATCCTTTTCTTCCACTTGTTGGTCAGGAGCTGCCCTACCAGGACACAGTGAACACTTGCTCTGCCTTGTGGATCCACCTTGGAGGACATTTCCAGATTAGCTGGGCTAATCAGGCTGCCGTGATTTCAGAGGTCACTGCTCTGCCACCCCGTGACAGGGGTATGGCGTGTGCTTCTCCCTGACCAGCTGTGTGTCAGTATGGTCCCAGCTGTCTCTGCTACTGGATTTCTTCTGGATCGAAAGTCTGAACCCATGGAGTTTTCTGCCACATCACCTGATACGTGCAGTAATTGACTGACCCTAAGACCGTTCGGTAGCTCTTTTTGCTCTGTGTAAGAAATAATCTTTCAGATAAGCCCTCTTAGACTAATTAAGCAGAGATCCCCTCTAATCCCCTTAGAGCAGACCTCCCAATGCCTTCGCTTTGTGTGGACAGACTCCAGAAAAGCTCTGGCTGTTGCCTGAGTGCCAAAGCAACTTGAGATAAACATACTGCCAAAGGTGTATTGGCAGGACAATTCAGCATCTGTGTTGTCAGGTTTCTTGGGATGTTTGGATGCATTAATTTCTCTGAGTGGCACCAAAAGCAAAGCAGCTTGATGCCCCAGAGTGCAATGCCATTCTTGTGTGGGTTTCCAGTGCTGGGAAATGCCCATGATACTACGCTGTGGACACATTGCTAGCTGGCTTTCTCCAAGATGTGCCTCCTGAACGCCACCCCAACAACAGCCTTAAACAAAACCCGTGTGCTGCTGCCTGCAAGGGAGCTGCAGACCACACAACCCCACCAGGTGGCTCGACCCTGGCCCTTGGAATGCCTGCCCTGCCTCTAAGCCTGAGCTGAAGTGCTTGGTGCTGGAAACAGTTGTGTCACAGTCCCAGGGGATCCTCTCCCAAGGGACCCATCAAGCGAAATACAGAAGTCAGTTCCCTACTCAGAGATTTTCAGGACATGCAGAGAGGACTTGGCCAGCCACAAGTCGCTGGAGGTGCAGAGGGTGACAGGACACCTTGCATCACAGCACGTAGGATGTTTTCCCTTTCTCTGAATGTCTGTCTACCAACACACCTGAAGTTTTTCAAAGGATGGGGTATTTCTTACCTGTCCATTTCTCAGTAAGCGCATCTTACTGCTGTCACTGGCAAGACACTCAATGTTGGCTCTTCCAATACTGACTGAAGCAACAAGGTGAGAGCACAGTGCAGGAGCTTTTGCTGTAGTTAACTGAATAGTCATGGAAACTCATGGAAACTGGAAGGCTTCTGAGGCTCCTACAGAAAAGCCAAATTGAAATCAAATGAAACTTGGCAAGGCTTCTCATATAGTGATTACAGCACAATAGCATTTAAAATGTTCTGCCAGGACCAGTTCAATGCTGATGGTAAAGCAGGCTTTTGAAGGCCTATCTTAAAAGTCAGTAAAAACTAAAATACCTTGATACTGTCTGTTGAATGCTTTGAAGAAGTTAACAGTTGATAATCAGTTAAAGCAAAGTTAGTTTCCAGCTAAGACTGATTTTTCTGACTTCTGTTTTCTGGACTACAATTTAAAAAGACTTTCGAAAAGAAGAGCACTTGGTGTTTCCTCAGCTGAGTGCCTCAAAGTTGAATTAAACTCGAGACCCCAGAGTCAGAGGGTCTCAAATGACCTGTCCTTCACCATTTCTTTAGCTTGCAGCAGGGAGACGCTGTTGCACGTGTGCCACATTCAGGTCTGGGAATAAGGAATCCTTTTCTCTGCTGATGCTTAACAGACTAGTAATGTATCCAAATGGGCATGTAAGCTTTATCAGCAGCCTTTGTTTTAATGGTCTAACAATCTCTTGCAGTGAAATAACAGATTTTTTCATCTTCTCTCTGTTGAGTTTGTAAGTATATCATGCTCTTGGGCAATGAGCTTTAAACTCTTGAGTGAAATGTATCCATTATATCTTTATTTCACGCTTGCGGAAAGGAAATCATAGAGACAGTTCATTCAAAGGAGTGGTCCATGGCACAACAGATCCCCAAACTCCTGTTGCTGAGAGTTGCTACTCTGTAGTAACAATAAATGAAAATAAAAATTAAACCCTGAAACTAAAAAAAAGTTGAAAGACCATTGGTTTTGAAACCACCCTGCTTCTAAGTATACCAGCATATACAGAATGTAAAATAACAAGAGAGGAAATTAAGTTTGCATTATTTTTCTTTGTTGAAAGAACTTGGAGCTTCCATCTTTCCCCTTTCTGTTTTTAAAAATCTTGGTGGAGTAAGAAATGACTCTGTAGGTCTTGTGCTTATAAAAATAGCCTGGGTAAATATAAACTCTGCTCTAGTCCTTTTAGCACTGTAAGCGGCCAAAGAGACAAAAAGCATTTCAAGCACTCGAATGGGGAATCTCCTGGAAAGGGATGGCCTGAATAGAGCTGGCCTTTGTGATGCTGGGAAAACATGAGGTCAGGCTTAGTAACTTGGCAGAAATTATTTAAAAGAGCTGTTACAAACTGAGAAGGGTATGTTTTTGTGTAATAGCATGTTTCTACTTAAAACTGTAATGGTCAGAGGGAATACAAGATGCTTTTTGTGGGGCATCTGCATATTCTGGCTTGGTGGATGGAAAAGAAGAAAGTGAAAAGGGAACTATTCTCTTGCATACGTCTTGGTTCTAGATGCTGATTTCTTTTTCTAATCCTTAACTGGTGGGGGAGAAGGAAGAAAACAGAGCAATGCTTTGTGAACCTGATCTTTGAAGCCACATATGCACAAGCAAGCTGGCTGGTCTGTTTGGCAGCATGGTAATGAATAATGAGCCCCTCTGGGGACTCTCTGGCCCCCACCAAAGGGGGTAGATCTTCCTACAGCCAGTTATTTAAGCAAACATTCCATCTTATAAGTGAGTTTATGGGATACCCTGAGTGGAACGAGGAAAGAGTGATTCCACAGATTCTGTTGTCATGCAAAACCCAGGAGAAATGAGGAGAAAAGTTTGTTATAATAGTAACTGCTTTTAATGAGAGAGGAATTTGCAGCTAGACAGGGAGCCATATGAAAACTGCTGCAGGAGAGAAATCAGTATGTGAAATTCTCCCCCATAAACAATGGCAATCAAAAAAAATCCATTAAAAAAAATAGCTGAAATGCCTGTTCTCACTGTCAAAATTGCCTGTGTCTGAAAGCTGCTTTGAAGGATCCTTCTGAGGTGATTCAAACGGGCAGTCTTTACTGATGTGTACCTATAGGAGAATGCTTTCTTAGAGCCTCTAAAAACAGTTTTAAAAAGACCCCACATTTTCAGGCTGAGGACAACTGACATCTCTCAGTGAAATTAGTTTCCTGAAATGGCCTCCAAGGTGTGTGGGGGGGGTGGGTGGTGTGTGGAATGAAATTCAGTCTTGTTTCAGACCCACAAACCTTAGGATTGAGCAAGGAGAAGAAAGGCAGACACAAAAACATCTTCCCAGATGAATCCTTCAGAGAGTTTGGACACTGTCAAACCAGGGCTGTTGTGAGTTGGCTGCCCCTCCTAAAGAAGAGTTTGGACCTGGCGTGAGTGAAGAAGATCAAGAGATAAAGGGGAGAAAACACCAAGGAATTGTGAGGTCCCAGATGGCTGGTACAGGCCATCACCATAGCAGAACCAGTGCCCCCCTGGAGATTGCTGGCCACCTCTCCTAGTGACAGAGCAACCAGGGACCAGAGCCCTGGGAGCAAGGCCTCCTCCCTGGCACTGCCTGTTTGTGCAGGTGCAACCACAGGGCA
Organism: Myrmophylax atrothorax; assembly: GCA_026770055.1. NCBI lineage: Eukaryota > Metazoa > Chordata > Aves > Passeriformes > Thamnophilidae > Myrmophylax > Myrmophylax atrothorax. Next base: position 40,918,467 of record JAOXXN010000001.1, on the reverse strand, counting down.
CTTGCCCCTGCTGGTGGAAAAATGCTGGTAGCCAGCCCTCTGCTCCTCCATCTGCACCAGTGCTTGATCCCTTCTGGGGGGCACACACTAGCATGCTTCCTTGGGGTGAAAGCCCTGGCTGTTAATTGTGGCTTTGTAAGCTGTTAAATGAAGGCTGCAGTCAGGGAGGCTCTTGTACCTGCGTCCCACACCACATGCTCAGTTTGCAAAGCATGCCTGTGTGTTCTTGCTTTCTTCATCAGTGAAGAGAGGCATTTTCTTTTCAAGGGAGGGAGTACAAGTTCCTCCGAGACCACATGCAAAACTGATGCTCACCACCTGTCATGCAGGCAATAATTATTAGAAACTGGAAGCAGCAAAGCATGGCCCCCCTCCTGACCTCTCTCAAATGCAGTCAGCAGGGGTGGCCTTATGAGAGTGATGGTAGCTGGGCTTTTTACTTCATTGCTCTCTTTTTCTCCTCGTATTTTTAAGCCAAAAGCAGTTTTCATTGAAGCCCTCACAAACTCCATCACTTCCCCCTTTATAGACAGGTGATAAGTTTTAGTGACAACATGCTCTCTCTTCACCCAACAGCTTTGAGTGAGCTGTTCCAGCCCAGGAGATGCTTGTTCAGTGTTTGCTGTGAGCATTGCCAGTGCTAATTGAGATTCTCAGCACTGAGACAGTGTTGATGGGATACAAGGTTGCAGGGTGTGTCTATTCCCTGATTGAGTGGCTTTTGGAAGCAACTTCCTTTTGCTGGCGCTTAACATGAATTTGAAATTCATTTCCAATGCTTGTTCTGCAGGCATTTGAAATTCACTGTTTTGCAAAGTTTGCTGCTGGTTGTAGAAAATGTGCCTTTGCAGGGTGCCATCCTCTCTGCGAGCCTCTTCTCTGGCCATGGGATGGGCAGTATCAAGAATCTCTCACCTTTAGCTACCCTGGACATTCATGAAAACAGATCGAGTGATTGCCATGTCTTCAAGGCTGGCTGTTGGATTGTTTGCCCATCTGTATACATAGGAAATAGAACTGCTAGTGCTGAATGGGGGTACCCTCAAGTGCTTCCATGAAATACCATCCTATTTACACCACAGAAACCTGCTAAGTTTACCTTCTCACAGCTCCCTGCTCTGCTCTGATCTGGGTACTGTGCTCTGCTGGGGCCCTCTTCAGTCCTAACAGCTCTGAGATTTGGTCAGCAAAAACTACCTGGCAGAAGAGCTTGCTGGTACTGTCAAACTTGTCATTTCTACTGGCTTAGTAAAAGTACTCAAGGCACCAAAATGGCACAAGTGGGCAAAAGATTTTTCTGATTATCAACTGAAACGGGCAGGAGACAAAGGACAAAAGAAAAATGATTCATTTTAATGCAACAAGAGGTGAGGAATCAAGTATGCTCTCCTCCCAGACTGGCAACAGTGATTAATAGAGCTGTTAATGACCTGGAACAGCAGTGCAGGGGCAGGACTGGCTGGTAGCAAGATATACAACCAGCTTCATAAATACCTGGGAAGACTGGGACGTTCTGGTGCTCATTGGGAAAACTAGATACATAGCACACCAGCGGGTGGAAAACCTTTTCAAGATGCGTGTGGAAAGGGCTGATCTGAAAGTTTTCATTAGGATCATATGTCCTAGAATAACTCGCCACCTTACTCCAGGCATCATTGCATTTCATTGTGTTTAATAACCTGGACTCAAAACAGATAGCAAATATGAAAACTGGCAAAATATTGGGATTCATATAAAATTATTGTACACCCACTTGAAACACTGTAGAGCATTATTAGCATGCCATTTCATAGTATACATTAGAAACAACAAAGTGAGCCAGAGACAAGAATGAGAAGGATCATGAATACACAAAACTTCTGCAGTCAGCAGTGAAAAAAGAGCATTTTTCAAGACAGAGATGAGATTAATAGAAATGAGACTAAGAGGTGAAGATGGGACAACTGGTGAATAGTACAGTGACTGTAGATCCAGCAGAGTCCATGCCCCCTCACTTACAACACCAAAAGCAAAAACATCTGAAGACAGCATAAATACAAAGCAGCAGAGTTTAGTGTACATGATAACCACACTCAAGGTATTGATAGTCCTGAAACTGATATGGCACTTAAGTGCATTGTGACAGGAAGGAATAAAAGCACAGCAGCAGCCATAATACTCCAGAGCTGCCCAAACCAATGTCTTGAAATTTCAGTAGCCACTGCTGGAAACAGGGAAAAAGACAAAGTGCATCAAATGCTCTTTCCTCAGATGGGATGATCCAGTAGAGTCAGTCAGATTTTCACTATATATTGATGCCAGAAATTTTTGACCCTTTCTGGTGACCTCCTCACCCAGTGACACTGACAGTGCAGGTACGGTACAAGTGTGATGAACAGAACCTGAAGGAAAACGAAGGTCTGTACAGGAGCACCATCCATGCTGGATTTGGATCCTTTAAGGAAAAGCAGGAGGCAGTAAGGCTGAGAACCCTAGCTCATTCTGGAAACATATTTGATGCTTTGCATTTAATCCTGCCATTATTAATGATTGAAATACTCTGCCAGCTGGTGAGTATCTGGCAACCTGCACATCTGAGTCAGATCTTCATGCAGCACCCGCTCCAAGCTGGCTCCAGCACTGAAGCCATCTCCTTGTTGGAAACATCCATGGAAGAGCCAGCCAGAGGACAGACTGCAGGACCACTGACTAAAACAAAAGTTTCTTGCAAGCAGGTTGGTGCAGTGCTGGCCGTATGCGCTGTGCCTGTCCTTGCACAGCCCTCTCAGCCCAGCAGCATCCTTAGTAATGCTCAGGTGAGGACCCACAGGCAGTGGCGACTGAGACAGAGGGCAAGTTTCCTGGGGCTCTGACGTAAATGCCTCACCACTGTGGAAGTCCTGTGTAATGGTACGTTGCAAAGTGCCTGAGATGCTTATGCCCCAGCAGCTGCGTCACTGCCTGTGTGTCTCTTCTGGCACCATGTTTCCCTGGCTTCAGAGTCATGTGAGAACAGGACAGCAAAGCACAAACTTGTGCAAAGAAAGGCACAGAAAAACAATGTCAAATCAAATTACAGAGATCTTCAGAGTCTGTGGGTCTTGCTTGTTCAACAAAAGGCATATTTTACACTATAAGAAACCGCCATGTAACATTAGCTGCATAAGGGGTTAAGGAAGGGGGAATGGGATATTCAGCATCAGGAAAACCAGGATTTTTTGGGATGCATATCCTGCATCTTGTCCCACCAAACTTGATGGGGAAGTGGTGGCCATCTCCTGTGTGTAGCAAAAAGTCTTAGAGCAAGAAAAAGTATAAGAATGTATTCTTAAAACTCATCTAAAAGTATTCAAGTATTTTCACACATGGAATTACAGATTTCACTCCCAGCACATTCTGTAAGCTCTGACAAGAACAATAAAATGCATCTAATTTTGAAATGCAGTTTCTTGGTAAAGAGATGTTTTGTGGGGTTGGGACTTATTCTAATGTATGCCATATGCAAAAGGCAACGCTGACCTTGCGTGCCAAAAGAGGCTCATTTGAGCCTCGCATTATAGTGCTGTGCTTACAGGCAAATAAAGATAATTTCTCTGGATTGTAACTATTTGCTTTACCAGCTGTCTCTCAAAGCACTGGAGCAGATAATCTGAATGGACTGGCAGCATTTCTGTTGCAAAATCATGGCTATCCAGTTAGCTGCGATTAACAGCAAGCAAAGATCAGCCTTGCTGGATGAAAGTGAGCTGATTGTCATCTCAAATATCCCCTTGGATGATTGTCTGTGGTTGCACAAGGGAGAAGGGCTTTATGGTGGGAGTGGGACCAGTGTAAGGAGTACCTGTCTCTCCAGGGAAGGGGTTTGCAGCACCAGGCCTGTTCCCAGTGGTCCCACCAGTGCCAAATGGTGGGCAAATACAGGCAAGTGAAGCCCTCCACAGGCTGGGGAGCTGTGAGGTGAATTCCTGATATGAGGACTACTCCCTAAGCAGTGCTGCAGGAGGACACTGCATAGGATGGCAGCTGATGCTAGATGTCTGCTCAGGGCAAAAGGACCCCAGAGAAGTCCTTCAGCCCAAACGGTAAATCAGACTGATGCTGCCTCACTGCAAGACTGCCCAAGTCCTTCAATGCATTTTGGCAGGAGAGGATGAGCAGGCAGTCAAGGAAGGCCCCTGACCCAGCTTCAACACATCACCAAAATAACCCTAGAATTTACTGCCTGTGAGCTGCACTTCCCCCTGCAGCACACAGTGGCATTTGCCGAGGCGCGGGGAGAGGACCGGCAGTACCCAGAGCCATATGGCCTCATACCAGGCAGAATTAAGAGGGCGGCGTGGTGGTGCCTTCCTGAAGTACCAGCATTTTTTTAACTTGAGTTCCTGCCACACTCCACTCAATGCCGTGTGAGATGATACATTAAAAATAGCACCGTGCACAGAAACGGGCAAAACAGCAGGGTTAACAGCAAACACTGCTTTTGCTCCTGTGAGAACAGGAGTGTCATATTCAATGTACTCCTAAAAAAGGTGGATTTAGCACAAACACTCAGACCTCCTCCCTTTTGACCTATTCTGCTGCCTTCCATTCCCATCCCCAAAAGACTTTAAATACATGCTTAAGAAGTCATTTTTCAAGAAGACAAAATTAATACTGAATGAAAAAAATCACACCATTGCTTCTGCGATTCAAACACAACAGGGTGACCTAACTACTCTTCCAGCAACTTGTGTAGTTAAAGCAAAATCTATTTATTTCCCTCTACCCCTAACTCCATCTTCATATGTTAGAGTTAACATTGGCAAAATGAGTGGCTTTTCAGACAAGAACTTTGTACCACTGGAAAAATGTTCCTGGCACTTTACCCAAAATCCTCATAATTTTAATACAGCGTTCATGTTTGTTTTCACTTTCCCCTTTGTTAAACGTTTTAGGCAACTCGAATGAAGTCCTTGCCATCAAACCAGCCTTTTAGCAGTAATGACATAAATTACATTGTTCTCCTGGGCTTGCAGCACCCAGCTATTAAATCTAACCATGGGAGTTTGGCAAATCTTTTCATGCACAAGGCAGCTGTTTCTTTTCTCCCCTGCTTCCACCCTCCACCCCTTTTTTCGCCTAGCATGAGCACGATGTGCACTCTGAGGGACATATTGTACCCAAACCCCTTTGCCAAATGCACTCTGCACAGAGCCACAGGTCTCCCTGAAATACTGGGTGCCCATGTGATGTGCCAAAGGACTCTTGGTCCCAGCCTGTCACAACCCTCCAGAAGCACAATCTCAGGTGCCCAGAGTGGCTTCATGACACAGAACTGGCTGAAGCACCATGACTTAGACAACAGCCTCCATGACCTAAGGCCAAATCCTGGCTCCAACTGTTGGGACACCCTATCTCAGTGCTACACAGCACTGGGACTCTTGGAATATGCTGTCAAGAGTCTGTGCTCAGTTAAGCAATCCTGAGTATTTCTTTGCTTTCCTCAGGGTCTGCTGTAAGCATTTTGACTTGTGCTTTCTCAGTGTAGTTATCTGCCCAGGTTGGGCTACCCTGGGAAAGCCATCAGCTTGCAAAAGATGTAGCTGTGCATATCCTGCTTTAAAGGGCACTTATTCTCAGTCTTAAATTGCCCTGCCATCAATGGCAATTTTCATGCTGTGCACAGTTATTCAATGACAATACTCTAATGTAGGCTAAAAGATTGTTAATTTGCAATCAGTGCTGTTTAACGTACACATGCAAATGGTAACGTGCCAGTCATGTACTTCCCCTTGGGATGGTTGTCTCCCAAGTGGATGCATGGCACGTGGCCCTGGTTGGCACCCAGTACAGCAGCATGAGCTGGCCAGTTATCCTTGTCCCCATGTGGCCTCAGGGCAACCTGCCAGATGGATCAACATGCCTGTGGACAGTGACCTGCCCCCCACTGCCATTCTTCCCCAGTGCTGCTGCTTCATTGCTGCCAGGTGGTCAAGAAATGGATGAAAAGCTCTCTGCTCCCAGACAGCATCACCCAGAGGGCATCAGTTGCAGACTCAGTGAAGAAACTGAGGAGCCCTGTGAATAGTTTGGACCTCTGCAACAAGAAAAATGAAATCCAAACCCAAGCCTGTTTTATTTCAGTAAGCTCTGGTGCGAGCAAAGAGTCTTTTCTCCTGATGAACTTTTTTTCCTGTTCAAGAACAACAAAAATAAAAAGAGCAGCACTTAAATGGGATTTGTTAGTGGACAAACAAGGTTACACAGCTGTGGAAATAAAAGTTTCTATGTTCATCTCTTGGAGCAAATAGATGCCTGAATGTTCCTGTGAAACGTATTTACTGGTGCTACAGTGCAACCCTTTGCCTCAACAAGCAAAACATACCTATGCTGGGAAGGGCAGGAAGTGTTTTTCTCCTGAGTTTCAGAAAGCTAGTTTTGAAACAGATCTGAGGTGGCAGTAGTGGCAGACAGAATGTATGCCTTGCAGTTTAACTGGACAAAAGGAGCAGTCACATTAAGCCACTTTGCCCTGACTAAGACAGGGAGAGATAGGGCCAGATGGTGGCATAGATGCCATCCCCAGTCCAACATATGCTCTCTCTCCAAATACAACACAGGTAATAGAAAGGAAATAGTGACTATTTCCCAGCCACTGTGTCTGCCACCCGACTCTTGTGCTGTCCTGCCGTAGCTGTGGCACAACATGTGGGGCACAAGAGGAACTGTCACTAGTCTCCCTTCAGCTCTAGCACAAGAGGCATGGGGTGGGGAGTGGACTAGCTTCTCGAGCCCAAGGATGGGTGGAGAAAGCATGTGATGGGCAGATAACCATTAGTTTTGGCTGAGTCTGTGGCTGACCTTGAAGAAAAGCCTTCCTGGGTTTAAACACATAGTGATTTAGAAAACCCTTGGACATGATGAAGGTTTTATCAGTCATCAAATGTGGGATTCAGCATCAGTTGTTAGACTTCTAAATTTATTCCTTTCGCGTTCCAGTGGATACCTAAATCTGACTAAGTCACTCCTCAGGCTCCATGAGCTGCAGTGGGATGTAGGTATCTGGTTTGTCTTTAGTCCCCTATATTTAAGATGTATGTTTAGGTGACCACTTTTGAGAGGGAATCCCACCCCAGATGTTCATTATTTCCAATTGAATGGGAAACCACACAGGCAGCCTTGTAAAGGATTGCATGAGCTCTCCCACTCCATTTCACTGACATGTCCCCAGGGATTTTAGCATAATGAAGGGATGACATAGTGGCATCCAAGTGTTCACATCTTGTGTGGGGTCTTGCTGTCATGGTGACAATCCCAGCAAGGGAGGGGTACAATCAGCTAGCAGTGGTATGATGACTACTCAAACAGCTCAGTCTATGTCTGCAAAACCCTTTTGGTCTGAAGGCTTGTTTTGATGTCATCATGCCGATTAGGTTTGCTACTGCTTTCCTTGGACCGCTTCTTTTTCCTGCCAGGGTTGTGTCTGGCTAGCCCAAGAGGTGCAACTGTCCATGTGATCCCATGAGTCAGTGGCACTGCTGTCTCAACACTTCCAGCCACAACCAGGGGCCAGGGCAGATAAGTTAAGGTGCTGTCTTGTACATCTACACCTGCTTTGCTAACCTTAAAAGATAAAAGCAATGAGCATCTACAGAGGTGGATAATACACAAAGGTATGTTCACAAGGTGAAGTAAGCAATCTTCAAGTTCAGCAAATAACTGCTGAAGAAGTAAACTCCACTAAAAGCTTAATGGAAGTGAATTAATGCAGTTAATCTACTTTTCAGCTTGATTAACTTGCACCAAATAATCAGCAAATTCTTGTTAAGTTTTTGAGAATAATGTTGAGAAGGACTCAGGGATCCAGAATAAAGAAAACTTATGACAGCATATGAACATAATATTCATCTAATTCTTGCTGCAATAATGGGTGTTCCCAGGAATGGGACTTCTCTGGGCAAAAGGACTTCACCTGCATCCCTAAGCTACCAGTCTGGTGGGACAAATGCTGACAAGCCTAGAAATAGAAGAGAATTCAAAAAAAAAATTAAGAGGAGTAGATTATGTGAGACTCAGGAAAGTCATGTGCTTGATTTTAATACAGAAAAGGAGAAAATTTAAAAGCAGAGAAACCAATGGACAAAAGAATGAGAAAATGAATGACAGAGAGAAAATCCTACTATAGAAAAGAGCTTTTATATAGCCTGAAGCACAGAGGGTGAAGGACTGGGCTTGATATAGGTAACAATATGGATAAGATCAGAAACATACAACTGCAGTGTTTGGCTAACTAGTTAGCGAGCTGGTCACTGAGTGAGTGGAGGGAAGAAAACGTGGATGTTGTACAGACAATGGTGGAGCAAGAGCAACAACCTCGACAGGTAGATAAAAGATAATAGATGGATAGAAAGACAGACAAACAGATAGGCAGAAAGAACAAGTGACCTATCTGTGAGCTGTTAAGGAAACAGAGAAACCAATGTAAAGAGAAAACAAGGGATATTATCAGCTAATTTTGGAAGAGGTGATTGAGGAATGAGGTCCTGAGAAAGGGGCTCAGTATGCTCTGCCACACACTCCTGGTAGCAGCTTTAGAAGTGGGAGAATGCATTTCAGTTTCATCAGAAATAGGCGCTCTTGAGAATCACATAATTGAAAAGACCTAAAGCTCAGAGTTACTAGCTGGAAAATAGTTGTACTAATAGTTACCAGCCCCATGTGTTCTTGGATGCAGCAGCTCACTTGTCATTGAGCCAAGCAAGGGTGACATTAACTCAACCTATTTTGTTATCCATACAGTTGCTCATAGAAAATGTCATTGTAGAAGATGACCTTGGACCAAGAGGGCAGATTGGGTTTAAGTTAATGTAAAGATTAAAAATGCAAATTATAGCAATTCGGAAAGGGAGGACAAAGGGCATGGAAAGACTCCAGGCTCAACAGGGCACATCACAACTGTCTCACAAGTGCCCTTGTGAGTGGAGACCAAGAAACAAAGAAGGAAGGGCAAAAGAAAGAAACCACACATTTGAGATCAGACTGTCTATGGTAAATGTGAGAAATAACCCCAGCTGAGTCTGATTGTACCTTGCAAAGAGGAAAAAAGGAGTAGCAGAGACCTCTGTAGCTATTGCATCCTCCAAGGAGTGTCTGGCAATGTGAAAATACTGTGTTCAACTGGGGCAAGAGGAAATGTCCTACTCTTTCTGTAAGGGAGGGATCAGGCAAAAACTGGTTATTGGATTGCTTAACCCACGTGGAAATCAGCAGCTTAACCTTTCAAATAAGGGGCTTGAATGAAGTTGCTAATGAGGAAGTTTTCTCAAAGATGAATAAAATATTGCGTGGGAGCTTATGTGCTTGAACTGCAGGTGGCTGCTGGTGGGATCAGGGGGCACAGTGACTGTAGACCCAGCTCTGCGGGAAGGCCTGCCTGGGCTTGGCAGCTCCAGCACCATCCATATGGGCTTGGGACAGGCAGCAGAGAACCCCTCAGAGCATTTTGTTCTGGACTTTGCACCTCCTTGCAAGCAAAGCAAAACTTCTTCACAGCCACTCAATTCCTTATGTTGATTTACCTTCCCAAATGAAATTATCTGTGAGATCCTGTCATTCAGCTTCCTGCTCAGGTTAAAAGGACTAACAATTTATTAAAGTCTCAAAAAATGAGAGACTAGCACGGTGCTGCAATTCAGTAAGAGTAATTATCTAGACTGCAGGGTCAGAGCCAGGATGACTAATGGAAATGTTCAGAGAAATGAAAATTACACTGCTACAGATGGAAACTAAACTCAGAGTTTTATATATTCTGACTAAAAAGACCAGATAATCTTCATTCCCAGTGCTGAGGGAAGTGGCCCATGAAATTGTCAGTCTGATAGTCAGGATTTCTGATCTATCAAATCAGAGATAGATACCATAACATAGGAATCCAGCGAGGATAAGAAATGGGAAGGAGTGTATGGTCCAGGCTGTTTGCACACTCATTAGTCCAAACTCCTTGGTTTACAACCTCATAAAACAAATTTTGAATGAATGAATAATTGAAGAAAATTAGTCTAAAACCTAGCATAGGCCAACCAAACGTCAGGCAGGCTTTCTGGCTCAGTAGCCATAGACCTGCAGGATAGCTAGAGGTTACTTGTTGTAAATGCAGGAATCAACTTGCCTTGGTGGTAAGGCAGGAGCGTGGTGATAGCACAGGGAAGCAGCCTTGCATTGTTGGAGACTAATAACTGAGAGGCAAGAGACTAATCACTGAGTGACTGAGGCCACTTTGACCACCTTTACTATGTTACGTGTATGTCACCTTGTGAAAACAAGCAGCACCATTACTCCAGTAGCTTGGGGCTTAACAAAAACGGCTTCCAAAAAAGGGAAGCAGTTTTCTCAGAAAGCCCATGGATATCTTGAGCTAGTGAGTGAATGCACAGGCATTACTTCAAACTCTATAAAAACATCCATCTAAAAGGTAACTTCTGTTTTTGAAGAGCAAAGGTACTTGGAACCTGGACCTGCATCTGTATCAAGCAGGCAACAGTACAATCTCAAACTCAGGGAGGAAAGGCTGAGTCCTGCTCCAGGGCCAGGCACCTTTCTTTATTTGTGGTGCTCAATAACTCAATTCCTAATGACTTTGTTGATACATCCAGTCTTCTTGTTTTTCAACATGAGAAATCTGTGGATTTTATACACAAGCCTAGCATAAATTTTAGCAACTCTTTCCTCCTTTCTCCTCTAAAGAGTGAATTCTTTTCTGTTTTAGAGGCCACTGGCAGACAGCATTTCAGGAAACTTACCATTTTAACATGGAAATTTTGCTTAGCTTAACTTTTACAGCTGTGGTGGTTTGACCTTGGTTGGGTACCAAGTGCCCACCAAGCTGCTCTATTGCTCCCCTTCCCACCTGGACAGGGGAGTGAGAATAAGATGGAAAATGACTTGTAGGTTGGGAAAAGGCAGTTTCCTAAAGCAAAAGCGAAAGTTTGCACACACACAAGCAAACAGAAAAAAAAATTGTTTATTCTCTACTTCCCATCAGCAAATGATGTCCAGCTACTTCCCAGGAAGCAGGGCTTCAGCACAAGCAGCAGTTGCTCCACAAGGCAAACCCTGTAAATAATGAATTCCACCACCTTCCTTCTCCTGTTCTTAGCTTTTACATATGAGCTGATGTCATATGGTATAGAATATCCCTTTGGTTAATTTGGATCAGCTGGCCTAGTTGTGTCCACTCCCAGAACCTTGCCCACCTCCACCCTACTGATGACACTGCCACCATCTCTGATTGGCTCAACCTTGGCCAGCGACACATCCATCTTGGAGCTGCCTGGCATTGGCTCTCATGGTGGAGCCGAATAATTGCTTAGGCCTATGTACTCTGAACCTGAACAAAATGACTTCATCACTTCATGCTGTGTTTCTTTAGTAATATGAGTTAAGCAATCTTGCTATGCAAGCAACACTTTGCAAGCCAAAATTAGAAATTTCACAAAACTAGGGTCTTCTGGACATTTTTCTCTTTCAATGGGCATGAAGGAAGCTTCTAGCAACTTCTCACAGAAGCCACCCCATAGTCTCTCACTACCAAAACCTGGCCATGCAAACACGGTATTGCATTGGGTGGTCTCCTGTGAGACCAATGTCACTGGAGGCCACACAGACATCAGTGCTGGGAGCCAGCAGGCAAGAACAATGGGATGGGGGCAGGCAGTGAAATACTGACGAACTACACCCTTCCTGCAAGATGTCCACTGCCCAAACCCCCAGTTCCCAAATCCCATCAGTGCTGCACAGAGTGCCAGGAGGCATTTTCCGGGTTTTTTCTGCCATTGCCCAAGACAGTTCCAGTCTGAACAGAAGATTTTCCAAGTCTTATAACTATTCACAAGAAGGTCTTGGTTGAAAATGGTATTTACAGACTGACATAGATGTGCAGAGACTGTCAGTATGTCACAACATTTTTGTGGGGCTGATTCTCTCAACAGTCTCACATCAAATTTCATGTTAGTGCCAAAATACTTCGGCCCTTGTTCAACAAAGTGCAGACCAAAAGCTGTGCAATCTTCTGCTATTGAGTTAGCCAACTATCTCTGAGTTCCATGAGTCCATCCTAGCCCAGTGATAATGACCTCATGAACAGCAGTACTGTGACCAACATGTATGTATAGGATAAAGGATTTAGTTGTGGATTAATTATACTAATAAAGACAAGTTAGAGTAAGATCAAGGAAAAAGAAATAGGAAAAAAATAGAAAGTATTGCTGTGGTTGTTTCACCAAACTTGCTTTTTCCTGGACTGACTCATTATGTCAGAACAACAAAAAAAAACCAACCCCATTCAGACATCTCCACCTCCATAAGTACACACCCCCCATTTCCCTGTATAGATCTGGACAGCCCTACTCAGAAGGAGGCTCTTGGAGGAATTGTTTTCCCATATTCCCTCACTTCCTTCCCTTTCTCCAAATGCAGTGTTTCTCAGTCACTGCCCCAGTTCTTCAAGGCTTTTTGTGCTTTTGCTACTTTAATTTAACAGCAGAGATCCTGTTACACTGAAGCTCAAGAGGCTCGGAGGAGTGCACGTGTGATTTCCAGAACTGCTTGCCAAAGCTGTGTGCTGATCGTCAAGGTGCCTGTGTTATAAGAACAGTTCTATTAACTTTTGACCTGTAAAAATTGTCTCCCAGCTCCATGTCTGGCCAGCTCCAGCATCCCAGAGAGCAGCGAGGGTAGCATTTACTTCCCTTGCAGCTGCAAGGGCAGCCATGGCTTGAGGTGGGACTTGTCTGAGGGGCTGCAGGCACTTCTTCCTTGCTGATGTTCCGGCAGCTGCCGCAGGAATGACCAGGGTGTCCCACGAGAACAAGGAGCAAGCCCCTAGGGAGGCTTCAGGGAACTAAAACCAAGTGAGGGTCATTCCAGTTGGGTATTTTATGCCTGGAAGCATTTTGATAAATCCAGAATATCCTCTTAGAACATAGTGGGGGAAGAGGAGGTGTTGTTTGTTTGTTTGCTTGCTTGCTTGGTTTTACATGGGAGGAGAAAAAACCAAGCATTTATAGAAGCTTGAGATGTTACCTACTAAAGTATTTTCTTTTAATGCAGGGATCTGTAGAGAAACAGATACTTTCTGTTATGTACTTTCTAAATAATTGTTCCAAAATATATTGCTGATGAAAAAGATCACAGTTTTAAATTAAAATCAGAGATCAGGGGTTTTTTCAGACTCTGGAGAGATTCTTTTTCCAGTAGGAGCATGGTCTATGGGGAAACTTCAATCTTGTGTTTATCTGGAATGCAAACAATGTCAAAAATCTTGGAATCTGTCACAAGCTGGAAATTTGGAATCCCAGCAGATGAGTTTGGAGACTTCCATCCTGTGTGAGCAGGCTGAGTAAAGGAGGTCTGCTTTGCCCCACAGCAGACTCCTGCAGCATACGAGGTGGTCAACCAGCCTCCAGCACAGGTTCTGGGGAAGCTGTGCCTGCTCTCACCTCCTGAAACAGGATCCAGGGTTATCATATTTCCTTGGTGTCTCAGTTTAAAAGAAACTAAGATGTCTATCTAGACTAGGAAGGAGGCCTCGTCCCAAAAACCACCACAACCTTTGAAATTAAGTGACTTTAATCAGAAAACATACAAGAAAGGGTAACAGTTCTTTACTACAAATATATACATATAACCAAAACTAGAATAGAACAAACAGCAACACTGTAACCAAAACTTTCAGACAAATCAAGTCCTATCTCTGCCCCTTCAGTGCAGTTATATTTACAGACAGCAGGAGGTGATCCCGTGCCTCAAGAGGCAGCGGCCACGATGAGTCCCTCACAGGCTCTGGTGAGGCAAAGACAGGGACCAGGGAGGGACGCTGGCTCTTAAACTCATGTGGGAATGGCAGCCACAGGGACGGCATGAAACCCTTCCCGTGGATAGTGGAAAGACCTACCATCTTTTGTCTGAAAAAACATTGGGTGGGGGGAAGGGGATAACAACCCCTCTGCAGATGCTGTCAGCCCCTCAAGGAGTCTGATGCAAATCCAGGAAGCAGGGACTGTTCCCTCCAAAGAATGGCACAGAGTACTCGGTGTTGGGGGGCAAGCCAGAAAAAAGACCCCCTTCCAGTGTTTGCACCAGCCCAGTAAATGGTGGCCAGAAGTGTGGCTGTGGCCAGCACCAGGAAAAACCTCTCTGTCCCATCCCACCTCTCCCAGTCCTCCTTCAGCCATCACGTTGGAATGCAAAGCTATCAGCCATCCCTTTGTTTAGGCTTTTAGACAGCTGGTTCTGGGAACTGGGAGTGAGGGGCTGGGCTTCAACACCCCATCTCATCTTGACTCTTCAACTCCCAAACCACTGTGTAGGTAAGGGAAAGAAAAATAATTCCGTGGAAGATTTTGAAACTGTAACTCTTGGGACAGGTAAGCACTAATGAGCCATGGCTAAGAGCCCTCCCTCACATGCCAGATGCTCTCATCTAAATTTCTGAATTGGTTAAGGAGTGAGTGTGGCTGATACTCTTGATGCCAGGTCTCTTGTGCAGGCTCAGAGCATTCTTCATTGAATACTTTTTACTTTTAATTTTACATAGAGAAATCAGCTATTTTCTTAATTTGGCAGCTACGTGCATGCACAAAAGGACCTAACCGATAGACGAACTACTCACAGTACCCAGTGATAGCAATGCATACTTTTGAAGGTGAGTTGTAATCCATTTGATTGTAGTGCTATCAAAATCCAACTACATATATATCTTAGTTTCATATGGCTTTTTTATGCAAATACAGATTACACACTTGTGGTAGTTTTGGCTTTAGTCAGTATAGGTCCCCATTTAGGCCTCAGTTTTTAGTAGGCCTCAAAGGATGTGATGCAGATTAGAGGGGACAGGTATCATCTGACCTAAGCAGCCAAAGAGGTATTTCATATCATCTGACATCATCAGGAAGTGTCAGGGAGCATAACAAGCAAGGAGGGAGGAGTTTCTGTTTCTTTCGGTCCATGCCTCTGACCAGGAGGGTCCCTGCTCCCTGACTCCTGAAATTAGGCCCTGCTGCTGGTCTGTGTGGGTGTTCACCCAGGGAAGTGAACATTCTCCTGTTAATTTTTTCTCTTTCCCTCTTGCTGGGAAGTTTCCTTTGGGGAGGAGTTATTTTTTTTTCCCACCCGGGATTTTTGGTTGGTTTGGAATTTCGCTTATTAGCTGGGGCGACCTCGGTGAAGGTGTTGTTTCCGTTCACTACGTGTTATTTCATATTCTGTTTTAAGTTTTCTTCTTTTCTGTGTAAATATAAAAAACCTTACTGTGTTCAAAGCCTCGTTTCTGGTTTTTTCCCTCACTGTCCTTCTCTGGGAGTGGAGTTCTTGACTGGGTTCCAGGCAGTTGGCCTTTTGCCAGCTCAAATGATAACAACACTTTTTGTATGTGTTTTTATATATACACAAACACACATAATCATGAGTATGCTTACTTATATTTACCCATACATAGGTACAATGCAGGGTACCTGTAGTTTTAAGCAAGGGCTGTGTCATGAATAGTCAGGGTGAGTCATAGACATCCAAGTACATGAATACACTTGTATTTTGTCTGACCTCACTAGATACCTATTCCAGATATGATTTTACAAAGGATGGTGCTAAGCTAGAGAAAGCATCTCCTTTACAGTGTCAAACAGAAATATGGGCCTTTGAGTGAAACCAAAGCAAGAAGAACAGCACAGGCAACCAGATAAATCTCAGTGAGTATTTCAGGCAATAGCCCAAAATTTGTTATTTCACACAGGCATGGTGTCTGTTTGGCAGACTCTAACAGTCTTAGAGTGATGTCCAGCCCCCTCCAGTGTCCTCAGCTCTCAGCTGGCCCCATACTGACCAAGGAGGCAATGTCATCCTTTGAACATGCAGTCCTGATGGAAAACACCACTCTCTCCTTCACCTTTCTCTCCCCCGGCTGCCATGCATTTATTAAGCGATTATTTGGCAGAAGTGCCATACAGTGAGCCTTGCAGGTGTGGTTCGGGGATTCCAGCAGTCAGGTGTCAAAAGGCACAGCTGTGCAGATGTTTGATGGGCCCAGGAGCAAACCAGGCTCTCAGCCTTGATGGTCATGTTCCAATACTTGTCTGTCATCTGGAAGTGCCCCTTCTCCTGTGAAGGAGCCAGCATCGCATGCTGCCCATTCAGAGACCAGCACTTCTCTTCCATTCCTGCATCATGTCTGAGGAGCAGAAAAAGAATTTAGTGACTAAGCAAGTGGCTCACAGGAGGAAGAGGTCATTAAAATCCTGTGGGTTTTAAGCCCTTATGAGGCTGACGCAAGATTCTCCCACATATTTGCTACCTCTTTGATCTTAAAGTAATATATTTGTAATGTATTTAGCACTGGAAGCACCGTGAGTGCACCAGTGTATGCCTTCTGTTTACGCACCGGCGTGTTTCCTGAAGAAGCCCCTAGGATGGATTTTTCAGATCAACTCAAATAAAAATATTCCTTGGGTTTTAGCCCCTTATTATCTTTTTTTAGCTTACATGATCCTGTTTCAGACCAGTGGCAATTTGTCTCACCCTCCACAGAGATTCTATTAGTGTAAATGTAGGGGTGTAAGTCTAGACCCATAAATTATCAAAAATTTTCAGATACTGTCTTTTTGGTTTGTTTTGTTTTTGCTCTCAAACCTGGAAAACACACACAAACATGTTTAGCTGAATGCAGAGAAATCCCTCTGGCTTCAGTGAAACTAATGATGGTTCCAGATAGCTGACAGTCATGAGAGGCAGTGCATCAGAGTGAGTTTAGCCTCTCTTTGTGAGGAAGCGTAGAAAGAAACAATAAAAATAAAACCCAAACAATGACAACACTGATAATCAATAGAAGGGTTTTTGTTCTCAGAAACTCAGGTTTAGGGCTCTTTGAACAGAAGCGACATCTGTTAAAAGCAGAGCTGGAAAACAGTTGGTTTCCAAGATGCTGAACTAGGAATAAATAATTTCAGGAGGGAAAGGGCTTCTGTAACTCATAGGAGGCACATATTCCAGAAGAAATTATGGATCCAGTGAACAAAGAGAGAAGCATAATAGAACACTGGGAAGATGCTCTGGGAAAACTATTAAATACCACAGTGAGGATTTTAAAGCTCTCTAAAACTGACAGCTCACTTCATGCATCAGAAGGGAAAAAATATGAGCTCTAAAGGAAAAAAGAAACTCAAGTTGAGCGGCAGAGGAATGTTTCTGTAATCTCAGCACAGACAGCTTTGGTGAGTATGGGCAGAAAATGGATCTGCTTTCCTTCATTGTCTTTCCCAAAAGGAATTCTAAGATTCAGCAGCCCTTCCAGAAATTTTGCTGTGGGTGGACTGGTGCACACCCCCAGCAGGAACCAGGCCCTGAGGGAGAGGGCAGCCATGGACCCATAGCCCTTCTGCCATGTCCTGGGACCTGCAGACAGACCCACCATCTTCTCACTCTTTACCACACTCCAGAGGAGGAAGAGAATGAGTGGAAGGCTACATTCCTACAAGGAGTAGTGGCATTGGCATGGGTCTGGCACAAGAAGCACAGCAATACTCCACAAACTCTCACTCCATCTTCCCTCACTCAGCTCATGAGTCCCTCCACTGCTAGCTCAGCAGCACAGGTCATGTGGAAAGCATCTGTGATGCTCTTCCATTCCTTCAAACCTGTGCTGGTAACACATAAGGAGGAGGTGGCTGGACGGTGTAACTATGGAGATGCAATGTTCAAAAAGCCCATCAATAACATTAACGAGGTTGGTTTTACTGTGGCTGCTGCCAGTAGTGAACAGAGGGGACAGTATGAACCTTGTCTGTTCATCAAGCCCAAGAACCAGGGGAGGAAGGAGCATTGTGTGCCTCTGGAGAGCCTTTCCAGACCTGCAAGTTCTCAGGACACAAGTGGAGATATGGGCCCAGCTATGGTGTGTTGTACCTGAGACATTTATCCATCCATCTACAAAGCAAAGCCTTGTTCTCTTACCCAAATACAAGCTTCAAGTTGGGCATCACAATTTGGAAAGAAGAATGAGAGAGTGATGGCCTGTGTGGATGTATTTGGGATGGGACCTTAGGCCAGCTCTATTCTGGCAATGTTTTGCTCTTCTCACAGGTAGGTATGGGGTTTTTTTAGTAAGATGCTGGAATTAAGAACAAGTAAAACAAAGAACTCAGCTGGTGAGCCTGCTGGTTTGGTTAGGCACTGCACTAGCATCTCACAGCAATGGCAAGCTCCAGGGCATCTCGTGGATTAAAAGAGCTGCCAATTACAGAAAAATCCTGTGCTCCATCTATTTTTGTTGGAGGGGGACTGGTCACCCTTCTCAAGCATTTTGAAAGCACATGCCTCTGCTGTGGGTTGGGGCTGAGCTTCACAGCCTCAACATGCATGCCTTGGAGGGCAAAGCTTTCCTTGTTCCAAACCTGCCAGGCTTTAACCATGGAACCATCAGAATTAACCTGCTGGCTCTCACCAGGGAGCTGTGGAAGCAGGTTAATGAGGAAGCACTCACAAAGCCACCAACTTTTCTGCTATTATAGCAGCTACAAAAGAGGACAGCATCATTATAGGTATATTTTATATATATGTATATTGTTATCAGCAGGGTGCTGATGACATCAAAGACAGGGAGCTTTGCTGCATGGACAGGAGCCAGGAAGTCCCTGGGGGCAGAAGTCCTCTCCCTCCTTTATCTAGCTACTGTGTTTACTAAAACAGACAAGGATCAGTCTCACAGGCTGCCTAAAATAGGAGCATGATGACCAGCAAATGCAGGCACTTGGCAAACAAGGACAGTTTGGGAAAGAGCCTGGTCATCTTCCACAAAGTCATGGAGAGTACTAGTTTCTTTGCTTTGATTATGTTTCCCTAGCAGAACTTCAGAAATGTCCATGTTACCATTTTGCCCTGTGTTCACTGGGGCTGGCCAACAGCTGTTTTGGTAGCAAGGAGCAGAACAAGCTGCATGTTCTCCTCCACACCCTTGTGCAGGCGTGCTAGGATCTGCGTAGCTGAAACATTTCTTTCCAAGGCTCTGTGCAGAGGTTACCAAGTCATTTGGGCTGAGAGGCACAAGGGCAGGGCAGGACAAACCTGGCCAGACTTGCCCTCTTCCTTTTACACAGCACCCACACTACAACTGTAAGTAAAAGGAAGTTTTTTGTAATCAAAAGTGAAAGAAAACACCTCCCTGAACCCAACAACATTACTTTTATGAGCTGTAGCATTGCTGTAGCCTGCTGGACTTCTAAATTAACATTTGTAAATCATGTGGAGATGCTCATAAGTGACTTGTTTGTCTTTTGGTTTCCATTCATTTAATTTTATTGTTAAATATGTGGCATACCACTTTATTTTTGATCAAAACATATAACTGCAAAGGAGAGAACTTTTCACCAGGAGGGACAAGGTGCCTTGTACCAGACTGCAGTAGGATTTCCTCCGTCTCTTGCCACCCTGCCAAGGTGGCACACTGGGGAAAGAAGCACCTCATGCCCCATCTTTCTCTGCCATCAGCCTCTCTGGGGAGGGAGATTTTTCTCCCAACCTTGGATTCCTTACAAAGAAAGAAAAAATTTCTCCCAGCAGAGTCCAGGAGCTACGGAGGCTTTGAGGACAGGTAGTTCTGCCTCATTGAGGACAGGCAGTCTTTCTTATGGCACTTCATTTTAATGGCATTTTAAAAATGTTTGCAACATTTTAGGCATTTGAATTCCTTTCATTAACCAGAACATAGAAGTGTGTAAATAGGAAATGGAAGATAGGGGTCGTCCATCCTTGTACAACTGATGCCAAAACAGCAGCTGTGTGGGGTAACATGAATTGCTGCATAGGGAGGTACTTTGTTTTCATCATGGTTTGCTTTATTTTTGTTTTGCTTTATTTTTTTTAAAGGCTTATACATTTGTTGCTGAAGGTTTATTTTTAGCTAAAAGAGAAATCATTGTTACACCATGGCAACAAGAATTGGGAGGTAGGTTAGAGCAAAGTGGTCTGACTAAAATATATCTGAAAGCATCCAAATTGATTAAATATCCTAAAAAATAAAGATAAGAGCTGTTAAGATAACACAATTCTGATGTTTGTGATTTAGATAGACAAAGAATTTCTCTTACAGCATAATTTTTTGCTCCTAGTTACCAGCTGTGAAGAGAGGCCTGGAAAAGCATTGCTGATAGTCACAAATGACTAATACCACCCAAGGATTTGCAAAACAGGTGGGATGTTCTGGTGGAGATGTGAGGAAATTGGGCTTTTTGTTTTGAGATGCAATAAAAGCCTCCTGCCAGCCACTCTTGAGTAACTGGCTGCAGCACTGAGCCAGCCAGCTGGTGGGCAGCAAAGGACATGGTGGGTGGGTTTCTCCCCTTCCTCACACAGGCTGGTTTAATGTGTGCTGAGCCAAGTCCTGGCTGCAGTGATCCTGGTGTCTATTGGGATGTGGGGTGTCATCATCCTCATTTACCAGGCAGCACAACACCTCTGGGTCCAGATGCCCAGCATGCCTCATGGTTTTTCACTGCTGCGAAAGAGCAGAAGAGCTGCACAGAGTCTGACTAGAGTCCCAAACAGCCCCATCCCTGGCAGCCACTTTGGGATGCTGAGAAGATGGGAGTGGGCAGTGGTCCCCAAATATCCTCCTGGTAACTGGTGATTTCAGGCACCTTTGGACCACAAAAATGTCACTGAGTTCACATGCCAGTGTATGAAAACATTGTCCCTTTGAGCTGAGAAAGATAGAGAGCCTTGAGAACATGGCCATCAAGGGTAATCACCAGCTAATGCCTGCTGTGTGGGCCCTTCCATGCCAATAAAATTTCTGGGGGATGCCAGCAGTGCAGGCACTGGACCATGAAAGCAAACCAAAACAAAATGGCCAGGATAAGGAGCCATGAGCCCAGGGCTGAGTCCCTCATCCAAGGGAGGTTGCTCGCAGGGAGGTGCAGACACCAGCACAGCCCTGTCAGCCCTCTCCTCTGCTTCTGTGCCTCTCCTAGAGGCTCTTCCCCAGCACTGGTGGGAGGGAAATAGTTCCCATGAGCAGCACCCTAGGTTACAGGTCTGACCTAAGTGGTTCAGGCCTATTTTAGGCAGGGGGGACGGGAGCAATGAAGCTCGTGGGAACTACAGATGGGCAGCTCCTGCTCCCATTGCCAAGCAAAGATCCTGCCTTGGAGAGGAATGAAGTTCCCCTGCCATGGTCATGAGCTCTGGATTGTTCTGAGGCAGTCAGACTTGGTGAACTCCAAACTGACTTTGTCAGGTGTTTGGGATTGGAGGTTTTGCTATGAGGCCACTTCACTTTAGGCTGTAATAGATCCATCCGCTCTGAAGGATCAAGTTGCTCAGACAGGAAGGGACCTCAGGAGGTCTCAAGTCCAACCACTGCTCAGAACATAGCCAGCACTGTCTTTAGAGCACGTTACTTTGTCCTGTGGATGTTGGAAGCCTCCCAGGATGGTGACTGCACAATTTGTCAAGGCAACATGTCCCATTGTTCAATTATCCTTGAAGTAGGTTTTTGTTTCTTACACCCAGTCAAATGCAGCTTCAGGTTCTTCCATCCAAAACATTCTCCAAAGTCAAATGCTTTTAAATTCTTCCTGTTTATACCCTCTTTCAATCTATTAATTGAACTCTGAAAGTTCTCCTTCCTTACTGGCCCTGATCCTAGAAAAAGCATTCAGCCAAAATTACAGTAAAGGTCCTGGAATTGAACCTTCTTTCCCAGCACTGCATAATTTGGTACTGTACAATTTTTACCACTAAGATGCTACTTATTTAAAGCAAAAATTCTTGGGGAATATTGTCATGGCCCAGAAAACACATTGGAGAACACTTTTTTGTTCTATTTGTGACAAACTCTCTAGTCAAGTATGAAATTTTGACAAACAATGTCAGTATTTTGGATTAGCCTACTATTTTTAAAGACCATTTGATGCAGTCTAGTATGTTTTAAATGGTATGCATAACAGAATCCTTGAATTCTGAACTGTGAAAACTCAGTTTATCCTTAATTCTAGTTAACAAAGAATCAATACAGGCTGTGGGGTTTTAAATTTAAAAATACATCCCCAAAATAATAAATGAATTTTTCTCAAAATGCATCCTGTAATTAGACTCCTCTTGACCTGTTCTTCACAGATTTTTTTCACCTTTCATAGAACACTGACCCTCTGTTCTGATATCTGTTTAGAGTTGTTTGATACCATAGGAAATACACTTAATGAATACATTAATAATTATGCACACACTTAGAAAATCAAGCCTGAGAACAAAGGTGAGCACCAAGTATGAGCCAACAAAGTTTTCACATGAATGTTTCAGTGGGCTGGCATAATTTTCTCTATTTGCAAATGTAGTAGGGATGTGAAGCATTTTAGAAAAGGAGCCCATCTTAGATCCAAACAAGCTACAAAGAAAGGCCTTGATCTTGCAAGTGGCTTTGAGCACATTTCTGAATCAGTGTGTATCCAATTGTGGTAGCATGAACAAAGGGTCAAATCACAGTTTTGTGCCTCGAAATTTTCCGTATCTGAGGGTTGCAAATCTAGATATGAACCTTCACATATATTCCAGGGGAGTCATCCAGATGAGTGTTGTTCCTCCTCCAATCCCTCTGGACACTCTGGTGCCCACACATTGTTCATCACAGTCAGTGAAATACTAGCAACCAGTGTAAGGGATGATGATGGCCCTCCCTGGCCCTAGTTTGTCTTCTTGCCCTGGTGCAGGTTCAGCCATGTCCCTGCCCCAGTCTCCAGCCAGAAGAAGGGGAGTTTTCTGCTAGTTTAGCTCTCTGAAGGGGTACAAGGGCATCAGAGGGAGGTGAAGGGGAGAGTGGGCATGGCTTTTGGTGGCTGGTAATCATTAGCCGGAACTTGATTTAGTGTTACCTCACACTCCTGCCACACCCAGGATAAGAGCCATAGAATACACTAGACCCAGGCTGAATGTCTACATGCTGAAGGCATAGGTGTGATTTCAAAAGGTAAATGTGGACCCAGGTAACATGGCCTGTACTTAGGATAAGACATTATCTTGAGGGTTTTGCTGCCTAAAGTCTCTAAGACATGTTTTTCTCAGGGCTGTGAAAAAACAAGATGCCTTTGCAGAGCAGCACAGCTAGGAGGGGAAGCATCTGTGGGGTCAGTTCCTTTCCTCATAGCTGCTGGCAGGTGGGCCCAGGTCAGCACCCACCATGGTGGGTCACCCAGCAGGGAAGACATCAGGAACTAAGGCCTTCAGCATCCCCATCCTACCAAGTATATGG
Source organism: Myrmophylax atrothorax (assembly GCA_026770055.1). Taxonomy (NCBI): domain Eukaryota; kingdom Metazoa; phylum Chordata; class Aves; order Passeriformes; family Thamnophilidae; genus Myrmophylax; species Myrmophylax atrothorax. The sequence goes on along the minus strand of JAOXXN010000001.1, from coordinate 40,895,219 downwards.
TGTCCACCTTGCATCTCCTTCTACTACATATCCCTTGCTTGCTCTGGGATAAAGGTCTGCTAGCATCATGGAGTCACAACCCCTTCCTTGCCCTGGACCTGCCGAGGTGGCTGCCTTGCTCTCTGTTTGTAAACCTCGCATCACCACCTGCGCTCTCAGACACTGTGATAATGAAAATAAGAAGAAATAGCACTTGGTTCATTTGGTGAAAGTGAAATTGATTTTTAATTTTTAATAGGTTGACTCACCACTCGTGGGCATTGCAGACAGTAGTTAAAAACTACTTTGCACTGGAGTCAGAAAGTCAGAACTAATTAAAGAATATGTCCACAAAAGCACTACTAATAGACTGAAGGGAAGACCTTAATTAGAAATCTGGGAGGTAGTAACCCTCCTGCTAATAATGCTTAAATGACATTTGGGAGCCATGCAAAATAAGTAAACAGCTTCTCTCTGCATAACTACAGTTGAAGACAGGAGACCAGGAGAGCAATCTAAATAGGGTCTGGATGCTGCCACTCCAGAGCTGAAACAACCTCCTCCTCAAGGCAGTCTTTAGTCTTGTTCTCCACCTAGTAACAAACAGCACTGCAGCACTAAAAAAATCCGTGGAGTAAGGCAGCAAGGTGACTCCAAGGACTGTAAGGCATGAGCAATAGTATGCAGAAGCTAGAACACCTCAGCCTACACAATATGACTTACCTCCGCTCTCAAAGCAAAGCTCCAGGCACATCTTCGGTTATCTGGCACACACAGCTAGTCAGGGCTCAGGAGAAATGTAACTGAAGCAAGCTAAATACTTCAGGCATGTCGACAGCGATGCAGCAATTTGGTAATGACCCATGCTGGAAGAATAACCAGGCTAGCAAAATAAAATGCTTTACAAGGTTTCATTTCTATGCAGAATTAAAAAAACCCCTGATCATAATGTGCCCCTCAATGCAAGCCTGAAACTATATATTAGCAAATCTGGAAAATACTGTAACTTGAAAGGCACACCCTTGTAACCTGCTGTGACAGACCCCAGTGTAACCTGCTCTGGCAAATCATCCCAAACTCCATTTAACCCCCTACTCCAGCCAGTTCCCACGGCTGCAGCACTGGGGCAGGCACAGCTGGGGAGTCACAAGGCATGTAGCACAGCACCCTCACCTGCATCAGCACTGACACCACCTCCACTGGCACCTGCAGCTGGGGCAGGGAGCGTGGGTGCTGAGCATGCTGCAGGAGTTGTCTTTTGTCGAGTGCTGCCTCAGAACTGAGACATTAAAAATAACCATTGACATGTTCAGGCACGACAGCTCTCATACAAAAGAAGCTCCATGAATTTCACCATACCTTTAGTGTTGTGGCTGCCAGTAAAGAAATCTGCCTAAATTATCACATTGTTTGGGGGAGAAAAACTCACACAGATTTAAAGTGGGATAAAATAATGCAAAAGAAAGGGTTTCATTTATTTTTATCACATTTGCCAGAGGACCTAGAGTTGTCCCTTTTCTCTTCTAATCCATGAAGCAAGAGTAGTTTGAAGTTTGAGGTGTTTCATGATCTCTGGATGTTGTGAGCTACATAAGCAAAAAATATCAAAATGTTGATTTATCTGGTTGCTGATGCCTGGCAGTTTTGTAGCACCCTTTCCTAGGCACTGCTTGCAACTAGGCATAAATATGCTGCACCAGAAACATTTAAAAATGGAAAACTTTATCGAGGTCAGAGTTATCACATCTTTCTGATTTTCATTAGCAAGCCAATTTTATTTTAATTTTGTGAAACTTTCAACCAGTCATGTAAAAAGTAGCAAATATGGATAATTATGTAGCAGAACACACTAAACAACAGGTACTAAACAGCAGTTTCAAGCAGGAGCATCCTTCGGTGGTCTGCATGTTCTGCAACTATTTCTTCTACCCCACAAAGCAGCTACCATGGTAGAGGGAAGACAAGAGCCTGGTTACAGGCTGGGAGTTTCATCTGAAGCCTTTAGGGGAGAGGAAGAGAGAAAAAAAGGAAGATTGGTGAGACCTCCAGCCAAAACACAAGCACTTGAATTGGAGCGTGATCAGGGAATGAAGATGTCATGGCACCTTGCAGAGTGCCTTGAAAAGTGCCTGCAGCCATCAGGAGCTGTGGAAATGGGGCATTTCCAGCAGTCAGAGCTCCACTTTTGGATGTGCTGGAGCTGTGGACCTGGAGAGAGTCTGAGATCTTAACTTTGGTGCAAATGGAGGCTCAGTTGCCTTCAAGATGTGCCCAGAGAGCAGCCACAGCTCTCACTGCCCAGGCACAGCACTGGGTTCAATCTCTTTCCCTCCCCATCCTTTTTTGTGGTGTCTTGTTCTGTGTCTTGTCCATCTTGGCTGATGGAAAAGGCCAGGTTGTGTTTTTGTTATTTCTTCCATCACAAACCCCTTTGTTACACATTTGGGGCTCCCTATCTTTAAAAAACCCGAAACCAACCCTCAGCACAAGCTATTACCTCCCTTCAGCAGTGAATAAAACCCTGCAAGCCATAACAATAAAGTAACTTGGTGTCAACTTTCATCTTCTTTTTGTAGAGGGGTCTCTTGTCACCCTGCACCTCTCTACATCTCTTAAAGAACAGGTACCCTCACAACGGAGCCATACCTGCTGCACCCCTGTCCTTGAATAGCGAATGGTTGAAATCTTGCCTGAATCACAGGCAGGAAAGACCATTTTAATCTGCTGCCTGATACAACTATTTTCAACCTGCATTGATGTAAAATAAAAGATTGTAAATTTATTTTAAAACAAGTTTGTTTTGTCCAAATGCCCCATGGCAAAAATACTATAGACACCAACAGGGAAGCTGGCACCTCCCCGCCAGGAAAAGCTGAGGATAATTTGTGCGTGTGCCCTTGCTTCGCTTCACAAAGGCCTTCAAGAGAAGAAATGAAAGGCAATGTAGCAGGCTGGTATTAAGCAGCCTCAACCATTCAGATACTTAGCTGAATTATCAACTTCATCTGAAAAGAATTCAGACCCAGACCATTGATGGTAATTATCAACTGCACTTTGTGGGCTTTCAGTCTAATGAATACACAAATGAAAAATCAATGGAGGAGGCTTCCAAAAATGAACATGGCAACAATCTTGATCTTAGAGTTGGCTCAAAGACAGCTCCTCCCAAACCAGCTCTAAGGCTATGCTCTTACTGTACATTTCTGTTCTTTCATTGCAGAGCTTTCCCTCTGAGGAATTCATTAGTCCTTTCATGGATAAAATAAATGCAAGTTTAATTTTCAAATTAAAAAAGCATTAAAATTATTACATTTCCGAATCCCAAGTTAAAAAATAATAAGAGATCAAATCTGTCAAAGTCTGAAAATGATTTCCCATCTTCTGAGGATCAATTGAAAAATTTGCTCAGAATGAAGCAACCACAGTGAATAAAACTTTAAATGAAGAGGATTAAGCTCTGCAAACTACCAGAGTCGGCTGAACCTGTGATTCAACATAATAAATTGCCAACTTCATCTCTTTTTAGCTGGAGAAATACAATATACATTTGTCTTTGTTACAAAGAGATTCTGCAGCTCTGAAATGAATGCACTACAGGACTGACAATGGCTAATCATGTCCAAAGGCTAGGGGAAAGCATGAGTCACATCCCTATGGGGTCATTTTACGGGCTCTATTACCTCTGTATGGCACAGTCAGGAAGACTTCTGCTGCATACCTGGTATTGATTCTGAATTATGTCTTTGCCTGGAACAAGATTCTAGCAAGGAAAAATTCTGTTTCAGCCAGACTTAATTATATGAGAATTCTGAGGAATACTCGCTGCTTGAGAAAATATGTGCAACTGCCAGTCAGGAAACTACACAGGATGAGGAAGCAATCCCGGCAGTCAGGACATGCTTCTGAGATGTGACATGACTGAAATTTCCTTCTTTCATGTATCTTTACCCCAGGTCAGAATCTCAGTCTATCTGCGTGCTCCTCCGACTTCCACCACACTGCTGAATACAACATTCCCTCACTCCATGCCACTGTTGCAAGCCCAATCCACTGCTCTGATGAAAAGAAAGTATTTAAAAAAATATTTGGGGGTTGAACACAATATTTAATTTAACTCAAGAACTTATTTGTCCAGAATTCAGAAATTGTTTGGTTTGGGGCAGATCCAAAATGTAATTTTGCATTTGGTGTAATCACAATATTGTAAAAGCAATGCTTCCCACAGCCTCTCCTTCCTGACAGCAATTGAAGCTGATCTCACATGGCACTTTCTGTGCTGCTACTGCCTTCATTGATTAAATTTTTCTGCAACCAAGTAGTCACATCCATATGCAAGTAAGAAAAAAACTTGGTGTGATCTTTTAAGTAACTTTGGGTCAAGTCATAATTTGGCTGCCAATAGCTCAGAGGCAAATACATCTGCCATTATCCACTCAGCAGCAGTTCTTCAGTATCAGCTTTCCAGCCATAGGAAAAAATTGTTAATTAGGTGGCCTTGGAACTGAGAGAAGTGGTTGGAGGCAGACTCAAACAGGCATTCTTAAAAATATTTGCTGTTTATGTGATTCTGGCTTTCACCACACTGAAAATTGAGTGAAAAGTAAAAGAAGCAAAGCTCCCCCAGCTCCCCCACAGGGGCAGAACAGCTCTGTGTGGAAAATTACAGTTTCTTCCTCATCATTTTAAACCTGTCTCAAGCTCCTGCTCCTAATTTTGTGTGATGTTAGGACCAAAGAAACATCTTTTATGGTTGGTTAATCACTGCAGCAAACAAAGGACTTCTTATGCATTTCCTTGTGTTCTGTTTCTTCTGGTGCCCACTCCATTTCTCAAACTGTGGTTTGCTCGGGATCGAGATCTGTTGAGGAAGACAAGCTCACTACTTCCTTGGCTGATAGCCATGAGAGCCTGGGGATGCTCCACCTAAACAGGGTATGATGTCCAGATAACTGTGGTAAGACCATAGGGACTGGTTTTCTGCTGCTCTGCCTGTCAGGGGTGCTAATCGGCATTGCTGGCTTTCATCTTTGAGGGCTGGACCACTTTTTGAAGAGGTTATTAAAACCTGGAAAATCTAGGCACATTGAAAAGCAAAGGCAAAGGAAAGCAAAGTTTCAACAGTGCCTATTTCATTTTGACTTTACTGCTCTGAGCAGTTTGCACCTTTGAAGAGACAAGCCTGCTGAAAGAGATGCAGCCTCTCCATATGGGAAGTAGATTGCCAGATGCTTGCATTTCCCTTGGCCCTCACCTGGAGCATGAAGCTCAGACTATGAGAAGCACATGAAAGCTGCTGAGCCTATATCAGTGCCTCCCCAACTGGGAGAGCTTCTTGATTCCCAGTTCTATGAAACGGAGCAGCTAAGTATAGCTTGTCCAGATAAAAGGACTTTCCTCTGAGAGCAGGAATTAACAAAAAAGTTATAACTGGTGCCTGATTTTAAGCCTATACTTCTAGCATGTCATTAGCTGGTTTTCTCCTTCTTTTAGATTTTTAAAGCCATGAAACCCAACACCCTGGTGAGATCTACATGCCAGTCCCAGCTGGAAAGTGTTGTGCCCCCACAGCACCCACCTGTGCCCCAACATTCAAGACTCTTTTCAAGCAAAATGCAGAAACAAAACCCAGAGAAATGCAACCCTCCTCTGTGAGAAAAGATGGGCGGAGAGCTATTACAAAAATATAAAAGTTCTACATTATAATAAATCCTTGTTCTTGGAGACATGTATAAAAGAAGTTTCAAGGCTTCTTGCTCTGAGGAGTTGAGTTGCAGCAGTTCAAGCTTGTTAGACTTTGGAAGTTTCAAAGCAGTTGAAGGATGAGATCACTATTCTTCAAAAAACTGTGTGTGGGCACAAGAAGGTAAGAAGGTGCAACTAGCTCTGGTCTTTGCTCAGCTGCCTCCAAACCCACTGACCCATCTGTGGCAGCAGAGCCAGAGCAGCCTGGCTGTTCACTGTTGACAATGCTGGTGAATGAAATGTGTTTTTCTCTGTAGCAGGCTGCATGCAAAATGTAGTAAAAAGTCTTATGAAAAGAAGCCATAGTTAAGATCATTTCAGATTTACTATTTCACCAGCAGTTGTGTAGCACACTTTGAAACTGAGCTTGATCCTTGCATCTGCCACAAGGATACACAGAATGGCTCCAGAGGTGCAGAACTCTGCTGTAAGAGCCTTTGTCTACATCCTATGTATAGTTGCCAAGAATGCACAATTCAAAAAAATAAAGGGAACAGATCTCTGGAAAAAAGAAAAATTCCATTTAAGAGGACCTCTTACAGGGTCATCGCAGGGCAATTTGTCCTCTTGTAAGTGTCTGGTCACCTGTGCAAGATGAGGTCATTGCCCTCTCTGGCAACTTAGGAAGAGCCAACACAATTAACTCTAAGTAGAAGACAACTGAATCTAGTGAGAAGATGAATGTGCAAAGAGATTGACATGGCAAAAGTCCATTGTAAAGCTTGGAGCTGATCTTAGGTGTGCCCAGGCTGTCTTTAGTGCCTTAATTGTGGAATCAATACAGAGGAATGAGGTGTTGGATTAGCTTTATTTGAAATAATATTTGAGTATCATAAAGCAGAACAGTGCACAGATTATTGCTGCAGCCTCAGTACATAATGACTTTAAATTGATCTACTCAACTATATAGAAATTTCACTTGAAAGAATTCACTCCCTTGGAGATTGTTTTTTGAAAAAATGTAGCTGTGGCATGAGTGTTTATAGTTGCTATCTATCTACATCTCCAAAACTAAGCTGATAAAAGAAAAATCCAAAATTCTATATGGCTGAATGATGGCCTGGGAAGGTGATTCTGAAACCAAGATGGGCAGTGCTGAGCAGCCAGATCAGCCCCAGCCAAGGTGAGTGGCAGGGAAAGCTGCAGCCATCTGCTGCACAGTTGGTTGACCTCCCTGGGATTAATCTATTCTCGAGAGGACATACAAGAAAAAGGTGTCAGTGTCCTCCAGCCTACCACCACTAAGTAACTGGCATCTTTGCTAATATTAATTGCTACTCTTGCTGCTGCAGGAGAGAAGCCAGAAACCAAGCAGAGATGTCTGTCTCCTCTTTCTGAAAATGAGCTTCTTGCAACATGGGCTTAGATGTGTTAGCAAAAAAGGTGTGAAGAAACCATGCCCAGACACTGCCCAGATGGCACCTGCTGTATGGCAGCATGGAGGATGCCAGTCCCATGGGGCATGTCAGTATCATGAAGGGTGCCAGTCCCACAGAGGACACTTGGGAACACTTTGCCCTCTGGCCACCAAAGCAAGGTAACCATGCTGCAATGCCATAGCAGATGTGCAACAGCTGCATGGAAGAGTCAGAATTTTGGTACCTTATTTTCATATTAAAAATCATCACGGACAAGCCAACTGTTGCCATTTCAGAGGCATGTAAATAAAGAGGTTTGATCTGTCTGACTTTAAACATCACTGCTGTAGCTGCCTGTCCCTCCAACTACTCCATTTTGTAGATATCAGAAGTTGGCTTTGGGACATGTTGACTCTGGCACAGATCGTCCAATTTTTCAAGGACATCTGAGTGAAAATATTAATTGTCTGATCACTTACTAACTCTAAAGGTGATGATGATACTAAGGAAGCCTGGGACAGAAAACAGGACATTGCTCCTCTTAGGACACTATGATAGATGATGCTACACTTCCCAAAACAAGCAAGCTACTTTCCATGTAAGAACGTATTAAAAAATGGTGACATTGGCCAATGTTGTTCTGCAGATGTGGCCATTCCAGCTGTGGGCACCTCCTCTGTGTTTGCTCCCTCATGTTCCTTGTCTTAGGTGAGCTGGGTTGGTGCAACCAGCTGGACCCAGGCAACTGCAGAGTTCTCCCAAAGTCCCTGAAGATGTGCTTGCGCCACCCCTTTTGCTGGCAGAAGCATGAGGGGGAGGTGATAACTTCCCTTGGAGAAGTCATGTCATTTGGCTGGAGGCAGTGTGGTTCTCTGTCAGCTCATCTGTTTGTGAAGCAAGCCCTTGGCTACAAGTGAGTTACACAGAGTGGCCAAAACGAGATGGGGACACAAGAGACAGAGCTTGGTGGGGCAAACCTTGCCCATTGCGCTGCCCCTCTGGTGCCTTTTCCCCTGCAGCTGTTCTTTCACAGCAGCCTCCTCCTGTTCTCTGGCTCTGAAAGCCCGCAGAAGTCCAGCCTACATTCGCCACATGCCGTGCAAAAATGAGTCAGTCATTAAGGCTTTTAGCGGTGACGCAAGCACAAGTGATACACGTGCACCTCGTGCGTGGGACAGGCGAGCAGCACAAAAATGTACGAGTGACTGATATGCCAAAATTGATTTTACTTGCTGCAAAGAACAATTTCATCCATTATAGGCAATTTTTAATATGTTTTTTTCTATAGCTACAATTGCACAGTAATCTGTTCCACAAGTGAACTGGTCTGTGTTCTTACGGGAAAGAGAAAGGAAATTTTTATTTTTTAGAAAGACCAAGAAAAATGAGGCATGTTCAGCTACTCTGTTTCACAGATTTGATTTCCCTGTCTTTCCTGAAAATTGGACGTTTGATAGGAAACTTCTATCATTGTTTCCTTCAGATTCAGAGGAGATGAGTTTGCCTCTTACGTAATTATTCCAGTGTGTCAAGGTTAGTAGCTGTTGGTCTTACAATTATAGAGTTAAGATAGATGATCTCAAGTGTGATTTGGGTGAGGAAGTAAAGGCCTGCCCAGACTTCAGCTGACTGGATCTACATGCTGAATTTCGCATGCCATGGGGTTTGCCTGCGTTTTGGTTCCTTGTTTTCAAGAAGTTTACGCTGCCTCTGTATCCTCCATTCTCAGGGAAAATCTGGAGGGTTTTTGATATATAAGCAATTCATGGATTATTATGCTTCAAGGTGGGAATAATTCTCATAAATTATAGCTAGACTATCTCAGCCCAAGAGAGACATCTTCTCCTCAGTTTAGAGTCACTCATTTAAATGCAGGACCCTCAGGCTGGGCTTGCAGACCTACGTGCTGCTTCCACCTATTAGTGTTGTCTCTGACAAAAAAAATTGCTCATTTTAGCAGATCCAGACTCGGTCACAATATTTATGGGCCAAAATGTGTGAGAACCAGCAGGTGTTTTTTTCACAGCAAGCATCTTTCCCGTTATCCCTGACTGTGGTTCTGGGTAACCCCATGGTGCATTGAAGGATCTCAGCTGACAACACTAAAATCTCCACCACAGAGATGCTTTATCCCCGTGCTGAGAAAGGACCAATGCTGGAAGAGCTGGGTGGTGCCCAGGACATCACTCACTGCCATGGCCAGAGCCTTGCCTAGAAAATTCTCCCCTTCCTCCTCTCCCACGGCCAATTTCATGGAAGGGGGTGGTACCCTGAGCTGTTCCTGCATTACCTCAAACCCAAGGGAGGCTTTGGGAAGCACATAACATATAGTTGCCTGCAACAGTTCTCTGCTACCCAGGATGACACCTGGAGATGCATCCTGGTTGCTCATGGAGAGCAGGGAATTTGCAGCTGGAGTGGCTCAGGATGTACAAAGGGTTCGGCACACTGAAAGCAAAATTTCTCTGCAGAAAACCCTCATCAGTTTTTGTCATGCTTCTTTGTCTTGTATTACAGGAAAGCACTTAAAGACTTAAGATATAATAGTAGAGTCCACAACCCTTTTTTTTTCCTTTATTTTCCCCTCCCAAAAAATGGGCCCTCTGGCTTAAAACATTGACAACACATCACTGTAGAGTCTGCCTTTTGTTTCAAAAAACCATAGATACATCAAGCTGGAACAGGCCTAGATGGCCAGCCAGATGTCTGCTATTTGAGTCCCATGAAAACTCAAATACAGCTGCAGGTTCAACTTTGTTCTGGTTGAATATGGCGGTCCTGGAATGTACTACTTTATAATGGGGTATGAATGGTGTCAAAATTAATGCTATTCTCTTAGCAGTACGGTTTAAAAGCTGTTTGACAGTTCCCTAAAGGCATGAGTAAATGGTGAATTGTTTAAGACTGGACTGGTTTCTAAGGAGGTCCCACAAAGATCAATTACTGACTTCTTTTTTTTTCTACTGAACATTTTAATTTATCAGTGATTTGGGGAAATGTCCTAGTTCAGCAGATGGGACCAGTTATCTCTGTGTATGGGTGATCAAAGCCATGTATTCTACCCCCTCTAT
>JAOXXN010000001.1:40870371-40884969 GCA_026770055.1 Myrmophylax atrothorax | reverse complement strand
GCATACTGGTTTCTTTGTGGGTTAAAACCAATTTCTCCTTGTGTTATTGTATTTATTGTAATATTGTTATTAAAATTTTAACTCTGACTCATAATCTCTTTTGTGTGGAGTTCCTTTCTCCTGCTGGTTTACCTCTAAACCAGTACAGGAAAGAAACAAAAAATAAATCACAACTGAGAAACTTTAAGGTGGCAAAAAAATCACGTACTAGCTTGAACAGAAGAAACCCATGGACATTTTCACATAGGCAAATATGAAACTGATAACCTTTTACTGCAGAACATAGGTTGCATTTACATCTTGCAGGCATGCTGAGACCCTGGAAAAGACCTGAGCATGATAAAATATACCCACTGCTGTTAAATAGCCCACATTACACCGATAGTCTGAACAAGCTGTGGTCAGAGGCTGTAGAACTAGGATGAGCTCTGGGAGGAGGAGCAGAAGGAGGAGGAGGAGGAGGATGTATCCATCATCCTTGCATCAAATAAGACCACTGCCACAGTGGACTATCCATTACCCCCACTCTAGTCAAACAGGACAATGAGAACATGAGTGCTCAGGAAAAAAGCAAAAAGACAAGGAATGTGATAGGAAAAACATGTTAAATAATTAAATCATCCAGGAACTCCATCAGTTTTACTTAAGGAGAAGGAAGAAATGATCACAATCTACAACTAGCAACTTAAGGAACAGAAGTTTGAAGGCTCTTTGTTCTGCAAAGTGTAACAGCAGGCAGTGGCCTGGTGTTGAAAACAGAAAACTTCAGATGAGAACCATGGCACAAATCATTAAGTATGAGGGTTCTCTGAGTCTGCTTAACTTGTTGGTTTCTACAGTACCGGAAATTTTGAAATCAATTGAATGTTTTCTAGAACAAATGTTCTTGCTCCAATTAATTTGAAGAAAGCTTACAGTCTACCAAATGCAGACAGTCAGAGAGATGGTCTCTAGCAGCTCTCCCTGGACTTTAAATTTATGAGAACAAAGCCCAAATTATTACACATACTAGATATATATTTGATGCAGTACAGAACCCTGCCACCTATATGTGAGAGCTGATGTAATCATGCCCTGGTGCAAGAAGGGCCGGCTTGATTTTTGCTTAAACTGAGACACCTAAATTCTGCTTACAGCCTATTTCAGGCTCCAGTGATATGACAGCAGCATCCTTTGTGAGGGTACACAGTCCTCTTGTCCTCCCACTCCAGCTGTCTGGGAGCTAGAACAGGACAGGCTGGCTGTGGCTGCTTGGGTCTGCTTGCCAGGGACCGGGGAGGCATCCCACGCTTCATGTGATCCTACCAGGATTTGTGAATAATAAAGGCTCACTTTGCAGCGAACTGCCTCGATGTTCTCCCAAATGCAGGAATTAATTCTAGCACCATGCACATGGCTTTTAGCAAAGAGAACAAAAGGTCTTGGAAAAGCTCCTGAGCTAGTTCAGTGCAGCAAAACAACACGTAGAGGTACAGGAAAGGATGAGGCAGGAAGATTTTTGTGGTTAAATTGGTTGGTAATGTTGACATCCTGGAATCACAGCATTGTTGAGGGGTTTTTTGTGCTCTTTTCTTTTTTTTAGGAGTCCTGAGTCCTTGGTCAGAAGGAAATACCATCCTGGGGTGAGAATATGGGAGGAATACAATGCGATTTATTCATGTTGAGGATCCCAAACCCTCTAGTGCTTACAAATTGAGAAAAAAATAGAAAAAGAAATGAGGAAGCTGGTAGATGTGTAATGCACATGCTACACACTGCTAATAAAATGAATTCTCTCTGTGAACAACAGCAGATCTCACAAAAGCCTCTCTCCCTTGAACAGGAAAGCCTGAATGAACTAAAAAATTGTGCCTCTCATATAACCTTTTGTGTGAATGAATCATAGTTCTGGTGCAGAAAGTTAAAAAAGGCCTTTAAAAAAAAATTTACAGCAAGGTAACAGTAAAATTTCCATGTAAAGCACACATGAGTTCTTTTTATTAATCTGTATCTTGCAAATCCACCAGTACTATTCCCTCCAGTTTTGATGTCATTTTATTTCCTGTCTCAAGCCAAAAATCTGCGATTTGAGGGCTGCTTTAATAAATGCCCTGAGTGTAATGATATTTGCATAACAGTAGTTTTCAGGGAGGCTCTTGTTTTCCACAAACTGCACTGTTTGCTTATATGGTATGAAAATCTTGATTGGATTTATGTTCCATTAAGAATTCTGTTCATTAGGTATCCAACCCTGCAGATACCTCAGCAAATCTTCTGTTTCATTAACAGCCCTGTTGAAGTAAACAGGACAAGCGAAGGGTACATAGTTCAGCATAGGCACACACAGAACTGGGCTCTGGTGTGATTATGCATTCACAGCAGAGAGGGATGATGGATGGAGGATAGAGCGGGGGGGATGCCCCATGCCAGCTCCCTACCACAGCTCTCAGCTATGAGCCTAGTCCCTGTTTGAGAAATGTTGAGGAGGACTCAGTGCAGATAGTAATCTGCTCCATGATTTGACCCTGTGAATAGTCCAGCAATGCTCAAAATGATCTCCAGTGTCATATTTGACTTGCACAGCATGGAAAACTGGGTATATTCATTGTGGACAAGACAAATTGTTCCCAAACATTAATATTCTTCACTAGTTACTTTTGACAGTAAATGATAACTAATAGATAATGATAATCCATTACTGGTAATTGATATTGAGAAGTTCTTATATTTTTCATGTTGATTAAATTATGGTACTTTCAGAAATAACTAATATTTCAGTTACTGATATATCCAACTGAGAAAAATCACTAAGTCATCATGACATTCATATAATGGGTCCAAAATAAAGACTTCAGTGAAATCTAGAGGGAAATTATTTATCTACATAGGGAAAATTACCAAGGAAGTTACAGCATGGTTCATTGCTTCTGCTAACTGAGTAGTTTAAGGCAAATAATTTATTTCAGAATTGACAGATTATTCCTGCTAAGCTATTGCTCAGTATTGCACCATTTTTTGTTTGTAGACATCTGTAGAAGAAATGTTTAATCTCCTGAAGTTAACAGCAGAACTCTTACTGAATTAACTGCAAATGCAGTACAGACCTTCCAAATCCATTTGCATTTTGGAGCTGGAAAATTGTTGTTTATGTTTAACCCTCTCCCAGTGCAGGTACACCAAGAGCTGCACTGCAGGGTCACTTCTCCCTTTTTCCATGAATAGGACAACTTGGTTTTGTCCCATCAGCCTCTTGTGACGATCAGCAGCAGCTTCCCAAGTGTGGTGTGCCAAGGCCCATTTCCTTTCCCCACACCAAAGATTTAGTGTGCTGGCCATGCTTTGCAGGCACCACAGATGCTAACACTGGGAAGAGAGATGCCCTGTCACCTTGCTAGCTGTAACGTGTCTCTCTGTGATGCACTGAGAATATACCACAAGCTATTTGAAGTCTGCCTGCATGCCATCTTTGGACACCTTTCCCTAGTCTTTTGCTTTAATATACGGTGCAGTATCTTGACTCTTCTCCTGTGCCCGTTCCTCATTAAGCAAACCACATATTATCATAACAAGCAACCCTCCCAGCCATCATTATTCCAGCCATTAGGTCTTTTTCATTCTTTTCATTACTCAGTCACACAGATTTGCCTTATGACTACATTTAAAACTTTTATTTTGACACACACAGACACGCAGTATGTGACGATGACTCAGTCATCATTATCACCAAAATTATTGCCTTTAAATATATGGAGTCTTTCAGCATCCACATACAGTTCTCATTCTGCAATTCACTTCCTGCAATAATTTTTGCATGCTTGTCTTTCCATTTCATAAATATAATTTTTTTATTAAATCTGAGCAAAGTTAATAATCCTGAAAATGTTCAAAATCAAAAAGCATTATAGTTTTAAAGCAGTAAAAATTTTAAATAATGCTTTTAAAAGTGTGTATTAATCTTCATTTGCATAGCCTCTGAACTTCAGCACTTTCCTTTATTTTCATTAGGGCAAAATTGGCTTCTAACCATAAAACCAACAAAAAGTTGAATATAAAATGTACCTAAAGACTCCTGGTATTTAAACACTTACCACAGTTCTTTCTCACAGGTTTTGCTGGTCTGTGTGTATGTCTATGTCCATCTCATCTCACATTAATGCAGCAACATCCAGAGGGAAAGAGGAGATGGGACCAAAATGCAGATGCCTGCCTATCCCACACCCCGCTCAAACACAGGGTCCAGGGTTTACCTGCCCTTAAACTTTTAAGGCCGAAAGGGCAGAAGTAGCAGAGTGGAGGAGCAGAGGCTCAGAGGATCCACAGCCTCTCCTCTGACATGTTGAGTGGCTCAGTGGGACAGTCAGGTTTAGATGCCTTGTTCCCTTGTACTCCAGTGAAACACAAGCCAGGCTTGATTTCACAAAGATTCATCCTATGAGACCCCTAGTTCAGGGCACAGTGGAAATGGTAATACCTTTGGCTGGGACTGCTGGGGATTTTGCTTCTTTGTGGTCTTGTCATTCCTCTTCTTCCCCTGTTCTAATAAGAACCAGTCTTCTCCCCTTTCTTTTCTCCTTGCTGTCCTCACTTGTTTCCCTCTCATTTAACACTGCAAGAAGAAAGGACAAGAAGACTTATTTAAATTGCAAGAAAGACTTCTGAGTGTTTTTTGGTACAAGGAAGTCAGTTTATATTTTCATCTATCTGTGGGTTGCAATACAATTCCTGGATACCTGATGATGCCCTTTTCTCATGGAGTTCATTGGCATCCCTCACAAGGCAACATGCGGTTGGTCCAACCACATCTCTGACCATGAGCTTCTCCTAGCAGGTCTGGCATCACCCTGTGCTTGCCCAGGGCTCAGCAGTCCTTTTCATCTTTGGTTTTAACAGTTCTGACTTCAGTGAGCCACAGGTGGTGCCCAGGAGCAATGTAACAGAGCTTTAAGTAGGAGCCTAGTAAAGGTCCTATTGAGTGAGGTTACTCTCCTGTTCTGTCTCAGATGGATGGAGAGCAGAAGGCTGAACATCTCCTGTGCTCATGCCTTCCCATCTACCCTCCTTACTTAGGACAGAACTGCTAGCAGGAGCCTCCCAGTTTTTCTAAACCTTTTCTCTGTGCCCCTGTATGTGTCCAGCTTTCAGAGGTCCAAACCTGCTTTTAGGAATCACAAAGCTACTGTTTAAATTTGTGTTAATGGTGTTTCTTACTATGCTTCTAATGCTGATCCATTTTACCTTACCCTCCCTCACCATCTTCATTACCCACTGTCACATACTATTGTAACTTCTAGGAGAGTGAACTTTCTAAGTATGTAGAGCACTATGTCTTTCCTTTATGACATTGCAAAGTGCCATGGTCACAGATACTTAGATATAAAAAGACTCAATTTATATTAAGTAAATGAAACTACTGGGCTGTCCTTGCTTTTACTCCAATAATTTTAGTTCAAAGTCTCCTCCAACATAGTACAGATATACCTTTGCCAAATAAAAGGGTTCCACTCGCTAACTGGCACATAAAAGAAGAAAGAGAAGAGTGGCAGCAAACCTTATCCTTCAGACAGATTTAAAAGTTGCCACACCTCAGAAAATGACTTTTTTTTAAACTATAATTTAGTATTTTCAAGAGAGAAATGAAGCATTTGCCTTAAGGTGAATTCTAGAAGTGAGGAAGAGACATTTCACAGATATGTTTCTTAGCCCATAGTGCAATAGCTCAGCTCAAGAAATGGCAGTAAGATTTGCACAGAGAAGGCTGTTTCCAGATCTATATGCCCCTTTAAATGCATGTCCAGCTCATCAGGGATGGTGTGCTGGCCAGCAGGCACAGGCACTTAAAATGCTGGTACCTTGCAAACCACTTCTCCCAAACCAAAAAGGCACTCTTTAGGTATGTACTTTGTTACCACTGCCAAAATCAAATCTCCTTCTATGATGTATCTAAATAGACATCCAGAGCACAATCCATTCTATGCATTTGGTTTAGACAGTGCTCTTTCTCTATGACTTTGTGCACTTGAAAGATAATGTTGATGTAAACAAACAAACAAGACCCCAAAAACCCCAAATCCATACTACTTCAAGAAACACACAGCCCTTAAAATTAGATTTGCCTGAACTGGCAGCTGTCAGAAACAAAATTCCCTTCCTTCCTCTTTTGTCCTTGCATGGCCTCCTCCAGCTTCCCTGCTCTTTTTGTCTGGGCCCTTCCCGAAGCTTTTCTGAATCATCTGTTATTGCATTTGACATTTTAGGTCTTGGACTGCGTCACTGATCACATAGAGAGGAATTCAACAGCCTGACTTCCAGGCTGGGTTACTGTTAGCTGAGGTGACTACTGTAACCTGAAAGAGGCACTCCTTCACCTTTTTTGTGCGTTCGAACTACAATGCAAAACAAGAACCTAGAATGCATGATTTATTATCATACCACCAGCAATGTGCTTCAGCATCTCATTTGAATTTGTATTTTTTGGCTACATAGTTCACTTCTAAATGCTTTCAAGAAATTCTTGCATATTTCCGTGGTGTGCAGGAGAGTTTGAAGATTTATGGTTTCTCAGTGGCATTTTTTATATAATTACTGTTAAAATTTTGCTCCAAGAAGGTGTTGGCATTTCTACTGCAATATAAACTTGATCTAGTTTTTCTTGCATGTGAAATGATTTATTTCCCTTTCCCTTTTGAAACCCTCATTTACAGTTAAACTGGGGATCATTTCAGAAGTCAGTTAGCCAGAAGTAAGCTTCATGTAGATTTTCCCCCCACACACCTTTTCCTAGCTCAGTTACAGCCACTATTGTCTTTATAAACAACCTGGGTACAGACTGTTTAATATTCTGACAGTTCTGTGTAGATCTCAATCAGGAAAGAGAATGTCATTTGTGGTTTTGGTTTTAATGTTTATTTGGGGGTATATCAATTAGAAAACCTGTGGTTAAAGTCTGTAGGGGTTTCCCGTGGTTTGACATTGGAATGCCACCTTAAATTTCCTGAGAAATCTATACTATTTATTTAAAGGCTTGCTGTTTATTATCCTGCAAAGAATTTAGTACAAAGTGGCCTAATGGGGACAACAGTTACCATTCTCCTTACTTCAAGTTTGCAGTGTTGCAGTCTTGAAATGGTATATTTTCTATAATTTTCTTGAGAGTCCTTTGAACTCAGCATGAATATTTTTTTCTGACATAAAACCTTGGAACGGAGCTTTCAAAGAATGCATCAGTCTAACACTATTTTTCACCATATAATGAGTGTTGCAATCAACACCGACATCAGAAAAATTGCTGCACTTACTTCGACATGCTAATAGTTGGGATTTTGCTAACTGCCAGAATTAGACCTTTGTTAGTGTTGTGCATCTACAGGTGCGAGGGATCCTCAGAGAAGGGACATTGTCAGGCCAGTGAATCAAACTGAGTCATACACAAGAACAATCTTTCAGTGTCACCGACAAATTCAGCTGCTCACTCCATGAAGCTGAAATCCATGACATAGTTCATTTTTCAGCTGTTGAGCACATTCACATAATGTAGCTCATTCACTGTGTGTTGCCTACTTCACATATGAATGTGCATTCACTTGAAAAGCCCATGGATACCCTTAGGTTTACAAGACCGATATTGTAGTGTGGTGCATTCAGCTAATCTGCATAGCTCTAGGACTCTTGTGGCAATATGAATTAATCAGAAATACAGCAGTTTCCAACCTGAAAAGATACCAAAATATTATTAAGAAGATTTGGTAAGTTTTAGTCATTAAAAAAAAAAATCAGAATTCTTGCATGGGATCTCAGTTGTTGCAAATTTCCTTCAAACCAAAACTGAAAAAGATCCCTCTTCTCCCCCATCTAGAAAACAATCAAAAAAGAAATCCTAAAAAAACTTGTGTATACAAATTTTTTAGTATAATAAAGGTGCTGTTGTACCTGTATTATACAGTAATCATCAGTAATCATCTGAGGATATAGGGAAAGCAAGACTGGCAGGTAGAATGAATACTTAATACAATGATAAAGTGACATCTACCTGCAGAAGGTTACCTTGATATTATTTTCTGTTTCCCTTCATCACTAACTTTAACACATATTTATCTCGAGTGAAAACGTGCATGTCATCTGAAAGGAAACCTTACCATTTTCTGGTTAAAATGCAAGAACACTGAAATCCAATCCCTGGTTTGCAGCTAGATAGGGCTACTGTATTTCCTCAGACCTGTCTTTATGCCATAATAATCCTTAATCAACATATTAAGTGCTGTGAGGGCAGAGTTAGCATTTAATAGTCTTCACAGTCGGTAGAGGGAAGAAGCCCTTTGCATTTTCAGTCACTGAATCTTCTGCTTTTACAGCAGTAATGCAGAACAGATTAGCTTCAGATATGGAGAAATCACTCTGGCCTGGCCTCTGGCTGGCTCAAGACCTGGTTTGGAGCCAAAAAAAGAGAAATATTCTATATGACATTGTAGATCTGTAGACCTTAATATTTTCTCCACATCCCACTATTTCTTCTGTAGTCTCAAAACTTTTCCTGACTGGGTCTTGTACCTCCAGTCCCAAAAAATAATGGCCAATGCTAATACAGACTCACACCCCTGCCAGCATGCTGAGACAGGCCCTGCCGTCCTTGGGAAGGAATAGGATGTGCTATCACAGCTCATTACAAACATTCTGGTAGAGCAGATCCATGCTCTTTGGACCAGAATACATACTTGTCAAAACTTGACAGCATTTTAGTCAGTAGTATATAATTTTACTTCTAAAAACCTTGATATTGTTCTGATGTGGCCAAAAAGATCAAGGCACAGACCTATGTAGAAATTCAAAACAGAAAAAAACAACAACAAAAAAAGGGAAAAAAACCCCAAATGAAATTAATTAAAAATTGTGGAAATAAGGAAACATCAGAACCTTTATTTTGTCATTCCCTTATGCTGAATGGGTAAAGTGCATGTGACTCTAACCATTCCAGTGGTAAAATGTACAGTGTTCTGGATAGTTGCTTCACAGTAAGAGAAGTTAGCACTTGAGCATACTGCAGCACAACTGTGTGGAAGCACCACAAACCATCCATACTCCCTGCAACATCTTGAGAGATCCTGAGGAACCTGATCAGCTACAGGAATAACCCCTTGTGAGCTTGCAAAAAAGACCCCCACATTCTTCTGAAGAACACACGTTAGGGACCATGTGAGACACTTTGGGCATCTCAGATGTCACTAGACACCTGCATCAGGTCTATTCAGTTGAGCTCTAAGCATTACCATTAGAAGGGGCTGAAGGAACCTCTGGACTTCATTTGGCTGTATTACTAGATCTCCATTGCTTACAATAGGGTACAGGCACTAACATTTTGCAACTTAAACTGATGTGTTACAAGATGCCCATGCCCAGCTGGAATCAGGATGGCAGGGCTTTGCAGGTCAGCCCCTCTCACTATGGAAAGAGATATGGGAGCTTCCCAATTACACCTGGGGAAAAACACATGGCTTATCTGAGAAGAGAAGAGACATATTAAGAATCACGCCTAGAGGAATCTGTCAGGCATTGTGGAGAAATTTAGCTCTTTATCTGTGGGCTGGGGTATTTCTATCAGAACCACATACTCATGTCTGACTCAGTGCAAGATTATAAAAATATCCAAAGTATGAAAAACACCCCCAGGAGGTAGTGACCTCTCCAGTAATGTGGTCTGGAGGGCCAGGAATCCAAGTCCCACAGAGTGAGTTGACCAGGGGGATTCAGATCATATCTGTTCTGCTGGAGGGGGAGGCTTGAGTTTACAACACTGTTGACACCATGCATAACCTCAGTGATTGTTCTCAACGTGCCTTCAACAGGAAGGTCAATGCAAACAACGTGGTAAAGGCAGCATCATTAATTAAACTGTTGCATCAAGGACAAGGAAAGCAAAATTCAGAGAACTGAAGATGCTGAAGTCGAAAAGGACAGAGATCCTGGGCTACAGCCCATTGTCCAGGAAGAATATGGATATGCAACTTCAGGTCAAGTAGCAACGACCTTCGGTACTTTTTCAAATTCAGAGGTGGTGTTATTGGAATAGAGAGCAGCAAATGGGGCCTTTCATGACATGTTTTCTAAGAAAATGAGAATGTAGTCTCTGCTGTTGTGGATCATCACTCTGGTCTCAGTAACTCTGGTGCATAACTGTTGTGATCTCTGGCTGATAGACTTTAAAGGTAAGAACAATCAAAACAATGGAGAAGAAGGAAAAATGTGATTCAAACCCCACAGGTTTATCAATTGTATATTATGCATGATATCTTTTCTTGATGGGATTGATTTTTCAGACAAAGGGCATACATATATTGATTCTATAAAGCTTAGGGTACTTTGTTGCATTGGAAACCATTAGTACAGATTAGCCTTGGGAAAGGAAATGTAAGGTAGAAGATGAATAGAAGATCAGCCTAGTGAAAAGAGAGCTGTTGCCTGGAGGGAGGTCATGAGCAGAGTTTTTCAAGGTTCAGTCTTGGGACTAATCTTATTTAATATTTTCAAAAATAAATTTGATGCATAATGAGAGTGTGCTATTGAAATGTGCTAAAGACAGTTACATACAGAGGTTTAAATGTCATAAGGGGAAAAAATTAATAACTTTGCAGTCTCCTACAGTAGAAATGGAATTACATAGAAGAATTCAAAAGGCAAGAATAATGTACATACAGACAAATAAGATTTTCTGCTAGTAAGCTATGCAAAAGGACAAAGGAAGAAAAGTATTAGTTATCGTCTTGATTATGATAGGTTACCAATTTGATGAGGCTGTAAAAAGTGCAAATGCAATCCTTAAACATTAGTTTGTCTAGCAGAAATGGAGAAGTACTAATGCCACTACATTAGGCAGCAATGACATATCATCTGTACTACTGTGTACAGTAGGAGATACAAGTGCAAGAAAAATGAATGTGAGCTGAAAGAGAGAAAGGCTAGTGTGAAGGTTATATATAAAGAATATACATAAAATTAATATAAGTGGAGTAGTTAGTACCATGTTTTTCTCAGTCTAAAGAAGACAAAGCTGGGGAATATACTGTCTGTGCAGTAGCAAAAAATTGAGTCAGAGAGAGCAGAAAAATAATGTTGCTGCAATAACAGGAATAAATAAAATGGCAATAAACTGCCACAATAAAGCATCAAGGAAAAGCATGGGAACTATGTTGATTTTGGAGTTCCCTTTGTCCTTTGCACTGCAGGTTGTGTCTACTTTGGTCTATCGTGCCAGTGAATTGCATAGATTCAGTGAAGTTGTATTGCTTCTTCTGGCCCATACGCAATCAAACCTGTTCTTTCACACTAGAAAAAGAAAAAAACAGTAGGCATCCCAACACCAAGTAAGAACAGCGTTTCTGCATGTGGTTCACTAAAATGTGAATGATGGTTGTAGGGGATGCAGGGACAAATGGATGTGACTGTTCTCTGATGAGGAGCCGAACAGACTCTCCTGTAGGTGGGATGGGGTGAGCTGACAAGAGTTACCAGCCAAGAGATCCTGAGCAGACCTCAAGGGATCTTGAGTTTTGATATCACCAGTGACCATACACAACAATAATCAGATTTCCCTCCTTTCAGAGCAGAGGAGAACCAATTTCAGAGGGCAATATTGTCACAGATCTGATAGGAGTGGTTGTTACTGACTGATGAAAGGCCAGGGTAAACATGGCAATGGCAAGCCAGGACAAGGCAGGCAAATCCAGCTCTCCAATGTTTTCTCATCCAGGACAGATGATGCTTTGTATGTGGTGTCTACAATCAGATACATTTGAAGCTAAGAATACATCTATAGTTCTTATTTTAAAGCATCAGAAGAAATATTCTTTTATATCTTAGTATATCTGAAATATTCTTAGTATATCTGTTGGATAATCATAAACATCACAGGTATGAGTAATATTATTCATCTTAATATTTAAATAATTAGATATCAGAAGAACCATGTGAACAAGTCAAACAAAAGTGGAGGCTGTGGAGGTTTTGTGCGATCACCCTGGAAAGGGAGATGCCTGGGAGCCCTCCTCATATCAGCATTTCCCTGCATCGCCTCTTGATGTATTGCTTTCATCCTTCATCCTGCATGTGTAAAGCAGATCCCAAAAAATTCCCAGAGGTTTTAGCTTCCAGGGTTGAAGGGGGCCAAAAGATACCTAAACTTGCTTGGGATCTCACCAGCATGGAAAGCTGCCAGGGGAGGAAAACAAAACACTGTTACTCGTGGGATTGTAGTTTGTTCTGCATCCAAAGCTGTTCTTAACTCTTGCCCCTCTTTGGGTCATATCTCAGATGTGCATGCATCTTCCTTTCATATTTACATACTATACACAGAATTGGTTCATAGAGAACAAACTTTGAGAGCTCTTCTCTGATAGAATAAGACCTTGCTGCTTCCTCCTCCAGGGAACAGGAAAGCTGTGAGCTGCAATACAAAGGCAGACATTAAAAAATGATGGAGATATCTCTAGATATTTTCGGTGGTTGCCTATCACTAAGGAGTCAAAGAAATTGAGAATTAAAGTGTATATTAAGCAGGTCACCTGAGACCAAGGGCAGCCAACAATTCTCATATTTTAGGAAACATGCAAAAAGAAAAGTATAAAAAGAAGTCAGAACCCCAGCAGAAGGAATTATTCCCAATTCTTTGATAGATTGCA
Source organism: Myrmophylax atrothorax (assembly GCA_026770055.1). NCBI lineage: Eukaryota > Metazoa > Chordata > Aves > Passeriformes > Thamnophilidae > Myrmophylax > Myrmophylax atrothorax. The sequence goes on along the minus strand of JAOXXN010000001.1, from coordinate 40,872,325 downwards.
TTCATCAGCACTCTGAACACTGGCCTGATTCTGTACTTTTAGCATTGTTGGGAAAAGTCCTGCTGACTTCACAAAACCCAGAGCTTGTCTGGTGCTGAGTACAGCTGAACATTCACACTCTGATTGCTCATCCCATTCTGATACACTGCACCTTCTCAGCATATGATATTGCATTTCCCAAGGCTTACTGGGCAGATTTTGCTGTGCCAAAAAAGGCTAATCTGGCAAGTAAGCAAAATAATGAATCCCTGAACATAAACTACGAGAATCAATCAACTGGGGAAAAGTCAAGCTCAGTGGGAAAAAAGGGCATGAAAAAGCATCTGGAGTGTATTTTATACTCTGAATGCTAATATATATAGTCATGGCATGTAATACACATGGGACAAATCTTGCAGTAATATTTCAGGGAAAGTTCCCACTTAAATCACATTCCCTGTGCCTGTAAGGTCATGGAGACTGTTGTCTTCCCAGAGTTCCCAAGTTTTATTTCTATACTATATATACATATATATGTAGGATGATACTTCCCAGGGAAGAGCATCTAGAGACTGTGGGAAAGTTTATGTATTTCAGTGACCCTGAGAGTTATGCCAGTGGGGGATGCTGACTCTTGACACAGCTACTCAAGCTTCACATAGAAAGCTAAATTACAGAAAAACAGGGAAGCAGACACTCCTCGAAACCAGCTGGTAAGCAAGAATGGCAGGGTCCTCACTCACACAGGAAGACTCAGGCTATTGCATTTAATAATGTACAGGAAAGAAGCTCTGCTAGAATTAGAAACATGAAAAAAGAGATAATACATCACTTTTCTAGACAAGGAACATCAGCACCTTCACCAGACTTGTATAAAATCCTATTTTTTTGTTCACCCATATTGCACAATAAAAACTCTAGAGCATCACATGGTTTCCTTCTTCTTTCCTCTTGGCAATGCCCAATTTTTTTCTTTATACATTGGGTTTAAAACCTCCACACACATCCATGTACATTGGCTTTAAGTTCGTGTAAATCATTAAGCTGTAAATTACAACTGGAGGTATATTGTTATTTGATTCACCATTGTGTAGCTCTGGGTTTGCAACTTTCCTGTTTTCAAATTCAGTGCATTCTGAGCATGTACAAAAATATGGAAGATGGATGTATGTGGGAAGTCACTAGGAAAACTTGATTGATGTCTCTTGAGGATTTTCATATTCAAAAGTGAGCAGCTGAGTGCATTCTGCCTCATGCCAGAGTCATTCAGGATGAATTCGCACCCTAAATTTAACTGCAAAGCATTAAGACAAGAAAGCAATTTTGGGGTGCAAATTGTTCTCACTGTGTTTTAGAACCATTTCATGAGTTCTGTATACCCTGACTGTATAAATATACAAACACACGCACAAAGGAATATAAATATATGAGTGTGTACATAAATATACATATACATATAAATATGTATGTACATATGCAATGTGGGGTCATGAACAGCCCAGTGGCTGAGATAGGGTTACCAGAACATTCTGTTAACCCTTACAGCCAACTGTGAAGCATTTCAATCAGGCACCTGAGGCCATAGCCCTGCTGCTGCATGAGTGATGGCCCAGCATGTGGCTTTGAGACCAGTGGGTAAGAAGTCAGTTAAATAATTTGTTTGGGGGTTTTCTGAAATCTTGCTGGAGAGATCCAGGGAGAAGCCCTGACAAAAAAAAAAAACAACATTGAAAAGACAGCTGGTGTGGAGAAAATCTTCTCAGTTTCACATATTTCTGTGGAAGGGTAAGGATGTTGAAGCCCAGGAAAACTGGAACAAAATGTGAGCTGGCTGTCAGGCTGAGCCTTTGAAAGGGCTGAGCACCAGCTGTGCTGCACAGCAGCAGCCGCCAGAGACCCTTTGAGCCAAAGGCTGAGTCTCCCATGCACCACATGGCACATCCTACAGGAAGGGCCCCAGGAGCAGAAGGTGCCT
>JAOXXN010000001.1:40856635-40870271 GCA_026770055.1 Myrmophylax atrothorax | reverse complement strand
ACAGGTATCAGCCTCACCAGCGATTTATTACTTGTTTACAGCAAGAAGAGACCGAAAGCAGGAGCTGGTCCCAGCGCCACCCACACTGGCACTCAGGGCAGCTTCTGTAGCCAGTCACAGCTTTTGGATCACAATGCAGCCCCCTGTTCTCCCTGTTCTCTTCTACCCACAGACTCAATTTGATACAAATGTGTGTAAATGAAGCAACTATGGATTTGTTTAGGGGATATGCCAACTTGCTACAGATTCAGATGCTAGGACTATCATTCTCTCTCTCACAGTTGTCCTCTGATGGGATGTGACCAGTAGTGATGTGGGCCAGATTGTCTCAGTAGGGTTTGCAGGATGTGGCTCCTTATCATCACAAACTTAGCAGTATAAATTATTGTCATATCCTCAGGATGACGTGACAAATCCTTTACACTGTCTGAGTCATTCTGAGGCTCTCCAAGGATTCCAGCTTCATTTTCAGTCTTGAATATACAATCCATACTGTAACAGCATTGTTTAAAAAAAATGTATGTGAGAAGTCTGCATGTTTGTTTAGTTAATGACCCATGAGAATTCAACCTTTGGTAGTGCATAACTTATAATATCATTGTATCTCTGCATTTAGTGAGGTGGCTGTCATACTAAAGACAATTAAGCTGAAGTGTGTGCTCAGTTAAGACTGGTAGTTAGCCAGCTGGGCAGATAATCTCCTGATGTTCCACACTTTCACGGAAAATCCTGTAGTGCAAAGGGTCTGACTGCAAAGACCAGCACTGTCTCAAAATACTTGTGCAACCTCAGCTATTTCAATCAGTCTGGCCATGTTAAAGCATATTTCTTTTGCCTGGGCTACTTTATCTCACTGTGCACCTCACAATGATCTCCCATTCCAAGAACTTAATCAAAGTTGGGAAATCAGGCCTTGCAGCAAAGCAAAGGTAATTTCGAATCTGAATTTCACAGATGGGAAAATAAAGCTTTTCTGTGTCAAAAGTCAAGATTGCTGCAGAGTCTCTTTATCAGATTATTTGCTTTTAAAAATGCAAATGAAATCCTTCAGGCACATAAAAAAGCAGGAGGGACAGTTTAGACTGAACAGGAATGAACAGATGCATTTCAGAAGGCAGACTTCTAGGTAAATAGCACGAGATTCCTCCTGTCAGAATAGCAAGAGAAAAGAGATGGAAAAACCAGCTTTCCAAAGTTTGAGAAGAGAAACCAAAGCAAATTTCTTACTAAAAACACAAGATACAATAGTACTTCTAATACTTCTAGTACTGAAACATGCAATGCTTAAGCTTGGGCTTGTGACCATATGTTAATGTGTTTGTCTATGTATTCTCCATTCATAAAACATTAGCCATCTGCTATATGTCTTGGAAGATAAGAGCAGATTCTCCTTCCCCAACATTGTATAGCTGATGGAATTGGCTTGGAACATCTCTTGAATAACAAATAATGTTGATTATTTGCTAGTTTAGTGTGTGTTTAATACAGCAAAGACAAACTCCATGAATTCCTGTATGACTTTGCTTGCTTAGCTTCTGCACTCTCTCCATTGTGTATGATTGTACTGCAGTATAAAGCAACCTCCTGTGGCATGTGATAAATGTATAAAGATGACATTTACTAACGGTCCCCACTCAGACAATGAAATAAAGGAAGAATTGAACCCTGATTCCAAAAAGAAAGGCACTATTAACAGAAACAGGGTGTGTATCAGGACTAGCTTCCTTGATTGCTGATAATCTGTGGGGCTCTGGAGTGTGGTAAGCCCCTGCTGGGGCCAAGCCTGCACTATTCCCAAACACATGCACAGTGGCAGTTCTCCATTCTACAAAGTCTAAATTTCTGATCAACCTTCCTCTTCCAGGTGGGTCTCGGACTTCACCATGCTCCTCATGCAGACACCATGAAGCCTATCCTACTTCCTTTTGCTAGTCCCGTGGTACGCTTCTATCCATTCTGTTCCTTGGCTGTGAGCATACAGCCAATAAAACACTCATACACTTGTCCTGTTTACAAGCCCTCTTTTTTTGCCATTCCTTCCTGTTCAACATTTCCAGCTGCCAGGCGTTCCTGTTTTTTGGCCACTCAGCTGCTTTCCAGCATTGGTCCCCATAGTGCTGTTCCTCATAGCACTGTGGCATCACATCCTGAAGGAAGACTGGTGCAACACTGTTTCCCCCTTGAATAATCTTTTTGTTCAAGCAGGAAGGATGATTCCTTTCTGCCATCCCTACAGGCTCTTCTCTGGTGACAAACCTGGAGTTTTATAGTATTTGTTACAATGATAAATTTTCAAGCAGAGACCATCAAGTAATGTGAATCAATATGGCTTTGCTGGCTTCAGAAAAGCTGTGCTGATTTACTTCAACAAATGACGCATGCTTGTCTGTCTGCCATAACAGAGCACTTCTCTCAGAAGCAAATTAAATATAGTAGGGTTTCAGATGGTTGGGTGGCTCCTTGGATTCCACCTTTTGTTTCTCTTCCTATTATTTTTGCCATTATCCTTGCATTCCCTATAAGGTTTTCTGCTTCACTTAATGCAGTTGTGATTCAGGCTTGGTGAAAACTGTTTTAACTTTGACACATAACACATACCATATCTGTAACTTCTGCACTTCTATTAGTCAGGCAGAAAAATTATCTTTGGAGCCGGTGGTTTCCCACTGCCTATCTCTGAGGAGTCTGGAGATAAGACTTCCTCTCCAGTTCCACCCACTGGGAAGTCATTAGCACAGCTCCCTTACAGACATGAAGTTCCTATAACATGCTGTTCTCAGGCAGTGTGTCTGTTCCTGGCTTGTCTTGGTATCATGGAAATAAGATTTTTTCTTTTCCAATTGGTACTTCATTCCCAAACAAGCTGACAGTTTGCTACGTTATACCAGGATAACACATCCTAGTCCTGAGTGTAATTGGATCTATATCAAGACTGTGATTCTTTAAGGCTTTCTCAACATTTTACACCATACAGTGCCACTACTTCTCCCATCTGGTGACACAGCTTTGAGAAATATCAAAAAGCTGAGAAACCTATTTGTCCTTTAGCTGCTGTTTCCTTTTTGAACACTGGCAAAAAAAGTCCAATCAAGTGCCAGAGCTGTCCCATTGTTAATTTTCAATCCAATTAAGCACATAAGAAAAAGGATTTATACTTGGCAGTAGCTGCCTGAAGGTCCTGGTTGAAATAATCACCCACAGGAGCCATTCAGGTAAGTTAAGGGCAGAAATTCTGACTGTCTAAAACCTTCCCTTGTTTCCCCTCCTCCTCTCTGTCTGCTCTTTATTCCTCCTGTTGTCCCCTGGGTTCTTCTGCTAAACATGTTCCCACCCTTCCCATCCCCAAGCAGGGGTTTCAGCAACACCTCTCCAGGAAAACCATCCTCACCTTCTTCAATCTCCTCCGTGCAGGGGCCAGCTCAGTCTGAATATTTCATATGAGGTTAAGTATTGCAAAATGGGCTGAACAGAAAACTCCACAAGCCTTCATAAGAGCTTGAGTTGTGTCTGTGGCCAGGGCACAGGCAGTGACCTGCCCCTCGACCCCAAGGGAGCAGTGAAGGTGAAGATTTTGGGAGGGTGTACCAGGCAGGGGCAAGTGCAGACCAGCTTAAAATTAGAGCCCTAATTTTTTGTGCTTAAATATGTTACTCACACATACCTACAGCTCTAAACGGATTAATAATTAATTAGTATTAGGCAGTGATGACCAACAGACAGCTTTGCAGAGATATTTGTTCTAAAAAAATACCAGACAATTTTCCTCATCCCATAAAGGTTCTCCAGCAGGTAGACACAGTAGAGAAGAGACTGTCTTTAAGAACAGATAAGGTCAAGAAAGACCACGAGGCAGCTGATACATCTCCTGCAACATGTGACATAGGTAACTGTCAGCTCAAACCTGTGTCTGCAATTTAAGGGTTCCTGCTACATAGCTCATGCTTGCTGCAGTGCACTGTCCCCGTTTCTTCTCTGCAGCAGGACAGGAATCCTGTGTCCTCTGGACAAACCCCACTTCTGTGGGAGTCCTGCGGGAATCTTACATAAACATGGGAATCCAAGAAGAAAACTGTATTTTGGAAATGCTGGAACAAAACAAACAAAAAAACCCCTCACTGCCAACAACAATGAAAACTAAGTCATCAAGAACTGGCAGGACAGAAGGACTTTTACAGGGAATAAACTATTAGGATACCTCGTGCTTTGGACAAAAGGACCTTTACAGGGAATAAACTATTTGGAAACCTCTTGTCTCTTCTTTCTGGTACCAGATACAAGGCTTGCTCATCTACTTTTGTTTTGAACAAGACTTCCCTATCTGGCATGCAGCTGTGGAAGTAGAGACAACGAATTTACATGAGGAGAGCTCTTAGCAGCAGCTTCCACGCTTCTGTGGCAGATTTGCACAAACTGGATATGACATTACCAGCAGCCAGCCACATCTTGCTCCAATAAACACTGCTATTTATTATTGAATAAAGGGGACCAGCTCAGCAAGGACTAGGGGACTGAACACTGCTGGCTGGAATGTGAAGTCAAATGTGCTGATTTAACCCAGATCTGGGCCATGACGGTAATAAGTTTAAGGCAGAAAAAGGCACAAGAAAGAGTTCCACCTTCACTGCAGAAAGTTGGCATTTGGGAAAACCATCCCAAAATTACTCTCACCATCCACCTTACATTTGCACTAACTCTTTAGTTAGCTTATGCTCTAGGAGGTTTTCCATATTATTCTCCATTTCCTAGCTGAGAAATTGGGTGACCAGCTATGCTAACCCTATTTCACAGTGGTACCCTTCAACTTTGTTCCTAATTTCTGCTTCATGTTCATAACCGGATTAGATAAGGCACAGTCCATACCTCAGTGTTAGCCAGGAGATACAGGACTCTTACACAAAGAAGAAGAGATGTAGTCCACTTGGGTCAGCCCTAAACACTTCCTGTGATACCAAATGGCTGTACTGGTTCCCTGTAATTGGAGTCCACTTTCCAACATTCCCATTCAAGCTCTCTGCTCCCCAGAGACCTCTGCAGAGTGGCTACATGGCTTCTGTGCAGAAACCTGGGATGTCTATAGTTCAGGGCGTGATGGGGTCAAGACTCTGGCTATGTTCAGATCAAGGCTTGAGGAACAGAAAACTCTGAAGGATATCCCAAGACACTACATCCCAAAGTAAGCAAAAAGAACCCTGAGGTTTCTATACATATGATTCAAAAGGTGTTCTTTTGAAGAGATGTGAGATAGGACTGAGTTGCAAGGCCTTAGGGCTTTAAGGAAAGATTCAGCAAGGAGGGTTCTTGAAGGGCAGGGTGTCCTTGGAAACTGACTCCAGGTTTGCTTTTAGGCATGCACAGCCCCATGGACAAAGTCATCCTGTGTCATGGTGTGCCATCACTCTGCCTTATCAAAGCCTGTGGTCTCATGCCAGCTTTGTTGAAAGGGAAGCAAGGGCACATGGATTTTAGGCCCTTGTCCAGAAAGCAAAGGGCCACCATATACATGTTCCTGCATTGCTGGGGACTGGAAGAGGTCCACTGGGAAACAGCCACTAACATCAAGTGGGGAAAAGAGCCATTCTGCTTCTCAGTGGAAAATACGTCGCAGCTGAGCTGAGTGCTAGTCTGGGTTTGGGAAAAGCCACTGAGTATAGTGGTACACAGGGATAGCAAGGGGTTAGCAAGGCAGTCCTGGGCTGGGGGTTCTTGGGCTGCTGAGGGAGTGGTAGGAGTGCCATGTCATGGGATACCAGGATACTGAGGGCAATCCAAGGGTGTGCCTATATATCCTTGGAAAATTGACTTTAGGGGAAGCCTAGTCTCATTAATAGGAGTTTTCCCATGGGGAAAATGGGACAAAGTGTTCTCTTCATCATTCACTTCTATGACTGAGATGGGGGTTCCGGCAATGGAGGTGGCTGGGAGAGAGGTTTTTCTCATGAGGAAATGGCTTCAAGTTGTGCCAGAGGAGGTTTAGACTCGGTATTACGAAAAGCTTTTTTTCATGGAAAGGGCTGTAAAGCACTGGAGCAGATTGCCCAGGGAAGTGGTGAAGCCACCACCACCACCACTACTACCACCACTACTTCCACCATCCCTGCAAGTGTTCAAAAATGTGTGGATATGGCACTTGAAAACATGGTTTAATGGTGAACACAGTGGTGGTGCTGGGTTGATAGTTGAACATGATGATCCTAAAGGTCTTTTCCAGCCTTGGCAATTCTATGATTCCTTGGAAGCTGAAAAGGCAGGACAGTTCCCATGACCTTACTAATTGGTGCTTGATTTGGATTACCTGGAATAGCCTTCACCTAGCGGTATGTTTTTCAAAAGGGTCTTCTTTCTGTGAGGGAAGGTTTTGACAATATGCAGTAGTACTATTATTTCTAACCCTTACCTTCCCATAGAAATACCATAATCCTTTCCACACTTTTACCCTTGGCTCAAACAGGCCATGTGACAAGATATTTTTAACTGTGTGTCTATGAAATCTCAAGACCATTGTTCAAAAATTTAGCTCACATCTGCTTTTTTGTGCAGTGGATATTAACGTGCCTGACAGATAGTGGTTTCATTACACAAGTAAGCTCTCTATAAATATTATTCTCAACAGCAGCAGGAGAGAGCATTCAGAGGGGTAGACGATAGCAAACTGGGAAGCTGTGACATGTGGCTCTAAGTCTTGTTCTGAATTTCAGTTTTCCTTGAATATTTGGAGAGCAGACTTCAATTCTGTGGCAGGAAAACAAGCTAAAAAAGTAAACTGCAAAGAAAGATTGAGTGGTTCACATGAATCACAGGGCTCCTCACATCATCCTTTCAGCCAAGGCTCCACTCCTTTCATGTTCATGCCCTATAGAGCCATATTCCAGCAAAGGCGTTCTTATCTAATAGAAGCCTTCCTTCCTGAAATATTTTTTCTTTTCCCATCAGCAACATTGCCTAATTTTTTCCTGCTCTTTTTCCAAGAAAACATCCCAGTGACTTAGCATGTACATGCAGGGACACATATATATGCAGCCTGAGATAATCATTTGGACAGGGAAAGAAAGTCTGCAGTGGGGAGCAGGTTCTGAGGTAGTGCTGTTTTTGTGGAGGAGGTAGTTCTGCTGGTCATAATTACCCATTGCTACAGCAAACGATTTCTATCTGTTCTTAAAGAAATGTATTTTTGTACATTTCTTTGCTACACTTTTTCAGAACTGAGTTTTCTAGCTTCCATATGAGGATGTCAAATGTAATAGTTCCACAAAAGTTGAGATGGCAGGTACTGATTCTCTCCTAACAGCTAACCCTGTCAGAAGACATTAGATTGCTGTCACATGAATTGTTCTAGACAATTTTGCCTTAGTTGTAACTTCCACATGCTCAACAACAGCTTTAGTAATTCTTCCAGTCGTTTTTAGGAACTGAGGTTAAGCTGATTGGTTCCATCTTTTTATTTTGAAAATTAAGTACAAAATTTGTCACATTACTGATTTTTCAAGGCCTCAGCATTCTTCCAGAAGCTCTTGACTATACCACCAACAGCTCCTGAATTGCTGGTGGTCTTTAAATACACTGTGGTGAACTTTGTCAGATGCCAGGAACTTGGAACCATCTATCTTATACACACATTCTCTGTCTCTCTGTTGTTATCCCTCCTCTTTTCAAAAAGGGCAACAGTTGGACCGAGGAAACTGCAAGCCAATGAACCTCATCTCAGTCCCTTGTTAGATGATGGAACAAGCAATGCTGGAAGTCATTTCTAAGCACATGAAGGACAAGAAGGAAATTAGGAGTAGTTAGCACAAAATCACAAAGGCAAGTCACACTTTGACTTACACAACCATCTATGATGAAATTATCATCTTGGTAAATGAGGGGAGAACAGCGAATATTTTTTTCCTTGACTTCAGTAAGGCCTTTGATACTGTGTCTAATAATCTCCTAACATACAAGCTGTTGAAGTATGGGCTGGGTGAATGGTGAAGGGGATTGGAAACTGGATTAACAGGCCCAGAGCACTGTGATCAGTGGTACCAAGTCTAGTTAGAGACCTTTAGCAGTGCAGCCCAAGGATCAATACTGGGTTAAATTCTATTCAACAACTGCATTAACGACCTGGATGACGGGGTAGAGTACACCCTCAGCAAGTTTAACAAGGATACAAAACTGGGAGGAGTAGTTAACATACTGGTCTAGCCAGAAGGATCTCAACAGGCTGGAGAAATGGGCCAGCAGGAACCTCATCAAGTTCAGCAGGAGTACAGCCAACCATTATCACCATTTTTGTTCTTCTAAGAGCGCTCATAGTGCTTGATTGCAAGAGAAGAGAACACCCTTCATTGGATGTAGTGGAGCCCATGGGGCAGGTAGCTCTTGTGGGGGGAGAGATTTCTCCTCCACCTGCTGATGGTGTTGAAAGCCTCAGCAATTGCTCTTTCTTTTTGTCCTTGGATGTCTCTACTGACAAAATCTGATGAACCTGAAACTTTCTCAGCCTAAACTACAACTGGAGAGATGTATCCAGTGCCTTTACTCACTCACCCAAAATCTGGTCTTGCATTTTTTCCCACAAATTCCATGAGCTCAGGAAGGGAAACTAGCAGTAGTTATGTGCCACTAGCTTTACAGGCCTCTTTGCTGCTCCTCCTGTAGTTTCTCCCTGAACTATTTCCTACGTAGAGTCTGATAAACCATTTATTGCTAATCTCCCAGGAGAGTCCCTTACAAGACTCCAACTGTGTTAAGCAGAGTGTCAGATTCTGTTATTATAACAGTTGTCTCATGACTTGAAAACATTTGCATTATATAGGAAAGAGCCCAAAATTCATAACAAAACCTATATAGTGTATTTTAAAAGCTCTTTTAATTGTACTGGTGTTGAGTATTCCATTGTACTTTGTAAGACTGGGGTGTTTGTCAAGAATTTTTCAGGACAAAAGTGCTGCATAAATCTGTGGCGAGGCATAGAAATAACCATAACCTAATTCTACCCTGAAAACCCAAGAAATTTAATGTTTAAACACAGAAAGGCAGGAAGACTGTAATGGTTCAGTCTCATCCAGTTTGAAAGCACTGGGATGGTTTGTGTCTTTCAGCTTCAGGGACACCCAGCAGATAGATCCAGGCAGGTACAGCTCCAGGCTGTTGCGATACACAGACTCATGCTCTCAATTACACTTATTTGCAGCTGCATGCAGTAGCAATATGGTAATGTCCAGCTGTATGTGAAAATGGACCATGATGTAAATACACACAGAAGAGTTTAATACACATAGCCCATTTAAAATGCTGCCTGCTTGGCAACATGGCCATCTTGGAATGAAGGCAAGGAGAGGATCCACCAATTGGAAGCAGGGCTCAAATCCTCAGCACCAGTGTGCCTCCTTAATTTGTTTTATTCCAATAGCCAGGAGTACAGCCAGGCTATTGACAGAAGCTCACCAAGTCTTTGCTGAGACATCTCATGAAAGGTGATTCTCCAGAATATGAAGATGAAAAGCACTAGGAGATGCAGGATATTCTTGTAAAATTGTCAGTCATTCTACCTCTCTAGAAACATTCAAAACTTGCAAGTGCTCTGCTCAGATTTTTACTGCAACAGCTTTTCTTTCTTACTTCTCCTTTCCTGCTTAAATATCCTCAGGCTCTTGAGTGAGTGAAACCCACTAAGAAAGACAGATGGCCTTTTGATAATATCTAATGGAATGTGTAATCTGGAATTCCCTCCCATGCTGAACTCTGTGACCCAGAATGAATATGTGAAAATTTCAGAATTCTAGTTGAATAATTAAATGGAAATATAATAAAGTAATTGAGCTGCTCTACTGCAAACTTACACAGAAAGCTACTAGTATTTGAGTAAAATTAAAGATTTTACATGGTCAATGAGTTCAGTACAGAATCATGCATAGAATATATGAAAAATATATTCCAGCTTTTAAGACAAAACTAAATGTAAAGTAGCCCCCTTCCCAGAATAGTTAACTAATTGCATAGATTAGCAGGGTCATTGCAATACTCAAATGCATTATGGTCTATTCTTTCAAATGCAATTAGGAGCATTCAATTTAAGAACCAGTCTAAATGGGCTCATTTTACTCCATTATTTCAATCTAGCTAAGAGTAAATCAGTGAATAAATCAACATTTCACTATTATCTGATTGTTATGGGATTAACAGGAAGCTGATATTACCAAGCAGTTCTTTATAGACTGGCACTCTACTGTAATAAGCCATGTTCTGATTAAGCTCATAGTGTGCTTATGCACTATTTTATATTTCTGCCTCTTCTTACTTGCTTCTAAAAAGTGACAGTGACTGAAGAGGATATTGTATATGGCCCAGATAAAGTCTATAATGCTCTTGCTGTTTCACACAGTGTATTTGTTGCCTTCTTCAAGCTCCTCTTTACAGTGTTTCTCCTCTGCATGACAAATTGGGCTTACTGGCTATGTTTACAAGCCTCGCAAGCCTTTCAGATCTCAAAATATGACTAGGAGGTATTAACGACAATAAAAGCTTAAAACCCCAAACACCGACTTCCTGAGCTAGAAAAATGAATACTCTGTCTGCTAAGAATAAAAATGCTTTTCCCTTTAGGTAGATCAGCTCCTGGAAGGAGACACAAAACAATTACCCAGTGCATTCCACGTGTGTAAGCATCTGACAACATGCTGTAGGCAGGCTCCAACCTGTCACATACAATACCATAAGGATACAAGTACAGTCACTGGAACCTTTATGGATGTCTTAATATCTACTTAATAACAACAACAGTGTTTGTCACTTCAGCAAAGAGGCCTCTTGCACAGGAGCCCACAAGAATTAGAGGAGCAGGGAGCGTTATTTGGGTTTCTGTACTACCATGTTTTTCCCCAACTTCTTCACGAAAGTTACTGCCTCTACATAAAGTGTTTCCATCAAAAATTATATTATATTATATAAAAAGGCAAAAGGAAGTCTCTAGTGAAACTACAAGATGAACTGCTTAAAATTATTTCAGTTCACAGCTGATGGACAACTAGATGTAATGAATAGACCACTAACTGTTAACTGGTGTCTCAAGTTTCAGGCAGACATGGCCATATTTACCCAATAAACAGACCAGAAGGCAGCTGAAACTTTGTAATAAGATTATTCTGTGTCTGTAATATTAACGAGACAAAGGACAAATGGATTGGCTCTTTCTGGATGGAGCAATATCAGGCCAGTGCAGTAAATACAAACCCCTGCAACATGATGTCGGAAACACCAGTAAATAAAGGCCCTTATGTGCATCTCAGAACATAAACTTGTGTCACCTAATATCTCTGGAAACTATGTCAGTGAAAACAAACAACTTCTGGAACCCAGGTTAAATTTGGGTACACAAGAACAGGACTGTCTAGTTGCCAATAGCAGTGTTTCACAAAACAGTCATCCCATCTTCAACCTGTCTGTCTTTATCCTAAAGGAGTATCTTCAAAACCCTATCAGAGCACAGCCCCAGAGACAACTAGTCATGACTCAACCGAATTTTGAAAGTTGTAGATTCAAGTATAATACTTTGCAACACTTTAAACTCTGGATAATCCTTCCCCAGAAGCTTGTTGACAGGATCATTTCTGTATTTTACACTGAATAGTTGTTGGATGCAGATGGGAATCACACCATGACTGCTGATCTGAACAGAGAGAGCAACCACCTGAACTGCATTTTCTGCAAACCTTGATTCTGCGATGAGTGACTGGGATGGGACCAGGACATCTGTGGGCTTTGGCAAGGAAAGCTTACTTGCATACCTCTTTCAGGCTCAGGGATGAGATAGCTATCAAGTATCTTTGCTCTTTCTAGTGGTGGGCAGATATGGACACAGCCAGAGGCACAGCTTAAGGGGCCTTGGGAACTTCAGAAGGAAAAAAACCAAAGTGTTCATGGGGTTTAGGCATCTTCAAGGCTTGCTGAAATCCAGCTCCAACAGTGAAGGCCAAATCACACTCACACCCAAGACATGGAGATTGTTATTGAATCGTGTCCAAAACTGCCCAGTCTTGCAGTGATATTACATGGAAGTTGATCACAACAGTATTACAAAAGTACTTCTGACAAATAATGTAGCCAGATCCTAGAGGAGATGTTACCCACACAGGAGTGATCCCAGCTTCAGACAATGTCTGAATATCCTGCATCTCTATCCTCTTCTACAAGGTGACTACTTCAGGTATTTCTTTGCCTCCTGTATTACACTATATTTTATCACTTTAGGATGCAAGGACACTGAATTGGCAGGGGTTTATCTAACTTTTTATGTTGTGTAGTAGAGAGAAAGTGGAGGGAGTTGTTTCAACAGCATAATGAAGTGCTCTGAAAGTGAATACTTTCAGTATTGAAACTATTTTGTGAAAAGGTTTGTGTATTCTAGTTTGGAAAAGACTTAGCATGTTTGTGTTGACAGTGGAAAGATCAACAAATACCACAGTAATATAAAATACAAATGAAACAATAAAAATTATATGAAATACTGAAATAATAAAAATAAGACTATGCTGATTGCAAAGTATTGTTTTTACAGATGGAGTTACTAGTTCTCCCAGATCATCAGCTAATTCCTGCCTTTCTGAAACAATATAAAGAAACACAGCTACTGTGTTTAAAGATTACTACAGGAAGGAGAATACTAATTCAGAGGTCAAACCTTTGGGGCTTAGATTAACAAAAATTAGTGGAAGTAAATGATGCCATGACTGAAATATACTGAAGAGATTTGTTGGAGACAAACTGACCAAATACACTGCCTGGCCTGCCCTGTTCTGCGTAATTAACTATCTTATTAACTAGACAATTGATTCACTGCTTTATTGATTGATTGTTGCATTCATTCTCTCTTTCTTCTTTCTGTTTTGCTGCTAACTTTATCAGTTTAATTGCACAACTTTCTCCCTAAGTGATTCATTCCCTAATCAACTCTCTCATTCACTGCTGAGCCTGTTTCTCACTCAGTTCACTGCTCAGCTGAATCCCAAGACTTCACCTGCCTGATTTTCTTGGCATTCATGACAAGTTGTGGGGCCCCTCAGGGTTCAGAGATGAGGGGTTCCGTTTGATGCTTTGGATGTTAGGAGATTTGATACTTATTCTACGTGTGCAGGAAGAAAAAACACACTGCACATCAGCAATGATCAGCTTTTGGAGTTCTGATAGTGAATCGGAGTGATGAAAAGTCACGGTAAAGCGTATATAAAAAGCTAATGTTCCTCTGTTTCTATGAAGCATCTTTTAGACAGAACATTTGTCTACACGAGAACTTACTGCTATCATCCTGCCTGAGGTAAATCTGCTTTTCAAATCCTAATTACAGAAGACAAGCATATCTGCTTATTACAAATCTCAGGGAGGATTTGCAACTTTGAGTGTCTGACTAGCCTGGCTAGCTGACCAGCTGAAAAGGGCAGCAAAATCCACATAGGAATAAAATCAGTTTGATTAGGATCTTGTCCCTTTCAAGTGTTGAATACCTTCTTGGAGGGAGGATCCACCGCTGCTGTGGGCATCCTGTTTCCATGCTTGACTATCCTTTTTGGAAGATTTTTCCTTTATCTCTGTCTTGGGTTGAGCTGGCAAAATGCCAACTGCCCAAGAACAGAGAAAAAGTGTTCCTCTCCCCCCCCAACCA
>JAOXXN010000001.1:40841732-40856482 GCA_026770055.1 Myrmophylax atrothorax | reverse complement strand
CAGTCCCAGCCTCGGGCTAAACTAACAAAACAACCCAAGAAACTGGCAGCTTTTGCATACAGGGAAAGGGATGTCTTGGGAACTCCTCTTGGATGAAACACATCAGGGGACAGTGGGAATACAGAAGATGCCCAGCCTTACAAGGGTCACTGGTAAGGGCCAGAATTCCTAAATAACTGTCTAAAATCACCAAAACAAGGGTGAGTGGGGAAAGAATAAAACAGGAGTGAGTTGTTTATTTTGGAGGGGAAAACAAAAAAGGTAGACCAAATGGTATAATTGGGAAGCTCCTGGGTGTCCATCAAAGCAGCCTTGCCAAGAGGGTGACAACAACCTGTTTTACTGTCCATACCACATCTCCAACTTGCCTCTGTGTTCAGGGAGACCTGGAAGGTTTCATTGACTGTCAAGAAGAGGAAACCCCAGTGGGGATGGAGGATCAACAAAACCTCTCCAACATACTCCTGTCGAGATGCAAGACTTCTTTCTTTTCCCTTTACTGTTTGTTATCATTGATTTTCTATCCTTTCAGCTGCTCCTACTTCACCAATCAGTCCTTCAATTTTACTTGATTTTCCACGTATCACCTCACATTTTTTTCTCTTTCTGGATGAATTAAATGCCAGTGCAAGCCATAACATGTAACCCTTTTCCATCCTCTGGTCTACTATAGTTAATACTCCCTGCTTCCAAAGGGATGGCTTAAACCACTAGATCTTTGTTAGCTTACTTTCTTAAGAAAGCGAGTTTTAGGCAGTCACATGACATGTCTGCCAGTTTCCCCTAATATTTCTTGAACCAATTTGGCTTTACAACTGAATGTAAAGGAGCTGAGGATGATCAAGTTCCTGTGGGTTCTGACAATGCTCACGGCCAGGCGAAAGAGGGACCTAAGTTAGTGCTCCCACTGACAGAAAAACAGACCAAATTAACACATTATATATTGTCTGGCAGCAGCTGGCAGTCCAAGCCACAGGCACACTGCTTCTGGCTGGTGACAGTGTTTGCTTGTTCTTGCCAAGCAGAAGTGCCACAGGAGACATGAGAGAGAACTGGAGTATCACAGAGGGAAAGCTTAAATGAGATGGGACACAAATCTGTAGGAAATTCTACTCAGGGAATTAATTATGTGCCTTTTAAATCCATGAAAAGCTGCCCAACATAAAAATCACATGAAATAGTTCCACTCAGGATTGGACAAATGACAGGTTGAAACTATTTACTTAAAATCAGAATTGTGATTAAAACCAAACTTGCGCTGTTCTAAATTCATAATAGAGCTTTGTTTGTTTGTTTGTTTTGTTTAATTAAAAATTAAATGTAAAATACTTTAAAACATCGCTATTGCTGTACTTTGTCTTAGTATGAGACAATAGCTAGAGGAAAAAGCACATTTTGGAAAACTTAGCTCTTTATCTTCAGAATATGCTCTCTGAGTTCAGTGATACTGCATTTGGAATTAAAGTTAAACATGTAAGTTGATTTATAAAACTTGAGACTGTTTTCTTTTAGAACAATTTTTAGTGGCAAAAACTTAACAAGAATACTGTTTCATTGTAAAGTGCCAGGAAACAAAACCTGCTTAGACTGATTTCAATGTACTAAACCAACACAGATTTTATTTCAAAAAGCCAGCCAAGATCCAAACCAAGCTGGTTTCCTACATTCGTATCTAAGCATCCTAAGGAAGGAGTGTCAAAGGTATCTCAGTGACTTACTCTCAGGCACATGCTGTGACTCCTGGAGATAGTGCTGTTCAGGGCTGAGGGTTGGACTCGAGGATCCTTATGGGTCGCCTCCAACTCAGCATCTTCTGTGATTCTATGACTTCAGTGTTCAAGTCCCAGGGACACAGGACACAATCACAGATACCAGAGTGGGCCTGGCAGCGTTGGGCTTAATTTCACAGCTTTCCTATACAAAGGAGATGCAGCACACTTACAGCTCACCCTCTTTGCCAGCACTTGCCTTCCAGCATTTTGCACAAATGCATTGCTTTCTCATGGTAAGGATACCAGTGAAACCCTGAGATGGACCCATGGTCCCTCTTTCCACAGCACATGTAAAAAGTTTAAACTGGAGATTTCTGAGAAATCTGAAATTTCAGGAAGTGTTAGGAAACAAACTGACAAGACAGCCACAGGTCTGACACATTTGACATCTAAGATGGCACAGTGTGAACATTTATAAACATTTCAACTTACAACTCAATGGCTTAATCAGTAAATCAAATTTAATTCTTTTATATATCCTTTTTCATCTACTTTCACTGCATTCACACCTTAACCTTCCAGGCTCTTCTGAGTTCTCTGCCTCCACCTCCCTGTCTACCCTCAGCAAAACACCCCACACCATCTTCCCCAGCCTCCCTCTGAGCATGCTGCTTCATCTTTAGCAGCTTCAATTTTGGAAATTCAGTAAGTTAAAGCTTTTGAAAGTAAAATAGATGAGAACACGTCTGCAACACATCTGTGTCTTGTCTATGACACTTGCTGTTCACTGCCAGCTCTGTTCTCCAGGTACACACAGGTTTGCCTCTGGATACATCTTGTGTCCAAAAACTTTAACATAAATACAATTTTCACAAATTGCAAGAATCAGAAAGTCCAGCATAGAAGTCAGTCAGCAAACACCATGAAACCCATGATCAAAACCTGATACAACTACAACTGAACTTGTCTTCTGCACAGTAATGACTATGCCTTGGTCTTCCTTTAAATAGTGTTCACTGTTATATGAGCTACATTTTCAAATCCTAGAAAAGGAATTAAGATACAGCCACCTCCACATGATTTCCTCCCAGTGGTGATTTGCCAAAATTCCCCAACGAAGGAGAAACACATCCACCCACAAACCTGGCACAGGAGGACCTTCCCAGCCCAGCAGGTCCCAACACTCCTGCAACCACAGTTCTCAGCCAGGGCGTATATGGAAAAGTGGCTCCTAGGTTTTGTCTTTGTTAGTGGCAAAAGAAGTGAATAGCAAGTAATTTTAAAGACCTTTCTCTCTTGCTTATCTATGTCTTTTGTGAAAAGAGATCAGCCACTGGACAAGATGTTTACAAGCAACTGCAGCACATCACAGCCTGTGGAAAAACTGATTAAACACATGTGTAACTAATCTTTTGTCTTCCATGGGATTGGTTGATTACTGAAACAAGGGAAAAAAAAAAGAAAATATTTCTGGGCTATGCACTTTTATTTGGTGTATGTTGTTTTCCAAACAGAAAAAGTTTTGTTTCTCTAAAATTAAGGACAGATTGACTGTTGTGCGAGATCTAAATTGGGCTGCATGTTCAATCATTTGTTTGATTGGGAAAAATAGCAATGAACCTTCTCTGACTAAGGTGCACCAGGTTTGTTTTTTTTTCCCCAGTCTCCAGCTCTTCACAAAGCACTCCTGTGTTCACAAAGAAGATGTTTTCATAAGCAAGCTTTTGTGTACAGCAGCGCTTCAGCTGTATTTCAGAAATTAAGAGTCATCCATCTGAGATCTCCTTTAATGACTAATTTCCTTACCATAGAGTTTAAAGCACAAAGAACAGCCACTGACTGGCAGAGCCAAGCTTTCAGTTGCCATGCAACACCACTGTTGCAGGTTTCCCTTCATCTTCTAGTGCTTTTACTCTGGCTCTGTTCTTCATGGATGAAAGTTATGCAATGCTTTCTAGATACTTAACAACAGATGTATTAAATATCTAATCTGATATAAACCAGACTGCAATTTTCTACTGAAAAAAGTCACATCAATGAATTTAATAATGTTTTAAATTATAGTCTTTGATAGCAGAGTATCTAGTTTTCAAATTTACATTATGCTGATTTTCCTAACACATGAATCAGCGGCGACTCCCTTTTGTCTATGGCTTCTTTAAAGTGCCCGTGGAATTTTGACAATGTTTTGTGGGGAGAAAGATCTCATCCAAAACTTTGCAAAGCCAGTGTATATGCTAGTTGGTGGCAAACACAAAGCATTTACTCATCTGGAGGTGCAGATGGACACCCTGACTCTTGTGATGGTACCTAGCTGCTAGTCACCTTGTCCCCTTGGTGCTGACCAGACTGCAGACACAAGCTGAAACCTGTCCGCCTGAGTAGCCATTATAATCAGGAGTAAGAGTTTTTGTGATCAACTTGAATCAGATTTGAAGCAAAGAAGTAGACATAAATTATTTGATATTTTCCAATGAGACTCTGAGTCACAGAGTTGTCTATGCTGTTGTCTTCTAGTTCAGAGAATATCTTGCATTTTACAAAAGAGTAATTTAGTATTATCAGTGGACTGTAACCAAGATTTAGAGCAACCTAGACATACTAATAGAGCTACTCATACAGGCAGGGCTCCAGACTAGCTCTGATGTGGCATAGACAGCCATTTCTAAGCACAATAGGCACCAGCCATCCAGAAAACAGTGCTGTCACATACATAAAGATTATTTTCCTTTCTTTTTCCTACTTGGTTGAGCACACAGGTTCTCTTATTTCTGAAATCTGTTTTGAGAATGCAAGAGACTAATTCTATAAATTAGGAGAACAGTTTAGATTTCACACAGGCTAAAATTAATTGCAAATTTTGACTCTTTGTCATGCTGATGAATATTCATAACTTTTGTTCTGCTGTTTGAGTAACAGAATTACATACTAGTGTTTTTTACAATAAAATACATTTTTGAAAATAGACAACTTACAGTATCTAAATTATGTTCAAAAATAGTCTAGAAAGATGCTGCCTGTCTACTTATTTTCCTCAGTTTTTGATCTGAAATTTATAACAAGTATTGCCATGTGATGCACTTGTATGGATTCACTGACTGTCTTTCAATACAAATGTTAGGCTTTGTAAGGCATAAAGCTTAATAGGCGAAAGCATTTTCTGAAGGCAATATTGCTTTAATATAGTTGTCATTTTATAAAGTGAGGTTTGCTTTTTCTCACTGAAAGCTTCATTCTGCTACAGAGGAAAGTGCAGATGAGTCAAGAAAACAGGATAATTTTTATTGCATTCAGAGTTTTTGGGTGAAAGCTAATGTGTTCCCTGGTTTTGAGAAATCTCATGTAAATCTTCTCCTGTGCAGAATTCCGTAGGAGTCGTTCTGGCTTTTAACCAACAGCTTCTCCTCCTTCTCTGTTATTGTTCTTTTGTCCAAAGGTATTGACGGGACCTCCCAGTGCCCATCAGTCTCACTCATTTCTCTTCCTTGTCCTTAGGGTCCTGTGAAGAAGAAATGCACGGGTGCCAGAAAGGAGCCCTACTCATTCCATGGCATCCCTGTATGTCCAGCCCTGACTTCAGACTTGGCCTTTGTTGATTAACAGCCAAGCAGACTACTTTCAAAGCAATCCAAATCAAGCTGGTCTTCTTAGCATTTTGTGTCCTTTATTTTTTTCTCACAGATATTACTGGGGTTTTGGCATTCTTTTGGTCACAGCAAAGCTTCTTAAAAGATAGGGACATATATCCAGCACACAGGAAAGTTTTTCTCTTTGTTGATGTGGCATTGATGTTCAGCTGATCAATCACCAACTCCATGACTTATATAACCTTTATGTAAGTTTGGAGAGTCATAGAATCATGGAATGGCTTGGGTTGGAAGGGACCTTAAAGATCATCCAGCTCCAACCTCCCTGCCAATAGACACCTTCCACTAGACCAAGTTGCTCAAAGCCCAATCCAGCCTGGTCTTGAACACTTCCAGGGATGGGGCATCCACAGCTTCTCTAAGCAACCTGTTCCAGTGTCTCACCACCCTCACAGTGAAGAATTCATTTGTAATATCTAATCTAAATCCACTCTCTTTCAATTTGAAGCCATTCCCTCTTGTTCCATGACTACATGCTCTGGTAAAATGTCCCTCTCCAGCTCTCTTGTCGACACCCTTTAGGTAGTGGAAGACTGCTAGAAGGTCCCCCCAGACTCTTATCTTTAGCTGAACAACCCCAACTCTCTCAGCCTGTCTTCGCAGGGGAGCTGCTCCAGCCCTCTGATCATCTTTTTGAACCTTCTCTGCATCCACTCCAACAGGTCAATGTCCTTCTTGTACTGGGGATCCCAGAGCTGGATGCAGCACTCCAGGTGGGTTCTCATGAAGAGGAGTAGGAGTGAATCACCTCTCTCAGCCTGGTGGCCACACTGCTTTTGATGCAGCTCGGGATTTGTTTGGCTTTCTGGGCTGTGAGCGCATGTTGCCAAGACATGTTGATCTTCTCATCAACGAGCAGCCCCAACTCCTTCTTCTCAGGACTGCTCTTGGCCTATCAATCTCCCAGCCTCTCTTTGTGCTTGGAATTGTTCCAGCTCATGTGCAGGACCTTGCACTTGGCCTTACTGAACTTCATGAAGTTCAGACAGACCCACTTCTCAAGCCTATCAGGGTGCCTCGGGATGGCATTCCTTCCCTCCAGCATGTTGACTGCACCACACAGCCTGGTGTTGTCAACAAACTTGCACTTGCACTTGTAAGTACAATCAGTGTTCAGGTGATAAAATCATAAGTCTCAATGTAAAATTTTCAGAAATCCTGACTCCAGTTGGGCTGATAATACGTATCACTTAAGTGGATTTCATAAGACAGGCTGAATATATTACACAGGAGAGAGTGTAATACATATGCTTTTCTTAAGGACCATTTAATTTGACAAGGACTATCTATCCACAGGTAATTTTTCTTGCTCTGAATAAAACTTTTACCTGTACTCATTCCTTTATGCAGTTTCCAAAGCTTATGATTCACTTTTACAACAGAGAGTCTCCTAGGTAGCTCTTATGCTGCGCCATTTTTTGAGGGTCATGCTGGGGATGTTAATCCAGCTCCTCACAAAACAGCTTTTCACTGCTGCAATTTCCACCATTTGCTCAGGTCTGCTTATATCACTGCTCAAACTAGGTCTGCACCCTCCTGCACAAAAAGAACCATAGCAGATGTTTCCACCACAATGTTCACCCCTATCATGGACCTGGTGGAGGTTCCCCTTAACGAACAGGGAGGTGACACACACATTACTCTCATCTCCTGTTGCAGGCGGACCTGGTCTGCCTTGTTCACTGGTGTAAGCAGAGCCTCAGAGCATACTGACAGCTTTGCACAGAGCTACTGGATTCAGGAGTACACAGCTGCCAGTTGGCTGTTTTCAGGATGCTAATCTTGACTTGAGAGCTGGCTGCATTCCAGCTGTGCACAACATCTTTCCTTTCTATATAACAATGTAATGAACCATTTGGCTTTGCAGTGTAAAAGGTGCTACCATACACAAGTACGTGTGCGTCATCCCACACACCCTTCCTCAAACTGGCAGCACAATAAACTAAATCACAGAAGGTGAATATGCCAAAAATACATGCACCAACCTGGCAGTCATATTGTGTCTCCCATTTGTTTGTGATGTGGAAGCTGTATTGCTGTATTTGGGCATCACCAAATATGTGCATGAAAACATTCACCTGTGTATATGCCCATGTGCTAAAGGACAGAGGATTTTGCTGGGTGCTGTCATGCATAGTTCTGCAACTCCTTCCTCTGTCATACAAACAATGCACCATTTTAAAATCCTGTATTTCAGCCCTCTTTATGTCCCTTCTCTCTGGAGAAACCTTAGCAAAAATTAAAACTTGTTACTCTCTGCTTAATCTCTAACTAAAACTGGGAATCAAGCATTAGTGTTTATATTGAAAATCCTGGGAAGGACAATCCCCTAAGTGTCACTTAAAATAATCATGTCCAATTAAACAATTACAGCAAGAAATCAGTTCACAGATGTCTCTTTCAATGGTGAAACAAACATTTAAAATTGGTTAATCTTCTGTCAATC
This sequence comes from Myrmophylax atrothorax, assembly GCA_026770055.1. Taxonomy (NCBI): domain Eukaryota; kingdom Metazoa; phylum Chordata; class Aves; order Passeriformes; family Thamnophilidae; genus Myrmophylax; species Myrmophylax atrothorax. The sequence goes on along the minus strand of JAOXXN010000001.1, from coordinate 40,848,677 downwards.
AGGAGAGAATTGATTCTGAATGGACAAGAAAGTCTGTATTTGCAGTGAATGAGAAACAGATGAAAAACAAAACAAGAAAGATACAAGGGTATAATGAAGAAAAATACACAATACTTGACAGTACAGAGGCACAGGAGAAAACATGTTTTTGTAAAGTAGGATGTGCAAATGAGGAAATTATTTTCTTAGTTTGCAGTAATCAGGGCAGCTGCATAGGTAAAAATTACTGTGGATAACTTGTTGGAACACTACCAAAAGTAACCTCAAACCATAGGAGTTTGAACAATATATTTCCTTGAAATCTACTTCAAAGCACCAATTTTCAACTTTATTCCAAATAATAGCAAAAAATGAGAAGAAATCAAGATTGTGGTTGCTAGAATTCCAATCCTATTTTTCTAATTATAGACAGTGAGATTTAATTTTCTACCTTGAGCATCAAGTTAACACTTCAGTTAAGCTATGGTAATGGTGGTACTCCTTTTACTTAGACTTTCAAAATTTTTACAGGTGATAATGCTTATTTGAACTACCTTTTAGTGGTGACATTGTAACTGGAGCACTATAAATATTTTCATAATGCATTTAATACTGGCAGTAATAAGGGAGTGAATAAATTTTTACTATTGTAGGATGACTAATAGCACAAGAAGCCCAGGTCTAAATGGACTTCCCTTTTACTTAAGTGTAAGCACTTCTCTTTTTCAGTGAATGCTCTTACTCGTTCATTTTCAGCTATGAATTCCAAAATATCCTACATGTCAGTCAAAATTTGTTCCAATAAGTTGCATAAATAAATGTAGCGATGCATTGTGAAAATTATTTATGCATCTATAACTTCATATAAGGGCAACAAATTTAAAATGATGGCAGCAACCCAATGTATATCAGAGACAGAAGAGAAACTGGGCATGGGTCTGTGGGACTGCACCACAAGGGGTTGATTTACATATGCAGAGACATGTCCCTTTTTGCAGAGATGCTACTGCCCACCATCTCAGCAATATTGCACTTCACCTGGAAAAACACAGCAACAGGAGTTTCCTGACAAACTGCAGAAATCTCACAAATCCACAAATATGGTGTTTGGGGTTTTTTTCCCTAGCATTTTCTTCTAAAGATGAGATGTTAAGATCTAGATGGAGTAGGGTCTTCTAATAATAGGCTAAACTTTCAAAGCTTTCAGTAGAGAAGATTGTGACAGCAGAGAGGTTTTACCTTGCTAAATTCAGTCCCTGAAGGTCCTGCTTGCCAGAGACACCTATAGTAGGAGTTTGTATGTCAAGTTGACCTTATTTTTGTAGGTCCAAATAAGAAACCAATGTGCCATGTTGGATAGACATACTCTGTTTATCAATATTATTTATTATTATATTTATTTATTATGATTGATTCATTATTTAAAATGTACAAAGAGCAAAGCCTTGGCTATCCTACAGTTTAACTGAAAAAGTAATTTCCAAAAAGAGGATTAGATCCTTCACTACATTTGATCACAGCGACAGCCAGGCTGTCCTGTCTTGGGACATAAATACTCTGTTGGTTGTTTTGACTCTTCTAGTGTCAGAACCAAAAATCTAAACTGCAGCCCGAAGCAGTCAAAATGGAGAAGCAGCAAGCGTCTCCACAGCATCAGGAAAATCCATTCAAGATTTACACTGTGAACTTATGTGAAAATAGTTCCTCCTGCTACAGGAAAATGTGTATAGAATCACAGAATTTTTAGGTTGGAAAAGATCTTTAAGATCATTGAGTCCAATTGTTAACCCAGAACTGCCAAGTCCACCACTAAACCATGTCCCTCAGTGACACATCTGCATGTCATTTAAATACTTTAAGGATAGGGCCTCAACCACCTCCCTGGGCAGCCTGTTCCGGTGCTTAACCATGCTGTCCATGAAGAAATGTTTCCTAGTATCCAATCTAAACCTTCCCTGGCACAACTTGAAGCCACCTATCATTTGTTCCTTGGAAGAAACTGACTCCCACCTCAACACAACCTCCTGTCAGGTAGTTGTGTGAAGGGCTCAAGCCCTACAGGAGTGGTGGTAATGGCTACTCGTGATGCTCACTGTATTCTCATAAAAGGACTTTCCCTGTTGCATGCACAACAGTGGGGACAGTCAGGGATGCACTGGGCAGGTATGCTTTGGAGCAGTCGAGGTACAGGTGCAATATGGCTGTCTAGCAAAAAGTGCCGCTTTAGTAGATTCTCACATAGCAACTGATACTGCTTATCAGCACAATGTGGGTTTCACTGTTTCTTCCACAGGACTAGACAAGGACTCTCATTTCCTGGATATCAAGGCCAGTTTCAGACAATGACAATTTGAACCCAACCATTCATCCTGGGACAGTAATATGTTCTCCACAGGGGCTGTTCTCATGCTGACATTGTTCCAGAAATGTGTAAAAAGCCAGTGTCTCTTCAGGAAATAGCACAGTGGGCAGAAACCACTCCAGCCTGGTGTTAATGCAGTGTGGTGTAAATGCCAGTAAATTTTGGGATTGTTTTATAGGTATCAATCACAGAGTCACTCTAAGAGTTTTTAATCTGCTCAACTTTCTGTAACATCACTTGTACAAAAAGAAACCCAAACTGGGTCTCCTAAGGAGGTCAGCTGGCCTAGCACTCTGCTCAGAGGTTTTCTCAGAGGCTTTGACACACTCCATCACATTTTCTCTACCTTGGTATTTGCAGACCCTTGGTGCATTTAGATCTGGGATTTCTGAGCATTACATTTGTTCCCATGTAAATAGCATTTCACAAGAGTGTGGGGTGGACGTTGGCTGCATAAGAATTGCTATTTGGATTATTCTGTGTGCTTATGTTCCATCTGCAGCAGAGTTTATGGCCTCCTGGAGAGAAGCGGTGAGAAATTTGAGAAGGGAAATGGAGTTGCTGGAGTTGTGAGGCTACCTGGACTATGAAAGGACATAATGGGCACAGACTTTAAAGTGTAGGTGGTGGTACTGTGCTTGGTAAACAGTCTCACTATTGGGACCACTGCAATGCACCCATGAATGGAATATGTTTCAAGCCCTCTCTGTCCTCCAAGGCCTAGCATATTTAATAACTCAGGTCCCAGCCTGCTATCTCACTTGTTCAGAGGCTCACAGGGGACAAAACATAGAGAACCATCAGCTTAAACCTGGGACCAAGAATGCCCCTCTCCACCACCTTGTTTTTTCAGAGGTGTTTTTCCTGTCTGACTGAAAGTAATTTTTTTTCACCCTACTTACAGACTAAAAATAGTAGACTGAGACTTTTAAAAGAAGATGCTCTGATTAGCACTCAGTGGTATGGTCTGATGACAAGCAGCCTCAAGGGTTTTTTGCAGTGCAATCCAGACTTATCTTTTCTCCCCAAATATGTGTGAAGAATGATAAATTTCTGGCAGCTGAAGGTCTTGCTCCCCATGGCCTTACCAGTATGCAAGGAGGCAACCAACCCAGGGCTGCAACCACTTGGTAGCCTACAAGGTCAGTCACCCTGAGTGGCTTCTGCTTGGCGTTTCCTGACTTTGAGCTGATGAGATAGGAGGGCAGGCACAAGCTTTTTTGGCTGCAGCTGTGCTCCAAACACTGCTCAGCAGTGACTTTTATCTAGTCCTCCAGAAGATTTTACTCATGACAAATGGGCCAAAATGCCCTCATCTGCAAGCACATCATTTCAGAAAAATGGGGGGGGGGGGCAAAGGGAAGAGAGGAACAAAGAAAGACATGAGTGCACACCCTTCCAGAACCCTGGTCCCCCTTGTCTACACTGCATTTTGCTAGTCCAGGGGATTTCAGGAATATGTCTGTCAGGTTTCCCAGACACTTAAGCATGCCTACCCAGACAAGTTGCTCCATAACAGTGCAAAATCTGTCCTCTCTGGGAATAGTTACCCTTGGGTTCTCAGCTCTTGTCAACAGCTGGTTGCATTGGGCAAGATGTTGGCATTTGCTCACAAACATTTGCAAGAGCTCATGGAGGGCATGGGCTGAGATGTCGATGTGATTTATTAGCACAAATAGCTGGGGTGAGGTCTCACAGGCATTGAAATCAGAGCACTGAAGTTGTTGCTGATCCATTCTCGGACTTTGCTCCACCAAGGCAGAGGCATCTAATCTGCTTACAAACAGCTACTGAGCTGTCACAGTTTCAGTACACAGATAAGTTTAGCTGCTTTGTTTTTTCTGATCATCTCTCCCAGAGTAGTAATGCTCCCCTATGGGAATTTTTCTTCTTCCTCATACTTCATAATCTGTAGTTTCTAAGTAAAACCCTTGACATAATTAAGTAATATTTAGGAGAATCTACCAGGTTCTCTGTCCTCCTATACCTAATCTGATACCAGTTCTTGAGTTACCTAAATGTAAATTAGCTTTGGTATCTCTGCACTCTCTGACTACACCAGACACATAACTTGACCAACCAGTTCAGAAGCACCTGATCTGAGTAAGAAGCTCGACTGAATTGATTTTTTGGAATGGTGGCTCTCAGAACAAGCTGCTTCTCTTTCTTCCACAATGAAGTCAAACAGTATTTTGCTCCAAATGTCCGATCAGCCCTCTCAGATTAGGTGCTGCAGTTCATGTGTTGAGTACTTTGCTTGTTCCTATTTAGTCTTATTTATAACAAATTTAAGAGGCTGCATCACATTATTTCTAAATTCTCCCCAAAATCTGCAGTACTAATTAGAGAATAGTTATCCCAGCTGGTAACCTTTTATCATTGCTGGATACTTCCATTTACCAGCAAGGCAAAAAAATAGGTTACTGCCGTCACTACCATTACAGCAATCAAATGTTGTGAGCTGCTGAACACAATTTCCCCTCCTGATAAAACTCTTTTCTTTTAATAGGAATAAATCTTTCCAAAGCACATTTTCTTTCTGATGTGAATAAGTGGTTTGAAACAGAAGCACACACATGCCTATGTGACGTCTTTTCTAACATCAAATTTCTGGGCTCCAAGGAAACCAAGCAAGCACACAATACACAGAATGACAGAGGACAAGGTGGGGTGTTTTCATTGCACTACAGCGACACTTTTATCTCTTTTGGGCTGTTGGATCCCATTTTGAGATGCCTACTGGTGGCAATATCTTCACACTGATCTAATGTTAGGAAAATCATTATATTGCTTTCTGAGGTGCCTCGAAAGAGGCATCTCCTCCCATTTGCCACAGGCCATCATAGGTGGAGGTTCAGAGTGGAAAAGCAGTGTGGACCTGTTTAGGAAGAATGGTGAGCATTGCAGCAGTCAGCACCTCCATATTCAATAGAGAGTTTCTGTAACTCACAGAAAAATGTGCTGCTCCTTAAATGCTTAGGAAAATAAAAATTATAAATTCTGTTTCCAAAATGTTTCCTTCCTGGGCAGATCTGCTGTCATATTACAGTCCCAGGACCACCTGGCAGAGGGGATTGCAGGGCCCAGGGTTCACAGTGCAGATGGTCAGGAGGTCCTCTCCTCCCCAGGACCCAGTGGAAGACCCCCCTTTCCAGAGTCACAAGAGTTGCATTAAGAAACTTCACTATGAGTGCATTTTTTTTGAGCAAGAACAATATGCTGGTTGTGTCTAGGCACGGAGCAGTGCAGTATTCACATCTGAGAAAGCTTTTCTGTTGTTGCTTTGCTGTATTTTCTGACCGGGGTGAAGAACAATTCTGAACTCTTTGGGGATGCTTTTGGAGCAAAAGTTGTTTTCCCTCTGGTTCCACCCATTGGAAAATGGAGGTTTTTTTAACCAAGCAACGAGCACAAGCAGGTCAGCTGCTCAAACTTCTCCTGCCAGGAGGCAGCTGCCCAGGCTTGAACAAAAGCCTTCTTGCAACTAACACTCCGAGTGATAGAGAAGAACAGAATGAGAATGTAAAATAGGGGTTTTAAAATGAGGAGCCACGCTCAAGCTTGGCCCTACAGTACTCCTGCTAAAGGACAGAAATTCATTAATGTGCAGTGCAGATACCTACACAGAGGTTACCTTCAACTGCAAGCTTAGAGGAAAAAGCTGTTGTGGAAATGGGGCAAGGGAAAAAGCAACACATCTAGAATGTGCAGCAGCAGTTATAAGTATGCCAGGGTAAAGAGAGCCAAAACAGGACCAGTTTGCTCTGTCTGAAAGAGTAAAGTGAAATAAAAAAGGGGTAAAAATTAGGTAAAAATAGATTTTTAATAAACCAAAAGGGTTAGACTGCACAGGGATTCTGAAATGCAAAATAATAATTTCTACATTGGGTTTGCTTTCATAAAAAAGGATAAATAGAATGTCTTTGTTTAAACGATTTATGATGAGTAAATGAACATACAACTCATGTACCCCCATTCACTCATTCATAAAAATGAATCAGAAAATAGTGAAGAGAAGAACAGTTTGATCACAGTTATCTGGTCTGATTTCCCATATAACACAATCTGTTTACATTTGTGGGAAAAATGAGCTTGTCCAACTCCTAGATGTCTCCCAGTGAACATCTGGAAAAAGCCCTTTCCCTTTCTTGGGACCTAGTAGCTGGAAACAGAAGAGACAAAGCTTTGTCTACATTTTCCCAAGAAACCTGGTCCAGAGAGTGCTTTCTTTGTGAATCATATTGTTTTCTGAATCCAAATAACTGTTTGCACAATCAGGGCTGGTTGGCTCAAAAGCAGGATGGGGTTTTCTTGTCCCAAAAACCTTCCAGGAACAAGCTGGGTCTCTTCCCCATGTTCAAAGGAGGATGGCAGGAGCTGGGCCAGAGAACATCTCCCTCTACCACACACTCTTCTGGGAAGAAAATCTTTCTCTATCAGAAACTCAGGTAAGGATGAACATTGCTCAGACATTCCTATTAGGCTTTTCCAAACTTGGCTTAGATTCTGAATGTTGAGTATGCTTTTTCTTTTTCCTTTTCCTTTTTCTTTTTCTTTTTCTTTTTCTTTTTCTTTTTCTTTTTCTTTTTCTTTTTCTTTTTCTT
>JAOXXN010000001.1:40824012-40836735 GCA_026770055.1 Myrmophylax atrothorax | reverse complement strand
CCTCTGATACCACTCATCGGATCCAGAGGAGGACCAGAACCCTGACAGGAGGAGACCACCACTCTCGACCAGACTGCGACCATCATCTGCACCAACAGGGTTTTTTTCCCTTCCTTTTACTTTGGACTCAGGGCAACTACAGGGAGGGGTGGTCTAAGAACAAGGGCTAATGAGCACCATTCCGTTTGTGCCTTGGTGCTGCTGGGTTATACTTCCAGGTGTTGTGGGTTAAAACCAATTTCTCCTAATATCATTGCATTTACTGTAATATTTTTATTAAATTGTAACTCAGACTTACAATCTCTTTCATGTTGGGTTCATTTGTCCTGCCGGTTTACCTTTAAACCAGCACAAGGCAGAACATGGAAACTTTTGAAGGTTCTGAACAATATGATTGGAGAAGAATGAAACAGTGCCTATATATCTGACCTTTGGACAAACCTTGGCAGATCTTGTTCACAGCAGAAGAATAGTGAGGACTCCAAATGGACCTTTGTCGTATAGGACTAGATGGTAGAAAAGCTTAAATGTGTTTGAAAAAATATAGAAATGTTTTGTTGCTGGTGCAGGACACTAGTATTTGTGACTGTGACATCTCTCAGGTTGATCTGTGGTGGATACTTCCTGTCTATGCTGCCCAGAATTCAGGAGCCAGATAACTAGTCAAGCAGTTCACATCATTTTTCACAGACAACTATCCAAGTCATCCACATGTCTCCCTTGTGCCTTCCAAGCCCTTTTAGCGCATACATGACTCACCACTCTACCGCCTGCAGTGGTGGTGAAGCCTGGCAGCAGTAACAGTCTTCTCCCTTCTGCCTCATCAGGGTGCCTTAAAACTCTCCAAGATGCAAGAGTGCACTTGTGTTTAGTTCTATCACTTGGAAATACCTTTGGCAGAAAGAAGCCCATGCTGGGCTAGAATAGAATAGAATAGAATAGAATAGAATAGAATAGAATAGAATAGAATAGAATAGAATATTTCTGCTGGAGGGGACTTATGACAACCATCTAGTCCAGCCACCTGACTGCGTAAGGGCTGAACAAGAGTTAAAACCTGTTGTTAAGGGCATTGTCCAGATGTTTGCTATGGCTGTGCCATAACAAACCCAAACTGGCTGTTTGTTTATCACAGTACTTGTGATAAAATTGTCCAAGTTACTTATCCAAGTAACTTGGACTTCAAAGCACTGGGATTTGTTATGTGAGCATATCTGTCAAGAGTGAGTTCACATGTCATTGGAGCTTTTAGTATCTTACAACTTTGCGGCTGCCAAAATTATGGCTCCATGTACCCTGTTACCCAGTAATCTGACAGAAGTACCTCCAGGATTATGTTTTCCTGCAGCTTTACTGATTTTTCTGTGACTGGGAAATGAAAAACATTGCATGGTGATGGTTTTGATCAAGCTAGGTTATAGCAGACAAGATCTATAGGCACAAAGGCCTGAAGCTCTTGCACCATTGAGCAGTAGTAGTGCACAGAAAGTCCTTGTGCACTCTGTCAGGGCAAGATAAGGTTTCTCTTTTTGGCTTGTAGGTACAGGAGCTTCACCTGTAAGGATGGTGACTGCCTGTGAGACAGGCTGGCTCTGAGCAGAGTGCAGTCACTTAAGACAGAAGAGTGTAAAAACAGATAGGGCCAGCTGCCTACATAGCATAAGAAAACTTCTTTAGTGTCCTGGAAAGCCAGTCTCTCCAACAGCCTCTTGCAGGGAGACTGGGATGGGAGGAGGACCCCCATATCTAAACCTACAGCATCCATCACCTCCGTCTCCCCCGTGCCATTTCCAGGAATGACTGTGGCAAGTCAGGCTCTCTGTTACAGCTCACCTCATTTTCTTTGTTTTCCAGAAAAAGTAAGACTACAGATTGATGCCAGGCCCTTAATTTAGGGGAAATAAGATTCACATATTGCTATAGAGCCAATAAGCTCTGAGTTGACAGTGCTACAAGTTTACAATCAGGGAACCACTCACACCAGGGTGGTGATCTTTGGATGTAAAGCACCATGCACATGAATGTATGCTCTTTAAAGAAGATGTCTTGATATCTCTTAAAACTTCTGCAGATGGTACGTCCTTTTTTGAACAGGCAGAAGACTGACTGTAAAAGGCTATATCCACATGTGGTTTAGGCCACTTTTATTTCAGCTTTTATCACCCAGGAGAATGTGCTGGCCTATGCCTATTTTGTGATCCTCAGCTACTCCTGTCAACTGCTCTTACCACTTAAATGTAGTCTAATCAGTTGTCATGTGGCTATGTGTTTATGGCATATACATTATACTGCCTTGAAGATAAGAAATGATTACTGACACACGCCTTCATTAACTCACTGACGAAGGAGTAATAGCAAGTACAACTGTCAAGGTAAAATGACAGAACATATCAGCATTAGGGTGATCAAACAATGCAGACAAATGCTGTCTATAAACATAAACCTGTTACAACTGCAGTATTTTATGTTTTTTGGCAGCCACAAAGTCATCAATAAGATCCTAAGAGCTCCAGCGACATGTGAACTCACTCTCAATAGATATGTTGTCAGAACAATTTAATTTGCTTTGTGGTGGAGTCACTCTTTGTTGGAGGAGGACCTTTCTCACCCTCAGAGTTCATTAATGGCAGTGTCAAAAACAGTCTTATTGCCATGACAACATTGAAGACAGTTGAATGAAGACTACTGGATAGCGGAAAGCAGATATTTCATGCGGCTGTACTTGGCAGGCATGTTCATACCAAGCCAAATGCTACTGTTTCCTAAACATATTAAGAGGAGTTCAATGTTCACAAGCAGCTTCTGAATCTTTGGAATGTGTCTTTCTTTTCATCTCTTAACAGGCACTATTTTAAATAATTTTTGTCCCAGAAAATGAAGAAAAATTATTCCATAAATTATGTCTAAAAACCTGCTCAGTTTTATCATTTATAGATGAAAGTACCTTCTGAACCATTTTCATCCATCTCATGTTTTCTTTCACAGCAACATCGACCTTGTTTATATTGCTGGGCAGTGTTTACGGCTGCTCTTTTACTCTGCAGTTTAGTCACACAATCAACATTTGATAGAGTATTAATGGTAAACACAACTCTGGGTTAATGATTTTTTACGGTCTAATTATTCTTTCTGTGGCAATGAGATTTCCTTCTATCACTTTGTAATTTTCTCTCTGTGAGACTCAATGACTGAAAAAGTGGGTAAGCCCAGATGTTTGGTGTCTCAAGCTGAAGCAGTAAAAGCCAGATACATACTGAAATATCCAAATTAGAAGTGAACTAAGTCCAATTAACTGCATTTGTCATTGTCTAAACCATTGATTTTCCCTTATTCTTGAGTTCCCAAACTCAATTCTCCAGATCATCTGCTGTTTTATATGTTTCTATTGTACTCTCACTTTCCCTTGTATCAAAAGCAGATTACCTCAAACTTCTAAAACATGGTTGCTGCCAAATATTTTAATATGCCCTCAAAAATTCTCATCACCCTGTGCTGAAGCTGACATAGATTTGCATTGCCTCTTGAAACTGTGAGTGCCCAGTTGTGCACTTGGTCTTCCCCACAGAGTCACACTGCCAAATACATAAAAGCATTGCCTTTTTTTCCCATGCCTTTACTGCCTATGAACTTGTTTCATTCTTTGCACTGTGGCTATGCAGCTGTGCACCACCATATTCAAATCCCCTTCCTAACCTGACACAGGAAGAATGGTGTAAGGTTAATGAGTAAATCATGTTTCCCTCTCCAATCAGGAATATTTTGCATTTTTTGACACTGAGCTCCACCTGTTATTTTGTTCACTCTTGTTCAGTTCTCTGAAGCTCCAAACAACCTTTCCCACTCATGACAGACTCCAAGAATATTCAAGAGATCGGCACTAGAGTACTCCACTCTTAATCTTTTAGTTTGATGGAAATGGATTCATCTGATTCCTTGTTTCCTAATTTTTGGCTTTTATTCCCAGACAACACATCACCACTCTGAATAGAAACAAGAGATGTTTTATACCTTCTAGGGAATCTTTTCACTCACCTTTTGAAAATCAAAATTAATTATTTTTTAATTTCTTTTACACTACCTTAGTTTTACATTGCATTACTTACCGATTAAAAAAATTCTAGTAGATTACTGAGACATAATTTACCATTGCAGAAAGTGGTGGATTGCCTTTTCCCCTTAATACCTTACTTTTAATATATTTTTCTTAATGTTTCCTTTTCTAGAGTTATGAGACATGATTACAAAAGCTATTACTACAATTTTCAACTGGAGAAGCCTGATAGTATTAGGAAAAGAAGCAGCAATTCCAGACCAGCCTTTGATGTCTCACAAGACACTGTTCTGGTGTTCTTAGCTGGTTCATCTGCTGACTGCATGTTGATTAATCAAACTCTTAAAATAATCAAATTCTTAAAAATATTAAACTGCAATTCTGCAACTCAATTCTGCTGATTTATCATCTACTTGAAATACAGATTTTAATTCCTCACACAGGTATAAAATATTTTTAGCATAAAATGCAACATGAGAAGCAAGGAGAGAAATAAGGAACTGAAGGGAAGCATCACAACTGAAAACGGGGTCATGAGAAGGCTCCCAGAACCCAAAGGTCAGCCTGAGCACTGTAGATACATTCATATCCACCAGCTTTCTCTTCAGTGTAAATTCTCTACTCACATTTCATCATTCATACTTCATCATTCCTTTTACCAAAGAAAATGGAAACAGATGTGTAAGATACAGCAGCTTGTTTTGTGGGAGATGGACTTCCCATTCATCCCATCTTTGCTGTGCAAATGTCCTGCAGCACACCTTGTGTCTTGGGCTCTCAGACTGGAGACCCGTTGAGATGTGCCACAGGGGCCTGAACTTTAGTACTTGCCTTAATATCTACCACAAGTAGCTTTTCATCCATGAGAGTCCCTGGAATGATCAGCCTGTTCCTGCTGACCCACTGGGTGAGCATTTGTAAGAGACATGTGGTTCTTGCTGACCACAGCCACTCGTTCCCTGATGATATTCTGCCTTCTGAACTCAGGAATATGATTTTCACTAAATATTAATTGGCCTGGATAGTGAGGTCCTGAAAACAACAAATTATTCTGCAACTTCTTCAGCCACATTAACTTACTAAAGAGGATGCCAAGAGAGCTGTGTGTCAAGCACTTTGGTTTCACCAGCTGAGAAATCAAAGGCTTGCTCAGTGTGTCTGCAGAGCAGAGCAGGTGAGGGTGCTTTGGCCAAGGAATGTTTCTACCTGATGCAAAATCCTTCTCCTGGGCTGCATCAAAAACAGCATGACAGTAGGTTGAAGGAGGTGATTCTTCTCCTCTATTCCACTCTTGTAAGACTCCACCTGGAGTGCTGCATCCAGCTTTTGGGGCCACGAACATAAGAAGGTTGTAGATCTGTTGGAATCAGTCCAGAGGGCCACAAAGGGGATCAGAGATCTGGAGCACTTCTCTTGTGAAGACAGGCTGAGAGAGTTGGGGTTGCTCAGCCTGGAGAAGAGAAGGCTCTGGAGAGACCTTACAGCACCTTCCAGTACCTAAAAGGAGACCGCAAAGACATGTAGTGATAGGACAAGGGATGGTGGCTTCAAACTGAAAGAGGGTAAGTTTAGATTAGATATTAGGAAGAAATTCTTTACTGTGAGGATGGTGAGGTGTTGGTACTGAGAAATGAAATGTGAACAATTCAGATCTATATGGACTCTGTGACTGAAGCAGCTACCAGCGAAGAATAAACAAGGCCACAGCTGCTGTTGACTGGTAAAGGAGGAATCACTCCCCAGGAGTTCACACGGTAGTTTCTCACAGAGTTCTGGAGATTCACCTGGGAACAGCTAGGATGTTTTACCAAAACTCTGGACTTGTGAGATGTGGATAATAACCAATTAGAATTGTACATTCTAATGGTGTGAGATTCACTTTAGTCAATTAGCAGGTAGCTTTGACCCTATATAAACTGTTTGCAGTGTTTTAAATAGGGGCATTCACTTGATCACATTGGTCTGTACGTGGTGTCCTTATTCCTCTGTGAATAATTGTTTACTTTAGTGAGGCACTGGAATAAGTTGCCCAGAGAAGTTGCAGATGCCCCTAGAAGTGTTCGATGCCAGGTTGGATGGGGCCATACAACTTTTATAACATTTTTTTCCCCTGAAAAATCACCTGCTTATTTCATAAAGTTATTGTAGTAGATTTATTGTATTTATATTTAATGCATGTCAGATAGAGATTGTAGGAGTGAATACAAGAATTGCAAGGGCTCTAAAAGGAGAACGACGGGCTATTTTTTGACAGAGCAAATTTGCATGATTTTTACACTGTTTCTAATTAGATCCTGGCTCCAGGATTTCTACTAGTTGCTTGCAGTGGGCAGGAAGCTGATTTTTTTCTCTTCCTAATGTATAACTCGATTTCTTAGTATTTTTCCTTCTCCCTTCAAAGCAGGAGACATGGTCTAACTTCAGAAATAGGATGACAGGCAGAGTAGAGACAGTGCTGAAAACTTCTAGCAAGTTGGTTTATGTGTCTTGATGACTAGCTCAGGCTTGGACAGATCACCAGATCCAGGGGTAGGAAGGAATTTCTTGCCAGGACAACACCACTAAGGGAGAGGGTCATTGCTTTTCTCTAACCCTGACATAGCTCAATCCCCAGCAACTTCTTGGCTTTTTCTCCTCACATATCAGTTCCCATTGTAACAGGCAAAGCCGTTGGTTCTAGCCCTAGATCTTGCTCATTTCTGTGACCTTCCATTGAATTTCTAGCTCTAGCTTCTGTACTAAAGGTGAACTTGTAATAGGCAAAGGATATGTTTTATGGCTTCTGGTATCTGACATGTAGGGAACAGGGATTTTGAAGACCTTTATGGATTAAACATCAATCAGATTAGGAGTTTCAATGTCAGGACACTGGACTGATGATTTAGGCAGTCTTAGGGGTCTGTGCCTGAGAAGTCTTGCAGAACAGCACAGTTAAAATCCCTCTGCTTGTGGATGATGAGAATGAAGGTTGCACCACGATAAACACAGAGTAGAAATTGCACAACTAGCTCAAGGCAGAGTGTTACCAAAACATTTAGTAGAATTCTCTCTAAAAGATACATGCCTGGAGAAACTTCTTAGGAACAATAGTCAGATATTTCTTAGCACTGAATCAAGAAAAAAAGTCTTTGTCATGGACTAAAATTCCTTCCTACAAGAGTGCCATTGCACTGTTTACATTTATATTCTTTCTTGTCACTGGCAAACAGCATTGGTGATCACTGGCTGGTTCTTCATGACCCCTTGCTGGGATCAGGAGGCTATACATCCCATACTCTTTGTTTACCATGTGGGCTTACCAATTTACACATGCCTAAGATCAGCAGGACATATATACAGTGTGCACTTGCCCATTGGGTGTGGGGCTCACCTCCTTTTGCAGTCATCCAAATTCAGCTATCTATGTAGGGGCTGAGTGCCTGTGCAACAGTGATCCAGCCAGTACAGTCAGGGGAGGGTGAAGAGAGCTTGGGCTGACAGACATCTGTGCTCGTGTAAGGTGAGCAGCTTCCCTGCCTTGACTCTCCACATCTCCACCACTCGTGATGGGAGCTTGGTGCAGTCACCCACCCAGTGCAGAGGCATCCCAGTCACAGACCCAGAGGCTGAGCAGATATAACCCATGCCTGCTAGAAGCAGTGGCTGGACTTCATGTGGGATCCTTTGTGGTACCCTGAATGACACCAGAGGTCTGTGACAAAGCAGTTAAAGAGTTCTATAGACTCACATGTCCATACACTACACTTTCACTCTGTGATAGGTATACTCTGTTGGACTAAATCCTACCTTAACTGCCTGTATCATGTCCAGCTTTCTTGAAAACCATTTCCTTAAAATGCATTCCCAGCCTGCTCTTTAAATGGAGTGTTTCAATGCCCACCAGCTACAATGCAGAGAAGATATAAAAAGAAGAAACTAGGTAGTTAATAGGTCCTCTGTCCTCCCCATTTTTCAGATATGGAGCACCAGGATATTTCTGTCACCTTCGTCAGCAAGGATCCATATGGATACACCAGTTGCTTCAAAAATAATTGCCAGATTTCACCAGCATTCAGATAGGCCCTGTTTCTGGCCCTGTGCACATAGCAAACAAAAGGTGCCATCTAGTGTCTCTGAGCAGCATCCAGAACAGAAAGGAGAAATTGCTCAAATATACATTTAATGTGTACTTTCTCACTGACTCACAAAAAACTGCTCTTCAAAATGCACAACAGTTTTATTTCAGGGAGATTTAAGCAAGACAGCATTTGTGCTTTTTCTCTTCTTTTATCTCTCCACACTGTTTTCATCCAAGGTCTGAGCCTGAACTTATTTCAAGACGAGTTCAATCATTTGTTTCATTGTATTAAACAATTTGAAGTCATTCTAAGCGGTAGTGATTCATTTTTCAACAAGCTGGGGCTTGAAATATCATTTTGCATATTACTAATAAACTTTTGTCCCACAGGGCTTAGTCCCACTTAAAGTGGAAAGCAATTTAGTCATTTTCTATCCCACAATGGGAAAAGAGACAGTCTCAAAACTAGTAAAATAGACAGCAGAGCTGGGTCTACAAAAGGACTTAAATCCAGTCTAACTGCTTCTGCAGGTGCCTTTGACAAAATCTCAGAGCTCTGAAAAACAACTCTGCACTTCACTGTACCTTGTAGGAGTGTTTGCAGTGGTTATATCCATCAACACCTTAAAGGCCAGGTGTAGAGGAGCTGTGTCTACCCTGCTCAGCCCTCAGCCCTCAAAAAGCTGACAGGCTTTATCCATCCAGTGCCGCTCTTGGCTCCAGGACTCCTCAAAGGGTCACAGCGATGCCCCCATCATGCCACAAGTAAGAATGGTCTGGGACTACATTGCTTTTGTCTCAAAGTATCTCAGACAACAGGATGACAGGGTGACAGCCTCCAGACTGGCATTTTCATAGCATGAATTGAGAAGGAGTGCTGCAAACTTTGGGGTATGGCAGAGGTAGACATGGGAGAGCTGGGCAGTGGCACCCAAAGCTTGGGGACAGTGCTGAAGGATGACATCTTCCAGCAGGGGAGCTCAGATCTGGCACGGGCAAGTCCATGCTGCCAAACAGCAGTATGGAGGTCAGCCTAAACCATTCTTCTCAGGTCTTATTTTGGAGAGGACTGGTTTCTTGAGAGAGAGCTAGGAAGCTGGTATTTGAGGTAATCTGTATAGGAAAATGCTGGAATGAATTTTAAGGAGAGCAGCACTGGAAAAGCACCTCGAACCTGAAAAGATCCAACTGAGAGACCTGTTATTTAAGTTTTAAAATTATGTTCTTGTTGCTATGGGTTCTTTAGTTGCAAAGTTTGTGTCACCTTTCTCAGTTTGTTACAGTTCCCCTGCGGGGCTGTTACACCACACCCTGCCCTGTATTGTATCTACTCCTCCCTGTCTTTCTTGGTGTCTCCCGGAGGCTTTTTGTTCCCTTAACGAGCCATCAGCCTGAGGTTGAGCATGTTATTGTTTCTTCCCAGGCTGGGCAATAGCCTCCCCTCCCTTGGGGGGTCCCTGGAACCAAAACATCACAGCAGCCTCCCCCCACGGGAAAGCCCAGGGATTGGAGAGCTTCCAGGCGCCCCCTCCCCTCTCTGCCCTGCGACTCCAAGGGGGGAGACCCTGTGGGTGGGACTCTGGTGCCTCGTGGCTGGGGGGGCAGGGCCAGGGCTCCAGCCAGCCCTGCCTCTTTCCTAAATTCATTGGTTAATGGACCTTTGACCCTGCCCCTTCCTCAGTTTCCACCCAATCCAGCCCAGATCTGGGGTCTGCCCCCTGAGATCTGATAATACCTCGTGGATGTTTTGAATAAACACACTTTTGCTCTCTTGCCTAGACCTGCCTATACTGCCTTGTGTCTGTCTCCCATCTCTGCCCGCCTCGGACAAAGGGGAAAGCAGAGACCCCTTCTCCCTTCCCTTCAACGCTGCACAAATTTGCATCAACAAGTGCCTCTGCTGTATCCAGCTATAAGGGACCAGCTTGAAGGATCTGGAAATGTACTAACATAATACAAAGAAAAATCTGGCAGCTGTTACCAGCTTTGACTCTCGTTCCACAGTAAGGGATCTTTGCACTTTTTTTCAACAAAAACAGTAAAAATCATTTTATCTCATCAGTGAAACTCTTTGAAAGAACAGCCATGCATATTACCTGCCCATAAGTGATAGGCATCTTGCCACCTTCTAGGCTGAGATGAGCCTCCCATCTGAACATGCAAGCACCCATATTGCTTCTCACCCTTGTAGAGCTGAAGTAAAACAGCAACTGCATTAAATCAAAGGAAAAGGAAAGAAATCTGCCACACATTTCTTTCTTCCTTTCCTCCTTGTGGAATTAACTGTCTTATAAAACTTGTCTGCCCTATACAGTTTGTTGTATAGGCTTATTGTTAATGTAATCAATGATTATTATGTGCGAACAAGTGCCAAAAATTACACTGCATTTTTTTCCCCGGAATTGTTAATTTTTTTTACTTAAAAGCAAATCTGAAGTACTGGATGAGCTTACAGAATAGTTACAACTCTTTTTTCAAAAAGCAAATTATATGCAGAGTATTTTACAACATATTTAACTCTGAAAATCTTTTCCTTGTTTACTGGGATATCTGTGTATATAAATAGTTGCTGCTTGTTTTGCATGCCTGATTCATTCTGCAATGCCACCATCCAGTGTTTGTGATGCTTCACTGTCATTGCAAGGATTATAAACCCTTAGATACTGAACTGGAATGTCAGAAAAAGGTAAAAGCTGACAAAATAAAGGTTTGGAACAGAATGTACTGAGAAGCACTTTAAAAGGAGAGGTGAGTTTGACACTACTCCGAGTCAAATTCACTTGCTTTATTCACAAGCCATAGCAGGACTCCTGTGGGCTTAAAGCATTCAGCTACCTTCTTTTAGGAAGCAAACATCTTCCCAAAATATGTAAGATTACTGGAAGGGTCTTTCTATATCTTTGAGCCAAGTCCCCTGGAATCGGAAGAAAACATGCAGAATACCTTCCTAAACTGATCATATTCCTGATCACAGCCAGTTAGATTTACATTTCATATGGAAAACTGTCCCGAGATGATTAGAATCTTTCTTCGGATTTCCAGAATAATTGATGTATTGCCAGAATTCATAGCCTTTTTTATCAACAGTGTTCCTTAATGTAAATAATTCTTTCTCATTCCTTGCTATTCACAGAGCTCAAACATGGAGTCTTAGCATGATAAAGCTGGAAAAAAAAATCAGGAAATCATGTAAGCCATTTCCATGCCCCAATGTGATCATCACCATACATCCCTGAAACATACTTGCCTTACCAGCAACTTAAGGTCTCCAGCACTGGTGAATAGAAAGCATATTTAGGCAACCTACTCCAGATACTATTAGAGATATTTTTAGTTAATGTCTAATCTGCATCTTCCTTTCCTGAAAAATTAGGTCTGTTTCTTCTTGTCCCATCCACTATTGACATGGAAACCTGCATAGAAACTTCCTTTTACATGCAGCCTTTGAAGACTGTTAGCATGCTTCCCTTCTTTTTTATAAAGTAAATCATACAAAGTAGTTCAATTTCTTCTCCTAAATCACACTTTTGAGACAACCAGCCATTATATACTGTTTCCAGCTGGCCCACATAAAAATGAGCTGTGGTGTCCAAGAAGAGACACAATATCACAACCACGCTGAGAAGCTTTGAAATATTCTAGTCTTTTTCATACATGTACTCATATAATGTTTAAATCTTTGAATCATGGTTCTATTAGCTCCTGTATCATTTTCTAAAGAGCTGCTGTATGGCAATTATTCTTTATCTCACTTCAAGAGTTACTGCAAATTGAACTGCATCCTATTTTCCACCTGATTCCTGAGAAAACAAAACATACGCATTTAGGCAGGTACTTTATCTGTGTATCTGATACTTTTTCTTATTTCCTTCAATTTTCCTAGAGCTCATTTGCCACTGTAACTGATTTAGCTGAAAGGCTGCAAAGTAGTTAAGTTCTTTCAAGCTGTGTGAAAATCAATGAGAAAATAGAGGGAAAAGATAGAAATTACAGCCCCTGCAGAGGTCCAGGCTGCAGTGCATGAGCTTGCTGGGCATTTATTTTGCCTGGTCTGTCAGCTGGCCTCTCAGCCTGGGCTAGTTCAGGGCTAGTGTTATTGCCTGCAGCCCCTTGGCCAGCTCAGAGACAGGAAACATGGGGAAGAACCAGCCCCACTGTGAAGTGGAGATGGAAAATAAGATGTGATGACAGGAATTTACACCTTGAGATAGGGAAGAGGGGATACGGGGAAGGTTGTGCTCACATAATGTGCAGGGAAGAGACAGATATGGCAAATAAACCCATAGTTCCATGGATTGCCTGGTTTTCAAACTGTTTCTCTGGTTGCCAGTCTGGCAATTTCTCTCAGCTTTCAGTCATTGACAAAATTAATAAGCATATCCCATCTCAGCATCTGAGACTTTAGTCAAAGGCCAGAGTCAAAACTCACCAAGGACAGATGGTGCTGAACCCTCAGCACTGCCCCTTCCCTGCAGGCAGTGTAACAAGGACAATGCTCTCCAATGACAATTTTTCAAACCAGTTTTGCTCCTATTCCCTCTGTGAGAAACAGAGTCTCAGATAGATTTTTATATAAAGTTTATTATATGATAAAAGCAATTACAGGCCTGGGTGT
>JAOXXN010000001.1:40812560-40823912 GCA_026770055.1 Myrmophylax atrothorax | reverse complement strand
TACCTTGGGTTTAACAGATGACCATTTTATATCTTTATGGGGGGGGTGCAATTCCCATTTGGTCTTTTCTCTTTTTCCTTTTGCAGACACGAATCATATTCACATTTATTACACCTCTCAGGTTGTTTAAGCAGATTAAGCAAGGGAAGCTTTCTCAATTTCTTATTATGAAACATGAGCTGGTGGTCCCAATAGCAGTTTCTATCCATTTTTATAGAGTGTGGGTCATTGAAAACTATCTTGGACACAGGTGACCAGATCTGCACACAGGAATGCAGAAGTGCCACAGGAGCATTACCAGTGGCACATGCTACTTTATCACTATGTGAAATACTTTGCTTGACAGGCTCCCAGATCACATTTTCATTTTCAATGTCTCCCCATTTTCCCATCATCCTCAAACACAACATGCAATCAACTAGTACAGAAAAGTTTTTGTACAGTTCTGCCATCTCCAGCCGATGCATTCATAGCTTAAATGGACCTGTGATATGAGATATTTTGTAAATGTCCTTACTGTTCCACTTTACCTCATTTTCCTTCATTTTACCCCAATTACATTCCAAAGTGAACCACTGTAGTTTTTGGATTCTATTTGTAAGGAGCTGAATAGGTCCTAACTCTATTTCCCATCTTAATTTGCCTCTGGAAAGTCTAGTTTCATTTGTCAACCTTCATTAAAAACAATCAAAAATTTTGATTTATTTCTGAATCCTAGATTCAAATGTTTACAGAAAAGCAGGTTCATTTAACCACCTTAAAATCCTTCTGATTTCAAAGAAGATGACTCCTGGGGCCTGTTACAGTGATTCCATGCCATTCCCTTTAACATGAAAATGCAGTGGCAACATGATTTTTTTCATGATCTCAAGACAAGAATTACTACTTTAACAATCTCTCACAACTGATATCACATGAGCAACAGGTAAAACAAACCATTTCATTTAATTATTAAGAACAGAAGATGTTTCTTAATTCTAAGAAATGCTGATAGACATCCCAAGCTGTTTTCAAACCAAGATGTATCTCCAGTGCATTCGCAGAACATGCTTTTCATCATTTAATATTCTTTCTGTTCCACATGACAAAGAGTGCTTAACGAAATTCACTTAATGCATTCACTTAGACTCTTTTTTGAAAGCAGATACCTGAAACTGGGAAGGGCATGTTGCTGGCTGCTGCTGGCTTTAACTTTAGGATAAACTTTGGTACCTCTTCACTTGTAAATAAATTCTTGCCTTTTTGCTAAAATACAAGCTCTAGATAAAAGGAAAATAACATTTGGTTCCTCTTCCCAGAACTCCAGGAGAAGATTAGGAGGATTCCACAGGATCCTATGCCCAAAGTCAAGGTGTTCTGCTATCACAGTGCCAAGGGGCAATGGTGTTCAGCAGAGATAAGATCCAAGATAAAAAGAAGAACAGCTGAAGATGACCTCCCAAGATCCACCAGTAAACTTGAGAAAAGCGGGTGTTGAATAGGGAAAATACATTATGGCTCTGAAGCACAATAACCCTTGGCATGGAAGATTTTTCATACAAAACTTGCTTGCTAGGTTAGATACTCAAACTTAGGAAGGGATGTAGAGAAAGGGTTTGCTCCCAGGGTTCTGCTGCATGAAGTGAATTTCTAGAGGAGTACTGATAGCTTCTGGCATCTCACTTTTCTGTAGTGGATTGGCTGTTCTTTTCATCTTACTAATAGTTTCACTCAATGCACAAGATGTTACAGTCCTACTGGCGCAACATAGTAAATCTTTTGATGAAAGTTTTTTCTGGTTTTCTTTTTTGTCTTGTTTCTTATTTCTCATATTCTTTATGTAATTGGAGAAAATTGGATATTTGGATTCAAAAAAGTACCTGCTTTTTCTTTTTATTTTGATGAAATAGACCATAAAACATTATCATTTATATATCCTTTCACTGTAGATAAGCAGGATATCAGAAGAATAAAACTTCATAGGAGGAATACTCTCTGGGAAGCAAAGGCACTTTAAGTATCAAATAGCTGGTTTTCATAGTTTCAACAATCTAAAGAGCAAGAACATCATGACTAGTCTGTATGATGAGAATTATTTGTAAACACCATAGACTTGTTGAGGAATTACAAAGCTCCCTTCTGTTTACTGAACAGCTTGCCTATTAATATACTAGAAAGCCAATGCCTTCAAGCCAAAACGTAAATGTTCTCCTCAATTGCATGATGCTACATCTATCTGCATACCCAAACAAGGATTTAGAAATTCTTTGTGTTATCTTTTTTCAAGGGCCTACATCTGAATTGAACTTAATCTTCAAAAATCAGAATAATGAAATATATGAGAAGGGAAAATATTTTGATTTCAGGAAAGCTAAGAACAACTATTCATCCATCTTGAAGTATGTTTCCCTCTCACCTCATTAACCAAACACTTCAATGTAAATCTTCAGCATAAGGTTTTGGAAAAGGAATGAGTATCACTTTAAAAAATGAGTATCTTATCTTCAAGGACATTGATCCTTTAAATGGTTCTATCTGTATTTTAATGCCTTGATGAAGTATATGCTGGAAACATAAGCTGGTTAAGATAAATTACAATCAGTGCCTGTGTACTCTGTGGCAAAAATCAGCTGTAAATCAAAGGACCTGGACTCTTGGAATTAGATAGACTAGATCTGAGATTGTTCTGAGTTCAATGAAGAGCAGAACAGAGGTTTTTCCTGAATACAATACATCAATCAACAATGCCACTACAGTCCTCTTCATTTAATTAAATTTATCCTTGATGTTATTTTCAATTAATGAGAAGGCATCTTTCAAATTTCAATCACTGTGCTGCAGAATCCTGGTTGTAAAACTAAACTGTAGCATGTGGGAATTGGTTAAGTTACACTTCTGATGCTTTGGAAACGTAGGAAGGAAGCATAGGCCTCATAAACATACCAACTTTCCAAACCTTTAGTCACAACCACAAACTTAGACCAGTTCACTTTTCCCAATGCAGAGGAAGGACAGGAGCTGCAATGAGAAATCAGTTTAGCTGTCTTACGGTCTTTCTGATGATATCAAATGCAAGAAATAAGCACACAGCCACAGAAATTAGGTCAGAATGTTTGGGGTGTATACAAAATAATAGCATGATCAATTAGGGGTGAAATCAGAAATTCCTAAGGAAAATAAAATAACAAGAAAAGATGCAGGTAGACGAGTAATTTCAAAGGTGAAAAGAAATCCATCTGTAGGGATATGAAGTAGAAAGAAGATGACCAAGAAGAATGTCGATCTGTTGCTTCACTGGAAAATCAACCTATTGGCAGATGACAGCAGGAAAGATCAAGTGCCTTTCTGTGTTTGTCTTCACACAAACACAAAATCAATTAGCTAATGAACCAAAAAGGGTGGCAAGTCTCTTTTTAGAATAAAGATGGGTTAGACAGCATCTAAGTAAGAAAAGTGTTTTTCCAAATCAGCCAGGCCTCATGAATACTATCCTAGTAGATTAAACAATTTGATGTTGTTATGTTTAAGCACACTTGAAGTACAGATGAGTTACTGTAAAACCTGAAAGGGTGACTGTAGCACTCGGTTATGAAAGGAGACAAAACCCAGAGCAAATACAGAAGAATAGTTAGTTGTCTTCAGTTCCTCCAAGCCACTGAAAGAAAAAACCCAGCGCCTCTAAGCATCCATAAAACAAGGAAATAAGTAACAGTCAATGTGGATTTGTCAAGGACAAATATTAAGTTAAAATAGTTTCCTTTTGTGGGTAGAGGAGAAATAGCAGTTGTTGCCAAGCTGAATTTGGAAAAGAGAATTTTAATAAATTAACTACAGATTAAATTAATGTAGGAGAAGAGCAAAAGAAATTGGAAAAGTATTCAGAAAGAAATTATAATGGACTCACAATGAAACGGAATGAAAACATGTTTCCACAGGGTTATCTTAGACATAGAACTATCTATTACCCACTGATGAAAAAACAGCACATTCTAACAAATCTGCAAATTAAAAAATAAATAAATAAAGGATGAAAATAAGATTTAGAACAGGATTAAAATTCAAAGTAATTGTTAAACTGAAGAAACCTTTTGCAAAACATCTTATGATTCAGCAAAGAAAAGTACAGAAGTCAATACCTAAGCAGGAATAATGAGTTGCAAGACTGGACTAGACATCAGGTCTGCAAAGAAAGATCTGGCATTTATGTGCATAATAAGGAGAATGGAAGTCAATGCTGTCATGCTGTTGACAAAACTTCCATGTTTTACTGGGTCATAACATCAGGTGTATAACCCATAAAAGGTATTAAATTATCCACCTGGCCTACCCACACTGGTTAGTTCTGAGAAAGTACAGAGGACAGCAATCAGAATGACCAGGTATTTAGAAAACCTGATCTATGAGGAAAGAGGTGGTTCAGTTTGAAGGGAAGACGACCTCAACTCAAGAAAATCCCAAACTGGGGACAGGGCTGTGTAAAGGAAATACAGCAACAAATGGGTTGCAACTGCAACATCGAAGACACAGGTTAGATATTAGAAAAAAAGCTTCTAACACTGAGGATACAGAAATATGAAATAAGATGTAGCAGGCATGTGGGAGATTCAGCTTTTGAGGTATTAAAGATAAGGCTGTATTACTATTTGTCAAGGAACATTTGCTGATAGAGGAGGTGCTGAATTTTGGCACAGGAATGGACTATATGACTTCTTGGAGCCTCTCCCCACAATATAATTTTATGATTCTGTGCATCCAAGATTATGCAACTAATCAAACAAGCTAATTAACATGTCTTTACAAATCTCAATTCCCAGAGATTGCATTAGCCTATCTAGGAAAATATCTCCAGTGACTTACTTTGCAGCCACAGTGTTAGGAATGGTCTTTGATGAAAGCTGACTCTGCAGAACTAGTTTATGTCAACTCCACAGGCAAATGACAAGATCATAGACTACTATGCTGAGGCGTCAACCTCAAGCTGTATCCCGTCCATCATGTCTTAAGGGCAGCTCATGTCCAAGTGGCTGCCTCTGTTCCCATGGTATTTGGTAACCCCTGTTCCTGGACCTACTGTCTGAGCTGGACTTGACTACCCAGCAAGGACCCAGGCAGCTGCTGGCTGCTTCAGCCACCTTGGGGTCCTGCTTGGGCACAGACTCTATCTGGGCCATTTTAAAGCCAAAGAAACTGCTACTCACATTTTCTTTTTTAATGTATGTGGCCTGACAACTTATAGTTTTATCCTATTATTAGCTCTACACATTAACTGTGAAAAATAAAGCTAGCTTGTAAAACCAAGGCCTAAATTTGTCTTGATTTTCTTTCATAAAATAACTGCCCAGTTACAGAACCATCTTTTCAGTTTTAATTTTTACTGACTTAAGCATATTTACTTTAATTTGGAAGTTATTTGTTTGTATAATTTTTAAGCAAATCAGAGCTGATTTCTAGGAAGGGCAACACAAATTCTTTTAGCTATAAAAAAAATTATACTGTGAATGTTTTGTTTGCCACTAGGTGGGAGTGGAACATAATCTTCTAGTTAATCTTTATGCAGTATCAACAGAGAAAGTGAAAGACAAAGTATATTTTCTCAGCGGGTCACTAAAGAAATCATTCTGTCAATAGCACTGAGAACACTGCATATCTATATAAATATTCTTCAGATACATTTCACAACAATTTGCATACACCTAGAAATCATCACTTCTCTTTATCACACAAAGCCCACTTCTGTATTTCCATGACAATTGGGATTCTTTTGAAAGCCTCTGTGTTGTAAGCAAAAAGGGTGTTTTTTACAATAAAATATGCTGCCCCATAATCCTTCTGCATGTATTTGTACCTGACTTGAAACAGGCACCATTTTTTTATGCAGAATATCTTATTATCTCCTTAGTAGTTATCAGCAGTTACAATATTAAACTACAACTGAATCATGAAAGAAAGAATGAACCACAATCATGGGCTGCAGTCTTTTCTTCCCTCTTTAGAAAACATTAAACAAAAAGATATTTTTACTATTTCTTGGAAAAATACAGAGTGAAAGCATATGTTAGGAGGAATATACTGGAGGTTGTTAGTGTCATGAACAGTGGTGAACATGGAAAGATTTTGCATGTCCCCTCTTGGTCCAGGAGTTTCCAGTGAAGTTAGTTAGAAGCTGATTGGAATGAACAAGAGGAAGCAACTTTTCATACAACATGCAGTGAAACTATAGAACACAGTACTAATGATTGCAATTAAGTTAAAATAAAATTAATTATTAAATGGATAACTACTCAAATTCAGGAAGCATAAAACGGTCAGATTTTTACTCCAGCCCTGCTTTGGGAACAGCTCTCCAGTGGCATGAAGGAGGCATGGTGCCACTTTAGAAAATGTCATCAGTGCTTCCCTTCCAGGCTGACCAAGTCTGGTGGCTGTTGGGCAGGACGGGCTGGTATCTCACTGTACCTTAGCCTTTAGAGAGAGTTGCAGGCTGGCAAAATCATATCTGATGTCATGCGTATTTGTAGACTCCCTTTGTCATTCTTCAGGGTACAGCTGGCCCTCTCTGGGTTACCATTCCCAGCTCTTGCCACGCGTCCAGAGGCTTTGCCAGCAAGGTAGACACCGGTTAGCTGGGTTTCCACCAAGCTGGTATTTCTTGGTGAATACACACAATGGATAGCTGGGGTTTAATGAGTTACCACACATTAGTAAGCTCCCCACCCTGGTAAGATCCCTAAAGGAACCTTTGCTGGCCCAGCAGGCATCAGACAGGTAGGGAAGGATCAGCCCTACTGCTTCATGCTGCTGACCTACCATCTCCTCGCTAAAGTTCTCCTCTAGGAATTTATACCTTCCAATGCTGCACATTTTTGCCTCCTCAATTTCTCTTAACAGCCCTACCTCCACCTGCAGTTCTGCCTTCCTTATGTCTCATGATTTTACTCGCTGCTTGGCCATTTTGGTGAGCCATTTTTTGAGCCAGGGCTGTGCAGTTGCAATGCACCCAAACTGCATCCTGGGCATCGAGTCCCTGGGGAGGGGTCTCAGTGCAAGGCAAACCAATGGAGCAGTGACACCACATGCCACCTTCAGGCAGCTCTAACATAAATTTAGCCACCCTGGGACATTAGTGAGTACTTCTGTGGTCAAAAATAGCAGGGATGACGCACACCCACACCCTGCTGCTCCTCACCTCCCTGACTGCACACTCGTGACAGCCGACCTGTGACAAGGGAATATAAAGCTGCTCTGCTGGCTCCAAGGAAAAAGGGGAGTCTCTTTGAGAGACAAAAATTTTTGTTTGTGGTAACAGAAATTTTGCTTTATGATAAGGAAATTCTTCTGTGACCTTTTCCTCATGTTTTTCCTTCCATCTGACTGTACCGTTGCACAAAATTTGGTGTCACAGAATTGCCCACAGCACAAATCCATTTCTTTTTTGCTTATGAGACACTAGCAGGATGTGATTGAAACAGTTTGAACTCTTAAAATGAAAATTTTATTAGCATTAGAAAATTGTTTACACTGAGTCCAGGTTAGAGCCTGAAGTGAACCTGATAAAATACCTTCTCTGACCTCTGAGGACATCCAGTCCCCTACATAACATTTTGACTATTAATAATTGGGGGAAAAAAAGCATCTAATTTCAACGAAATCAGAAGAAAACTTTCAAAGCACACTCTGAAGATACACACTTGCCAGCCTGTGCCTTAGCCATCAGTCCATGTGACCTTGGACCCTCGACCCACAGGCACACTGAATATGGCTCCAAGCCACGCAGGTGACCTGGAACCCTCCACACCATTTCCCCCTATCTCCTCAAGCCATGCAGGAGTCCCTGCTCTCTTTTCCTTCCCTTCCCCAACTCCTTTTGCCAAGGAAGGATCCAGCATCCACTATCCTGCTTGACATTTTAGCCTAATTTTTGTGCTTTCTGCTTGCGGCGGGGAGCTAATGGAGAAAGGGACACTTCCATAATTAGCAGTATTTAAGAGCAGGAGCGGATGCTTCTGGGACATTAGACTTCTGTGCAGTGGAGTTCAAAATTATAATCAGGGTGACTGACAGAGACACAGTGTGCTTGGGGACTGTGGAGGACAGTTAGTAGGACAGAGAATGCGGTGTATGCTGGCACCATCCCAGAGGAAGCTTCTTAACCGAGGATGTGTTTCATTAGTATGGTATCAAAAAACCCAGGGCTTGTCAGCATGGAACAGGCATATAGACACTCATGAAGAAAAGGCAATTTTTACCAGAAAATCTTTAAATACTTACGTTAATTTGTCATTGTTTTTCCCAGTCCAGATCTGTTTCAACCCAGCTAAAACTAATTCTCCCCTGACCCATATTTATACACCTTTACCCATATATCAGCCACCTGGTCTAACTTGAAATTCAGTCTTCATTTGTGCAGGCTGTTGGACTAGATGGTCTTCAGAGACTCCTTTCCAGCTGAATTATTTTCTGATTTGATATTTTAAATAGCTAGAAAGCACTATTGTAGCCAAACAGTTTGCTTTTAACATTAATTTTTCACTTGCAGTGCCTCTGTATAAGTGACAAATGTAACACCAAGCAGACACTAAGCATGATTCAGGTGTTTCACCATGGGCTGGGACGGCCCAGATCACTCCCTAACAGTTATCCCGGCTGGGTCTGTCTAATAGGGGCAAAGGGCAGGATCAGGGGCTGTCATCTCCAGAGGGATGATGGCTGCCTCTCATTTGACCTATCTTCCTTTTATAACAGCTGAGAGTAACCTGAACTGCATTTCATCTCACAGATACTTACTCTCAGCTGCTTCAATTGAACAGCAGGCAAAGAAGAAAAGAATCCTAATGAACAGCTCAAACACTCTATTTACCAAATGGTTTTTGTGCAGTGAGACATAATCTTTAATACTAGTTAGGGTTTTTAAACTTTACTCAGTTTGGTTAGTAATTCCATTTTTGCACTCAGAGGAAATGCCTCTGGTGATTCAACTACTCTTAAAGGAAGAATTCAAAGGATTTTCAATGTCATAATGCCAGCCAACAAAGCACTGACATACATTAGTTAGAAAATTATGGGTTGAGGTGCACAATAATTCTCACAAAGAACAAGCAAAGACTCCAATTAAAAGGAAAATTGCAAAATATATCCAATCAAATTATGCAGATGAAAGGGAAAAAAGAACCATATATTCTACCTGAGATAGTAACTGCTACAGCTAAAGTGACAGAATAATTTCTCACATTTTGAAATAGCTCTGAAGAGAAAAGCTTCACAGACTTATTTGAAAAGTATTCAAACCTGAGGTGCTTCTGCTTTGAGAATTTCAGTTATGACAATAAGAGGAGATACAGTATGAGGAGCACTTCAAATTATAATTTTACCCATTAATTAAGAGTACACAGGAACCAAATTAGAACAAGTAGAGGAAACGGATTTATACATACTTTGTGGACATACACATTTCATTCCTATGTTACTGAAGAGGCTTTTACAAAACAACAAAAGAAAACATTCTCTGCATTAGAGTAGAATAATGTAAAAAACAGGGGGAAATGGTTGATCTGGAGGCCCATTAGAAGGACCTGCTAATTTCAACAAAAGTTCATATTACCCTTTAAGAACTGTTGAGGGCGATTCGACAGTATTCAATTTCAGAGTGGAAGTAAAAGTGCAACTAATCCTGCAAAGGACTTCACCTCTCCTGTGACCTCAATGAGACTCTTGGGCTACAGGGTGAAAACAAGCAAGGAGCATGACACACTAACTGAGTATCAGTTTGACTTCAGGAAGAACACTAAACATTGTGGTTAGTTGACCTTGTCTGGACACCAGGAGCCCAGGTTCCACTCTATCACTCTTCTCAGCTGGACAGGGGAAGGAGAATATAATGAAAGGTTCATGGGTCAAGATAAGGACAGGGAGAGATCACTCACCAGTTACTCTCACAGGTAAAACAGACTTGGGAGAATTTGTTTAATTTTTTACCAGTTGAATCAGAAAGGCGTAATGAGAGATAAACCGAAACCTTAAGGACACTTTTCCCCCACCCCTCCCTTCTTCCTGAGGTCAACTTTACTCCCAATTTCCTCTACTTCCTACATGTAGCAGGACAGGGGAATGGGCATTGCAGTCAGTTCATCACACCTTGTCTCTGCCACTACTTCCTCCTCAGAGGAAGGACTCCTTACACTCTTCCCCTGCTCCGAGGTGGGGTCCCTCCCACAAGAGAAAGTCCTCCATGAACTTCTCCAATGTGAATTGTTCCCATGGGCTGCAGTTCTGCACCAATTGCTTCAATGTGGGTCCCTTCCATAGCATGCAGTCCTTCAGGAACAGGCTGGTCCAACATGGGTCCTCCATGGGGCCACAAATCCTGCCAGTAAACCTTCTCCAGCACAGTCTCATCTCTCCATGGGGTCACAGGTCCTGTCAGGAGCCTGCTCCAGTGTGAGCTTCCCACGTGGTGCTCACTGCCTCCTTTGGGCACCCACCAGCTCTAGCATGGGGTCTTCCACAAGCTGCAAGTGGATCTCTGCTCCACTGTGGACCTTCATGGGCTGTAAAAGGACAGCCTGCTTCACCATGGTCTTCACCATAACCTGAAAGAGGATCTCAGCTCTGGTGCCTGAAGCACCTCTTGGCCCTATTCACTCTTCTGCACAAAATAAATTGCAAAGGTAAGGACACCTCACCAGGAATAAGTCTTACCTGCTATCAGAGAGATCTTTGTTTTGGTGAACTGTTGCTGATACAGGAGCAGGTTGGCACCTCATACAGCATCCTCTCAATTCTTCTTTCTCACAGGACTGAAGTGTTGTTGGAGATGGCAGTGTTTTTTCCACCACTGAAAGAGTTCTGTGATCACTGAAAACTGAAAAAGCAACTTTTCCCGCTTTTCATTGCTTAGATGAAAGGAAATATCTTTGTGACTCAAAGCCTTTCATTTCATGCAAATACACAGAAAGGGTAAGGACAGAGCTAATTTAATAATGGTCTTTCCTCCTCTTGCCCTTTGCCTGGTCATGCACTAGACACCAAATTCATTTGTTTCCATGATATGCTTCTTCCAGAAGACCAGCTTCATTTGAAGAAGAAGGGGAAGGAGACTTTTGCAAAAGGTTCTTAGCATGCAACACAATTACTGCCATCTGAGTTCACAGATAATAGAGAAGAGCCTGGTCAGCAGGACGTCTTTCCCCCTTTTAGGAAGTGACACCAAAAACTGTTGTCATGCAGGGCTTTAGCATTTAATCCAGTTACTTCAATGGAGATAACTTTATCAGACTACTTCACAAACTGATGTTCAGACAGGCTTCTCTGCAACACTTCATATAGAGAGAAGCACCAGCAATGGGCTCTCTGTGCTCTGTGTGGAGTCTATGCATC
>JAOXXN010000001.1:40746417-40796074 GCA_026770055.1 Myrmophylax atrothorax | reverse complement strand
GGGTGGATTTCCCAAAGGAGGCCAGAGCGGCTGCCTTGGCGTGGTGGAAGGCCCTGCCATGTGCGCTCCCGAGGCGCCCCTCGCAGGGGTCCGTGCCCCCCCAGCTCCCCGGCAGGAGCGCAGCCGAGATGCTCCGCTGTGGCCGCACAGTAGTTTGGTTTTTTAACTTTTCGGAACGGCCCTGTGCGTATTCAAGTGTTTCGTCAGCTAAGAAGTATTTCACCCAAAAGAAGCGTGTTCAATATGCTGAGTTTCTCTTGTTATCAGCAAAAAGTTTTCAGACGTGTTGTTTCAGCTGAAATTCTTTGTGGCGGCTAAGCCACTTTAATTCTTTCTCTCTCAGTCGTGCTTAAGGCTCCATTGTCAAGCCTGGTGGGGAATCTCTGCCGTTGAATTAAATACTAGTGTCTAGGTTTAGCATGAATTCTCGCTGCATGGCTGCATCGGGTCTTTTATCGCTCTCATCACTCCAGCGGTCAGCAGAGTTCAGCACATTGTTTGGTGAAGAATAAAAAGCATTATTCCTGATGCTGCAGTGAAAATTCCTCTAATACAAATCGAGAGTAAGAAGGAAGGAAGGCGTACGTTTTTAGAAAGCTAGCCAAGTTCGGTATTGATTACCACAAACACTTTCTAGAGAAGCAGCAAGAACTATTCCCACTTTCCTGAACATAAGAGCTGCAATGTAAGTCATTCCTTGCGAGCTGAATTATATTCTTTTCTCAACTGCCTACGTGTAACATAAGAATATTTCTAACAACTTTTGGAACTTTATTGGAATTTTAACAAAGCAAAATTATTGGGCAGCTGTGTTGTCATGCCTGTGAAATAAAACATTATTGGAAAAGAACTCGAAAACTTTGAGTCTTACAACTTGCATACTTTGTCAGAATTTGCTTGGAACTGAGTTGGAGTTCTTTTTAATCTTTGTACATACATATACAGTATGGTCAATCAGAGTAAGAAACCTTAAATGGCGTGATAGATAACTAAGCTTTTCAGGTCTGCCAGTTTCCTTTACAAATACAAGCCAGTAGTATAACTTTTTGCTTATTTAACTGCAGGGAACCTGGCATTGGTTTCTGCATATTTCCAAGGTGTGTTGCAAGTATTTCTATGGTTTAGAATCATGGAGAGTGAAAGGGTCCTCAGGGGGTCGAGTGCAATCTCCTGCTCAAAGCAGTGTCAGCCATCAGGTCAGACCAGGTCACGCAGGGCTTTATCCCGCTGGCTCTTGACAACCCCTAAGAATGGAGACTGCACAAACTCTTTGAGCTGCCCACCCTGCCTGACTGTCCTCATTAGAACAGAGAGATCTGAACCTTTTTGAAATTTATGCCTGTTGTCTCTTGTTCTTGTACCATGCATGGCTGTGAAGAACCCTGCTTCAGTCTTCGTGGTGGGTTAATGAACTTTTAACCTAGAAACACAAATCTGTCTCTTTACAGTGTAGCTGGGTGGACTTTAAGTTAATCTGTTTCTTCAGGTAAGATTTCTTTGGATAAAAGTATTGTATAGCCTTTAAAATATCTGCTTCCCAGAATCATGCAGTTAAGCATCTGCATAGTCCAGTCAGTTTTTTAAAGTGTAGTTACTGTAGGAAGGCAATATTGAGTACTTAAGGGATTCAGATAACTTCAGCTACACTGAATAGCAGCTTTTCATTTGTGTCCAATGAAAACCAGTGAGAATGAGGAATAGAGGACAGGAGAGACTCAGGTTATTTCTAATAGCTCTGGTCATTGAAATGAGGATGAGTGGTGTTCTGTTGAAGACTAGACTTGATGGGGATGTAGTCATGCCCTCTCTGGGATTTTAGTAAAAGCTGTAAAAAGAGAAGGATGGGGAAAAAAGTCTGATCACCCCAAACTTAATTTGTGTGTATGGATCTAGATGATTCTCCCCCTCAAGTCTGTTCTTGTGAGACCCCAGCGGAGGTCTGGGATCACCAACACATGAAGGACAAGGACCTGTTGGAGTGAGTGCAGAGGAGGGCCATGAAGATGACCAGAGGGCTGGAGCACCTCTCCCATCAAGTCAGGCTGAGAGAGTTGGGGTTGTTCTGCTGGAGAAGGCTCTGGGGAGACCTTATAGCACCTCCTAGAATGTAAGGGAGTCTGCAGGAGGGCTGGAGAGGAACTTTTTACAGGGGCATAGGGTGATAGAACAAGGGGTAATGGCTTCAAATTGAAAGAGGGCTTGTTTAGATGAGATACAGGAAGAAATTCTGTGAGGGTGGTGAGACCCTGGAACAGGTTGCCCAGAGAAGCTGTACATGCCTCATCCTTGGATGTGTTCAAGGCCAGGCTGAATGGCGTTTGGAGCAACCTGATCTAGTGAAAGGTGGCCCTGCCTGTGGCAGGGGAGTTGGAACTAGATGATCTTTAAGGTCCCTTCCAACCCAAATCATTCTGTGGTTCTGTTTATGTGCTAGCATGCTCCTAATTTGACTAGTTTACTGAAACCAGGTTTGTTCATTCTAGCATCTGTCCTGTAATGTTGTCTGTTAACTATAAAAGCCCATCTTATTTGTGTGTCTGTCTTCTGATAGAGAAACTTCTGTTTACTTTGTTTTGGTGATTTTATGCTCATTCTTAAAGTGTGTTTCTCAGACTAGAGGGAATGTGAGTGCTGAGTGGAGATAATAGATACTTGCTTGCATGTGTTCTGAAGGTTGGTCATGCTGTGTGAGAAAATTTTACCTCTTTATAAGGTAGCTGGGGAACTAACTGTGAACTAGAAGAATATTGGGAAGATGTGGCAGGATCCAGGTACACAGGCTGTAGGCAAGGCTAGTAGATAGATGGATAGAACCAGCCAAGAAGTCTTCCACCAGTCCATGGGGAAGGTTCTGGGTTTGGCCATGAGTTCCTCATGCCCCTTTGCTTTAGCAGCCTCTGAATCCTGTTTACTGAATTGGCAGTTATGCCAGTGAACAACTGCACAGGTTGCTGCCATTTTTAGTGAGTTTAAAGAAGCAATTCAAAATACAATTTCATGATTATCAGAACTGACACGAGGGAATCCAGCTTTTACATGAGGGAATCAGCTGTCTATAAAAGCATAACTTCAGGTCCATGCTGGGTGAACATTTAGAGAACCTTCATGTTTCTGTATTAGTTTTTATATTTGTATGCAGTAGTGCAATATGAATACATACATTCATGGAAGTAGTTAACCTGAGAAGGCTTCCTATTCTGACCCCAGACCTCATTTAATTTTTTCAGTCTCCATGATATGATTAGATTAAATGCAGGGATTCACTGGGGATTCACAGTCTCATTGACTGTGAGCATATATTGGGAACTAGAGAGAATGTGAAATGAGGATTGACTCTGTGAACTAGGAACCAGGTACAGAAGGGGGGGAAGATGATGTCTAATATTACCTGTGTGACAGCGAAGATACTTCATTGAAAATAGCAGAAATACTCTCAAGGTGTGTAAGTTTACGAGAGTATTGGAAGGAGCTGTTGTAGTGTCAGGAGTGGGAGGTAGGCAGACAGATTGAAATGAACCTGAGCTCAAGGCTCCTTGAGTTCAGGATGGGATAATGAATATTTAGAAAGGGTTGAGTAATTTGTCTTGAAAACTGTGTCCACAAAATGTAACTTAGAGTTACTTAGTCTAGAACTAGTTCTGAATGAGTGGTTGCAATTCAGCTTGTAATTCTCCTGTAGGTTTAGTACGTTAGAAACAAGCATTTAGAGTTTCAAAATGCTCACATATACTGTATTTTGGATTGCAAAGGTTTTTTTGCTGTGTTTTCCCTCTAGCTGCTAAGTAACAATCTAATTTAAAAAGCCAGGGTGAATGAAAAGCATGCCAGAAGCATGTAAGACAGTGTAACTGAACTTCTCATTAAACTTTCCATTTTGTTAAGAGGATCTTCCTAGAGAGAAGACTTAAGTAGTCTCTCTTTCTGAAATTCAGGCAGAAGTTTAAAGAGGTTTTATTCAAAATGTGTAGTTGAGACATGTGGCTGCTCTGTAACATTGTAAAAGCTGTAAAAAGGTTCAAAACCAAAACTGAACAAATTTTTGGACTACGCATTTGTCTGTGGTTATAAACCTGTTGGTCTCAGCTCAGTCTCAGGCTTCCAAAGTTCTTAATTCTTTGATATGATAGAAGCTATGATGGACTCCCAGTAGGATATGTTCTGTGTATGTTGTATTTCTAGGAGTTTATGTTCAGCTTTGGGTATATTTTGTAACTAACTGCCTAAGTGGCCTGTCATGCATCTGTAGATCATTCCAATATGGCAGGTTTTACTGGGTAACTAAGATTTTACTCATACTTTTTAATTAGGTCATAAGTTTTTATTTTAATAGGTTTAAATTTCTTTTGCTATGTTATTTTTTTATGAATTGGATGACTACTGATGTTGTTTTAAAAGCAAAGTCAGGTCATATTCATGCCTAACACGTGCTTTCTAGTAAATGTTTATAACGAGGTGCATCTCTTTTTATGCAGGAGACTTATGAGAATATTCCAGGCCCATCAAAGATCACTTACCTCCTGCAAGCAATCAGGAACACGGCTACTCCTGAGGAGGTATGTCTCAATAACCTTTATTTCTGCAGATTTTCAAAGGAATTTGGAGAAGAGGGGAAGAAATCAGTGTTGGTAATTTTGCAGTAAATGACCAAGTTTGGCATTAACTGAAGCATGGTAATTTACTGCACCTTTGTGGAGGGATCACTTGTCTTGTTTGTTGCATGTCCAGTTCAGTAGCTGAGACTTTTTGATGCAGGATATTTAGTCACAGGAATAGTTTTTCATAAGCAACTGCTTAGATCTCCATCATTTTCTATTGTGTTGCTTAATGAATGGGTTCTTTCCTTAACATGTGTAACTGTGACTGTTACTGTGATGTTTCTTCAAGTTACAGTTGAGAAATGCTTTCTGTTTTGGGATCCTGTGCCTAAACGTGTTGAACTTATGTGTCATCTGAAACTTTTGATGCTTCTTAAATTGGAATGGGGGGGAGACAAGGTAACAGAGGTATTGCATGTTTTATTGGGATGGCTTTTGCATTTTGTCCTGTGTGGGGAGGATATTAAGTCACCAGTGGTATTACAGAATGAGTGGAGAGCAGTCTAAGCACTTTATAGATTTTATCTCTGGGTGTACAGTAAAGGTACCTTTTACTTTGTGATTTTGTAAAGGCTCTCAGCCTTAGCAATCAAAGTCCTGGCTGTTAAAACTGTTATTCACTTGGATATGCAGAGTGAAGAACTACTGTACATTCAAGTTACTACATATTTCAGAGCCACTTAAAAGTAAAAACATTTGACTTTTTTTGATTTCAGATCTAAAGTTTTACTGAACATCATAAGGATGTAGCATGTAGAATTTCTGAACAATATGATAAGAGCATAAGTGTATGTTTCTCTAAGGATAATGATCTGTTCTGGTAGATTGTGTTCAGTTTAGAGGTAAATGCCCTTTGTGCTTTTTAATGCTAACCCATACCGATGTTGAGCTGCAAAGAAGTGTTCTTCTGACAGAATGCTTCAATATTATGCTAGAAACCAGTTGCATAAGAGGTATCTAGTTTTCCCTCCTGCCCCTCTGAGATGTTTTGTATGATAGAAAACTGTAGAGCAGTGTCTCCTGGATTTAAATTTGCCGTGGCAAAGATAACTGCTGCTCCTTTTTCCTCAGAGTGGTATCGTGTAATAATCAGATAATGCTACGCCATAGCAGTCACAGCTGCATTGCACATACTGCTGTTTTGAACACATTTGGCAAGTCTGAGTAGACTACTACAAAGTCATACTTGTGTAAATGCATACTTGCTCCATGTATTTGCTGTTTTTATTCCCTTTACATCAGCTAAAGAAATAGCCCAGTGTAAAACTTGTTAAGTTCCCAATGACTTGGCTTCCAGCTTACAGAGTGCAAGGAAACTTCTCGCCTACAGAAGTTACTCTTACTAAAGACATCAGAGGCTAACATTGTAAAGTAACTTGACATTTAACTTCATGAGTACATAAATCAAAGAAAGGTTTAAATGTTAGCCCTTAAGTAAACATTAGGTGATGAACTCAAAAAATCCTCATTAATAAAACCTACAAACAACCTCTCTGCCCTGTAAATCCAAGTACTTAGTAGCCTAATTAGAGCCTAAGTGAAGTAATCCCCTATGCTTGATGTAAACACTGCGTATAAACATGCTAGAAAACATTCTGTGCATTTTTAGTATGATACTGCTATCAACAGGTAGGCATTTTGTTTCTTCGTGTGTTTTAAGTGTTGGGCAGAATATTGCATGGCACCAGTGGATGGAGCTTTGGGCCTGATATGTGTCCTCTGAGCACACTGAATGTATCAACACCACTGAACACAGGGGCCTGGAAGGAACTTTGAAACTTTAAAAGACTACATGAAAGCTGGGTTTAGGTCCCATCTTGAAGCCCCTGTATTGCTTTACCTTCTCCCAGGAAAACTAGACTGAAGAAAATCCTCCTTCCTGTTTGCATGAGTTGGTCAGTTGTGTTGTAGAGAGTACAAGATTTGTAGGACTCTCTGGAGAATCTTGTTGTGAGAATCCTCGCTCTGGAAACTCTTAGCTTTGGCACTCAAATGGAGAAACAGGGATGCAGATTGTGTTCCCAGGACCACTTGCATGTGATGTGGAAAACACCGTTAAGCTAAATTAGGAGTACCTCTTTTAACTAACTGTGTAAGAGGTTTTCACCTAACCAGAGACTAAAGTATGGAATTTCATACTTTCCTGATAGCAGAGAAACACTGTTCACAGCAGTGGAGGGAAGCATATGACTTAGCAGAACTCTTCTGTGCCAGATGATATGCATGTTTGTACACCTGAGACTGAGGAGGGGGTTGAACTCGGATCTCCAGCTTTCTGGACATGAAGTCTCACTGTTAGGAAGTTAGGACTCTACTTCTTCCTATGCAACTTAATTTTAAAGGGTTGAACAGCAAGGTAGTATATATTCACAGTTTATTTGATGCATTTTATTCTCAGGATGTGTCTCGGGTGTTCCTTTGCACTTTTGATTTACCACATAAATCTTGGAGAGGAGCCGACAGAGGTTCTGCATTTTCTCCTGCACTTGTTTTCTTCTTGGTTAAGTCTGGATTGGCAGGTTTTGATTGTGTCCTAATTGACAGATGACTAATACAAGAACAAATGCTCTGTTAAACTGTATCTGCTGTACTCACAGCCCTCCTAGAGGGCTTTAACCTCTCCCTTCCCCCTCTCGATATTGTCACATGAATGGATGCATTTCTTAGTCCGAAAACTGCTGCTGCAGACAGATTCCTGTTCAGGATTTGTGGGGGAAGAAGTTAGTCCAGGGATGCACCACAGTTCTGCCTTTGAATTGTCTGTGGACCTGAGGCATTCAGCACTTTGAATTCCGCATGGGGCTAGATCCCTGAATGAGATTTTGCAAGTCCATCTTTGGACTGTGTCCTAAATATTGTTTTCTTCCATCCATGCATGTTTTCTTCCTTGAGGACTTAAAAGGAGCAGTAAAACAAAAGTAAAAATCACTATAACTGTGCTACTCAAGATGGTCAGTTTTTTTCTTACAAAATATGTAGGATTACCTGGACACTTTGAGTACTACTGGTGTCCCAGATTGCTGATGATAATTCTTCTGCTGCCCTGTTCATCACGTTGGTTTTCTGCTTGTGCCTTTATTCCATCACTCATAAAATCCTAAAACATTTTTAAAGCCTTGTAAATTCTGCTAATATGAAGTGGTATGCTGAAGTTTGAGTATTGTGGCTACTTGTTATGTTAATAATTTTGGCATTCTGTTTGTATGTGAGCAATTCAGTAATTTAGACATGCAGAGGAATCTAATACTAGGAAAAACATCTTCTATTTTTATGTGTCATTGGTAGCTATAAGTTCTTCTTTGGGTCTGTGCACTTTATATTGTTCCTGTTCCAATTAAAAGCTGTAACTACTAAATTGCAGGATTTTAAAATGCTTGTTGGGTACATATCTTGTAATACTTAAACCTAAAAGAACTTTTGGTGTGTGTGTGAAAAATGCATACTTACTTTCTTTCTTAAAGCAGAAGAAAGAGCCCCAGAGCTGCCATTAATCCAGCCATCTTTGTCATAATTAAATTGACAATGATAGTTTTCATATGTAAGTGAATATCTGCTGAGGAGAATATGTATTTTAAGTCAATTGCTCATTTGTCACTCCTTCAAACATTTGAATTTGCTTTAGGGATTTGGGGATTGTTTTTTCCTAAGCTAGTAACTTAACCAGGAGATAATTCATGTAGTGCTGATTTTGCGTCTTTCTGTATGCCTTGTTACTTGTGTTTTTATTTTGCAGTCAGTCTTCTCATATCTTCAGAGTTGGAAATTCTTATCTTTGTTTTCATAAAGCATGTAGTCTCAAGCTCTGTTCCTTGTCTAGCCATGTGTTATTATTTCAGGAAAGAAATTAATACAATGTGATTTCCGTCATTATCAGATGTCACAGAATATGCACTGAAACACAACGCCTTGAGTAAAGGAAGATATTACACCAGAG
Organism: Myrmophylax atrothorax; assembly: GCA_026770055.1. Lineage (NCBI taxonomy): Eukaryota > Metazoa > Chordata > Aves > Passeriformes > Thamnophilidae > Myrmophylax > Myrmophylax atrothorax. Next base: position 40,787,545 of record JAOXXN010000001.1, on the reverse strand, counting down.
TTTGTGCCTTGTTTAGTCCCAGTAAACTTGCTCCCCACTCCAAGCTTTTCCTATGTGTTTTCCATACTAATTAGGAAAAATTTAATCTTTCCCAATATTGGTGCTTCCAGGGATAGGAGAAGGAAAGATACTATTATATTATGGTACCATTAAAGTGTTTTGACATGTTGCTAGTGAGATTCCCAGAGGGAGTGTGGAAAGAACCTCCTTCCTAACTCATGTTCCCCACGTGTCAGCCCATTGCTGTTTAAGCCTTGGCTTATGATGGGAGCTACAGCACAGGTGGGCTCTGTGGCTCTGCTCACCTGCTGACTTCCTTAGGTCTTCTAGGGAAGATCTAGTCTGCTGCATGTGGTGGATTCAGTCCATGCTGGAACTGTAAAGGAGGAGATAAGGAATGATTTAGAGTTGGTTTCAATTCTAGTCCTTCCCTCCTGCTAGCTCTAGTGACATTTTGTGTGCACTGCTCTTCAGCTGCATAGAAGAGAGCTGGGTAGATTGGAAATAGAGTGAATCTGGAGAGTGCAGATCATAGGAATGGTATCTTGGATGAAGTTCTAGCGATACCTGATTTTTACAGAGTATGTTAGAAGTTGAGACTTTGCAGAGGTTTCTGTTTCTCATCTATAGATTAAATGCAGCAATATAGTTGAGTGATCTTCTGGAAATTGGACTTAATTACTTCAACTGCTTATTGAACAGTTTTGAATTCCAGAGACTTTAAAAAGTTCAGTTATTTGAGAAAGTGAAGGAGAATTTACAGGTTAATTATATGACAAAGTTGTCCAAGTAAGTCACTTGTTAATCCAAAAAAACCCTGTCTGGGTTATAATGATCTCTGTAGGTCATTTAAAATAGAAAAATACATGCTTTAAAGATCTTTCAGTAATACAGCTAAGTCCTTAACTTGCCACAAAATGTGTCTGAGGTTCAGCTATAGGAAAAATCAGAATACCTCAGTCCTGTGATTATTTATTTGAAGAGCTATAATTGTCAGAAACATTGTTGTAAGCTGGTGTTTCTTTACTATGTTTTTTCTTACTATCATGTTTGTCATCTGTTGCTTGAGAGGTATTCCATTCACCAAATAAATCTACACAGGGAAAACGTCATTTGGAAGCATCCTGTCAGTCGCCTTCCTTGTAAGAGCATGATTATCATATGAAAACACTTTAACATACACACTTCTCATTCCATAGGCTCGGCAGATGGCAGCTGTCCTTCTGCGCCGCCTGTTGTCATCTGCATTTGAAGAAGTTTATCCAGCTCTGTCACCTGAGGATCAGACTTCAGTCAAAAGTGAATTGCTGCTCTTTATCCAGTTAGAAGTGCAGTCCACTATGAGAAAAAAAATATGTGACATAGTCGCTGAACTGGCCAGGAATTTAATAGGTACGTTATTTATTTAAGCTGATATTGTGGTAAAATGTTTATGTATTGATAGTAGTTGTATTTGTATCTCTTGTTCCCTAGTCTTGTGTAGGCATTTGCCATGATGTGCTAACTGATTTCGTGGTTTATAATAAAACATATTATTTGTTCACAATATCCTTAATCAGATAAAAATACAATTCAGCTGTGCTTTTTAAATAGCTTGAGTTTAGGTGAGATTGTATTAAGGTTTATAAATCCAATTTTATGTAAATTGTCATATATATTATGCTAAACATCTGCATCAGTTTCTGGTTTTTGAGTGCTGTTGTACAACAGTAAATAGATACCATTTGCTCTTGAGTGCTTTTCGATTAAACTTTTCAACCGTATTTCACGCTGTGACTTGGGCACAGCTTCACATCAGGGTTTTTAATGAATTTCAGTAGCTATGTCTGGTTTTCCTGCACAGTTGTGATCTTGCCACTCTTAACTTTGTTTATCCTAAAACTTTGTTGTGTTTAATGCAGATGAAGATGGCAACAACCAGTGGCCAGAAGTTCTGAAGTTCTTATTTGACTCTGTCAGCTCTCAGAATGTGGGACTGCGTGAGGCTGCTCTACATATTTTCTGGTAAGCTTTCAGACGTTGCTACATTTTCGTAGGTTAGCCAAATCATGTCTGAAAATGTAAAAAAACCTGTCACAATTAACAAACAATCATATTTATTTTATTTATTCTGTCTTATTGTGGTTTACTTAACTCTGACATGTACAGTTACAATCTGTAGCTTAAATAAGCTTTGGATAAGTTTAAAATAGTAGTTAAGGTTAAAGTTGTGTGAATTTTTATTAATGTTCTGGTCTTATCCTCAGGAATTTTCCTGGGATTTTTGGGAATCAACAGCAACACTATTTGGAGGTCATTAAGAGAATGCTGGTTCAGTGTATGCAAGATCAAGAACATCCATCAGTAAGACCTTTTTGTTCTTTTGGGTTTCTAATATGTTCTGAGGGTAGAAACTCAGGGCAGTGCTCTCAAACGTAAAGGTTAAACCATAGATTTCAAGCAGAGAATTACATTGCCTGAAACTGATGTACATATGGAATTTTGATTGTGCCTCTGGAAAACAAAAGGCTCAAACCTCTTCTTGGTCCTAAAGTTGACTGACTGCCTCATATCTGCATTGCCGAGGCACAGATTCTTCCTTAGCTGTTGTGCTTGGAGAAACCTAGTTGTTGTGGGCTAAAACAAAGCTGGGGTTTTAGCCAGCCACATTAAAGGGGTCAGAAATTCCTTGTTAAATTTTCTTTCTGGCCCTTGAATGGTGTAAGTCCACACTGTCTCTGCCCATAGCAACTGTACACGGTGTGTCTCAAAACTCGGAATATACAACAGCTCCTTGAACTGTTTTTGCGTGTTTTGCTGTAAGGGCATGTTAGCAAGCCTTGCTTTTCTGCAAGGCTTGAGATTTATTGATTTGTGCAAAGAATTGTACTCTGAAAATGTTTCTCTTGTTGTGGAAAATGCTGGGCAAGGATGGGAAACCCTGCTGTGGTTTATGGGTTCAGTTTGCTGCTCCCCCTCGATTACTTTTTCTGACCTTTGAAAGTCAACTGAGTAACATTTTCTAAAGTACCACAAGTCATGCCTTTAAAGAAGCATGCCTCAGACACTTAAGTCACACTTCTTGAAAAATGAGACTGTGACACTTGCATGCAGATTTGAAGTTGGAATGGAAGTTGAAAACAATATGGTTTTTTCTTTTTTCTTTCACTGAACAAAAGCTACCAAAACAGAACTAGGGAATACTTGCCACCTCATAATGAACTTTTTGTATCAGGGAGGACAAAGATGCTGAAGGTCTTCATTATTGCTTTACCTTATTTTGAAGTAAGGTTTAAAATTCCATATTAAAAACTAATTGCTAATCTATTAGGAAAATGTAAAAGGGAAATAATACAAAGTGTAGTCTCACAAACGAGTCTCATATAAAAATTAACAGCATGCTTCATTACCAGTTTTTCACTTTTTTTTCTCCAATCCTGTCTTCTAGACCAAGACACTGTCTGCTAGAGCTGCAGCTGCATTTGTTCTTGCTAATGAGCACAATGCTCCCCTTCTTAAACATTTTGCAGACTTACTACCTGGAATCTTACAGGTAAGAAACCAAGCAAGTAACACTTGATGTGCCATTACTGTCTATATATTGACTGTATCCAAACATAAATTACTGGTCTGCAGTTTTGTGTAGCATGTGAATTTTTGCTGAGACCTACATTAACTGTGTCTCTGTTAACCAGACGTCAGTCACCAGCAAGATACAGTGGAGACTAAAAAGAAATTTTGCACATACAAGATAATTGACAGGGTTTTAAGGAACATAGTTCAAAGCTGATTAACTTATGCAGTGTTGCCTGGATAAATGAGTTTGAATTGTTTGTAAGGTATTTTAAGTCAAAAACATAAGCTTTTAAGTTAACCATGGTACTGAAATATGGACTACACTAAGACTTCAAGTAATTAGTAATTGGGGGATTTATGGACCCATGATAGCCTGTATCTCTTCACTTTGGAGGAAAGCTGAGCATAGATTCTCAGACTGAAAACAACAGTCTTTACAAGTGATCTTTATTGTTTGATAAATTATGAAATAGCAAACAAAATGCCTTTTTAAGCTTCATATACTTACTGAGTCTGGGTTAAATGTCTTGGATGGATGAATTTGAGCAAAAGTTGAAATTCTAGTATATTGTTTACTTTGAAGGGGGGAAGCCTACTGTAAACCCAACCAGAGACAGAAATGGTTTGAGCTCTAAAGGATGACAATTTCACAGTACAGTTCCCTTTCTGTATCAAGAAGAAGTGGAAGTAACTGGGTGCCTGTGATAACAGTCGTAGTGTTCACTTCAAGTGCTCTTTAAAATCACTTCTCATGATTTTAAATTAGGCTAAAATTAGTTTAAAGACTGACTTCTTGTTACAGTCAGAACAGCAGGTTCCTGTTGACAGTGTGAACTGTAAACTTTGTGCTTTGTGGCAAGCTGAAGAAAAATCGTGCCAACTTTAGCGGCATCTGCAACTGATGTAATTCTACTTGATCGTAAATGGAAACTGAGAGGAATTAATTTAAATCAATTTGAAAATGGGCTATGGCATGTATAAGATAAATGTTTTGATATTGAGGTGACTATTTGGTGGTTAGTCCCTGTCTGTGACTTTGTCAATAACAATTGCATTGTTTAAAAGTTGTCACTGACTGAGAGGACCTTGGCTACACAGTGCTGTGTGAGTGAGGCAGGATTTGGGGTGGGCGTGCCATTTGTCTTGATGCTGAGCAATTAAATTGAATGCTGTTTTTAGACTTCAGACTAATAGTCCACTTTGTGTGATACAGCGTTCAGTGCTACTATTTTAGGCTGTAAAAATACATGCTGTTGGCTTGCATTTTCAAGCTTTATTTTGCAAATACGGAGCACAGAGCTATGCTATGAAATCTGTCTTTTTAAAGCACTTACTGCAAGAAGGGCTAAATTTTCTGGCTGTGGTAACATAAGATGGATATGAAGATCTGAGTTTATAAATAGGAGATGGGATGTGTTAGAATAGTGGTGAGTGACCTTTGGAGACAGTTGGATGCTTTTTTTGTTGCTGTTGAAGTTCATTTTGTTGAAACACTGGTGTGGTAAAAAAGCTAAAAAGAAAATTCTGCCTTAGCAAATCAGTCCTTTCAGTACAAGAGCTGTAGTGGTTATGCTGGAAGTTGAACTTTCAGAGCTAAGTTGAAACTTTTATGCAAGTGCTTCGTTTTGCAGTTGAGGCGAAGGCAGATAGAACTGAACTGACTTCTTTGGTGGTGGTGGTTGTTCGATACTACACAAAAGTGCCCCTCTGCCTTTTTAGGCTCACTATACACTTCCAATTTTTTTCTTCAGAAACTTGGACTTGCTTTAAAAAACTGACAGAGTTGCAATGGGTATAAAATACAGTTTTACAGAAACTTCCAGTTAATATTACATTATTCTTTGCCAGAATCAGAGGATGAATGGTATCTATTAGCCCCAAAGGCCTTAACCGTGAAAGCTGTCTTTTCTTTCAGAACATTTCTGGTACTAGAAGATGCTGCTTCTGTGTTAACAGTGTGGGCTGGTTAAGTGGACTTATACAAAATGGTGCATTCTAGACTTAAGTATTGAAAAACACGTAACTATTTACTTCAAAAAATGTTTCTACGTTAGGAAGGCATCAGATACTTTGCTAATGAAAATTCCTTTCAAAACCCAGGAATTGTGTTTAAAGACTGTTTTTCCTTTGGAGCTTTGGGTTTTCATGTTGTACTCCTAGATTTGAACACCATTGAATAACTGTTCTGTTTCGGCACTAAAATATCAACCTGATCGGTTAAAATTAAGTTTTAAATTACTTACCAGAATGTGGCTATGAGTTAGGAAAGACAGTTGTTAAAAGCTTGATTTCTTTTTTTCTTTACTGTGTCCTGTGACTGAAGGCTGAAAGGTCTGCTTTAATTTAGTGGCTCTCCAGAGCTGTCTGGAAAATATTTAATCTTGAGATTCCTGGTGTTTATAAGTATAGAATGTCTACAGTGTTAGATTTGAACATTGTGAGCCATAACTTACTTGTAGAAAACTTGATAGTTTTGGACCCTGCATAGTATTTAATTGTTACAGCTTTAAGCACACAGGCCACTGTAGCAGGGCCTGACTCTGGAGTCCTGAGGAAAATACAAAGTCTGTGTGAAGGCTTCCAATTAATTATTCTTTTATTAGTTCTCAGGTTACAGCTCAATCTGTGTGCCTTCATGTAGGGACCCCCTACCCCAACTGACGCCTCTCAATTATGCCTGTACCGTACATAATCCAATCCCCAGCCACTGGATTTCTTGGTGGTCTCTTGATTTCTTACTGGTTTTCACTGTTGCTGGGCTGGCTTTCTTCTGAAGTTATTCATTCTTTCAGAATTGTCTTCTTGGCCCTCATCTTCATTTAGCTTGTGTCTGCTGGAATCAGCTAGTTCTTTGCTAGCAGCATTAGTTTAATCAAAAAGTTTACTCTCCTCAGTTCTTGTTGCTTTGACTACTTAGCTGCTAATGCTAAATGAGACTGTTCAGAGAGACAAGAGGACAATTAATCAAATTCCTTCTGTAACACTGGTCCCATTCATATTGTTGTTTGTTTTTATTAATCTTATCTCCATCTTTTTATAGGCTCTAAATGATTCCTGCTACCAAAATGATGATTCTGTTTTGAAATCCCTTGTAGAAATTGCAGATTCTGTTCCTAAGTATTTACGACCACATTTAGAAGCTACGTTGCAACTAACGCTAAAGGTAAAGCTAGGAATGTTTTTTTAAAAAACAGTTTTTCCATCCTAAAACTTCTGTTCTAATGATTTGCTCTAATCTTCTGGGTTGTAGTTGTGTGCAGATACCAGTCTCAGTAACATGCAGCGTCAGTTGGCTCTTGAAGTAATTGTGGCTTTGTCAGAAACTGCTGCTGCTATGCTGAGGAGGCATACAAATATTATTGCACAAGCCAGTAAGTATTTACTCATTTTCTTTGTTGAAACAGTTGTCCTTGACGATATTAAATTGACTTCACAGGTGGTCTGTGGCAGAACCATGTCTAACTGAGAGTTTGCCGGTGCTGATAACTGAAGAAAATTCACTTCAGTGTTACCTAATGGAGAAACCCCCTTCCTATTATGACTCTTCATAAATTAATCTTACGGTTGCTTATGCAGCACCAAAAATTTGAATAAAAATACAGTAGTCCCTTATTAGTTGCTTCCAAGGAAAATACTACTTTCATGCTTTTATGCTGGCTTTGGAAATTTTTACTGTAAAAAAAAGAAAGGGTTGATACATTTAGTGCTGAAGTTCTACGTTTGAAGTTTGGTATGTAGGCCAGATACTCTGTGGGGCTGGCAGCTGAAGACTGAAGGAATTCAGAGTGCATGTTCAGCGTCAGTGTTGAGTTAAAACTGTGAATTAAAAATCAGGTGCTTGGATAAATACATAGAAATAATCTAATTAGTCTGTTTAACATGTAGATTGTAAATTCTTTGAAGAGGCACTTTTTAAATCATGCATTATTATTTGAAATGTTAAAAATAAATGTCTTCTGGACAGCCTCAGCAGCAATGCTATATGCAGTGGCACTTCTGTGCTTTTTAAAAACCCTTTGTGACTAGATCCTGGCACTGACACAGCAGTGTAGCCTGCTCTTCCCTCCCTGTCACACTTCTGTTTGTCTAGATTCTTGCTTGTTTTCTGAAACTTGCATAAAAGGCAACTTTTTTATGTGTGTGTGTGCTCAGCCTGGGGAAAGCTGTGTATATGGGTGTCACTAAGATAATCATAAAACTTCTAGAAAATGTTGTAAACTGGATCTGCTTGCCAAGTGTTTAAACTATTGTTGTGAAATTATGTTGACTAGTAGAATAGTTCTTTTAAGAACAGGTTCTTTTAGAATATATTTCAAAATTTGAAAATCTTCAGAGCACTGTATTTTCACTCTATCCTCTAGCTGGTTGGAAGTATTAATGCTTGACACTTGCTGACCCCACATTATTACAAGTTTCTTATCTGGTTGGGCAGCATAGTGGAGAAGTACCTCATACCTCTTCAGAATGTATTGCTTTTACTGGGTTGCTAGTTGGTGTTTAGGAATGAAATACTTGTATTAAGATAAAACACTATAAGGGAACATTTACTGGCAACCACAGTCATATTAAACATCAAGAAGAAACAAGATACTGCAGGTTCTAGATATAACGATTGCTAGAGTGCTTTGGATGACAGTTTGTTTTCAACCTTACTTGTTAGCAGCAACAGACACTGACATCAGTTTTGGGAACTGCACAGTGTTTGTGGCAGATGATGTTTGTCTTCCATATTGCGTAGGTGCTGTGATGATACATCTTTCTCATGTGTGTGCTTACGCATGTCTGTGTCTGAAAAGCTTCTGGGCTTTAGTACTCAAGGGGTTGTTTGAGGTCTAGTAAGTGTATATAAAATTCTGACATGTGGGCATCATGCTAGAGTTCAGATTGTCATTAAGTTATCTTGATGCATACGTATGTACCAAGACCTCTGAGAGTTTTTGCAGATGTGGTATAGTCTGTCTGAAAATACATAGCCCTGTCAAGCAAATCAATTCATAGTTTGATCTTTTCTTGATACTTGCCCCACAGTGCTGTCATGAGCAGTATTTACTTCTGTCATTAGTTGATTAGAAGCCTCTCATCTGTCCAGATGTGTGTTGGAGAGTTTGCTTTAGGGTGGTGCCTCTATGGTAGATTACAGTAGTGTAAGTATATTACGGAGTTCACCAGTTGCAGGATCCTTGATGTGTTGCAGTAAATCTCATTAGCAGCAGGGACAGTTACTGTGTGCCTACCAGTTTTTCAGGTTGGTTGCTGTAAATGACAGTTAGCTGTGGCTGTTTCCAAGATGTGAGGTAGGCTGTCCTAAAAAGATTCTTAAAGGTTGGAGCTTGAGTATTGGACTATAAACTTTTGTTTCCAGGTCAAAGTGAAACTTCGTTGCATAAATGATGTTGAATTCAAGCAAGTGCTCTGAGTGGTTAGTGTGAACTACAAAGTAAAGAGCAACTTACTTTGCTCTGAAAGTGCAAGGTAGACTTTTCACCCATTGTGCTTCTGAAGGGCACAGGAACTGACAGACTTAGACAAATCACTGCACTCCTTTCCACTGTGAGAACTCAGAAAAATAGGTGATGTTTGTTGCATAGTTGTTTTATGTTGTGATGGAGATTGTGTAATAGTCTCTATAAAGACAGACTGAGAAGAGCAGACAGCATCAATCTACAGATGTAGAAGTAGAAAATGGTGGATTATTATGTGCAAAATATGTTCATGATGTGAAACAAAAATGTTATTAAGTAAGGAAAAAGAAATCTCAAATTCTAAATCATTACCTTATTGTAAAAGTAAAACTTTATTGCTAAGTGACCACTGTATGTATAGTTACCAAAATGTACCATGTTAATAAAACTTAAGGGTTCAGTGTTACTGTTTCATAACTAATAGTCTCTTTCATCAATAAATAGTCTACGGATGATGTCAGAGTTTCAGCAGTACTAGTGAAGTGTATCTGAGTTCCTAAAGTGTGTAATACTATTTTCAACTCTTTCAAAAACAGATTTTATTGAGGAATTTGCTTGTCATAATCCTTATGCTTTACCAAGACTCTTGCATTGCAGTATGAATCTTGGTAAGAAATACACTCAAATATTTTTTATTCCGGATTTGAATGTTCTGGAAAAATTTTTCTGCCAATCTATTCTGAATTGTTGGCTGATGAAGCTTGACAGACTTGGCCATCTGCTACTGGAAGATGAGTTAGTTTTCTTCAAAAATTTTTAGAAAAGAGAAAACTTAAAATTCATGCTTGTTTTTTGAGAATCTACTTTAAGAAGCCAGCCTGAGTTTGAAACTTCTTTTTTTTCAGTTCCTCAGATGTTAGCCATGATGGTTGACTTGGAAGAAGATGAAGATTGGGCAAATGCAGATGAGCTTGCAGATGATGATTATGACAGGTAATTATGAAACTAATTGTTTCAATATATTACCAAGACTGCGACTAAAGGCAGGTTTTAAGTGCAGAATGCAAAGGACTGCTGTGCATTACTTTTTCTTTACTCAAATGACTGTAGTTTTTTTCCCTCAGTCATGAGCAGTTTATAAGAAGGTTACTTAGGTACTGTTCAGCAAGGAAGTAAACTACGTCCGTTTTCAAATATTGCAGTAATTTGACAAGTTGCATGTTCTTTTATCTGCTGTTTTGTACTGTTTCAGCTTTTCAAACTTCAGTTTCTTCTGTCATTTATGTCACTCAGTTCAGAAGTCTGTGCCTTCTAAACCTTTAAACTGAGGGCTATTTCTGAAGTTAGCTGGAAACAAAGCTGAAGCATACTGACCTGTTTAGTCATCTACAGTCAATCTCTTCCTATTTTTCTGTATCTATGCCCTTGAAAAGGAGGTGTTGTTATAGAAAGAAGCTGCCTGTCTTTGGAATGAGGTCATCATGCACCATGGAATTCCCTGCTGGATTTCATCTAGCTCAGAAATAGTAAATTTTGTTATTACTTTAAATCCCTTTGTATGGCCAACAGTAGCTTGTCGTGTTGTGTTTTAGGCAAAGAAGACATAAAGATGTCCAGTCATTCTGATTCGTTTATTCCTACATGCTTTGTAGCTTGCTCCAACTTTTTACTAGAATAACAGTGGTTTGTCCTGTTACATTTGCTCTTGTCCAACTACAGTTAGAGTGCAGTAGAAGCAAGCAGAAATAGTTTTGGAGATAACTACCTCCACATTTCTGTAAAGACACCAACGTTCATTTACCAGTCTAGACACTCTTTGACGTATCTGTCATCTTCCAGACTCAAATGTAATTAGTGTTTTGACACAATTTATCACAGAACACTTAGAGATCTTCATAGGAGAATGGGCAATAGAAGAGATGTTGGTTTACCCTGAACTGTATAGTAACTTCTACTAGATATCAGGCTTATAAAGGCACCTGCAGAACTGATGGCAGTAGGAATAGGAATTTGTGGGAGAACCACTTTAATCTTTGCCTTGCTTGGAAACTTTTTCACTTCTCTTTGATTGTGAAAGTAAGCTGTCCTTTCATTCCCTCCCTCACATAGTAGACCATACCCTTTTAACTTACTTGTTTCCTCAGTGTTGAAATTTTGCTGTACAGGTACAATTGTCAGACATCACCACTGCATTCAGGTTTGTTAAGTATTTGTATCTTTTCAGTCAGTTGAATTTCAAAGAGAAATAGAATATTAAAATTTAAATCCTTATCAAGCCTTTCAGGGTGTGGAAATTTATTCAGATGGCTTGCTTTAGGCAGCTTACTAAGTGCATTGAATGATCCACTTGAGGCATGCCATTTTCTCTTTATTGTCAACAGAGTAACTTTGTTCTTCTAAACACAGCTTAACTTTCTATGGATTTTGGAATGAAAATTTTCCTTTCCTCAGTTAGGAGTCACATTTAGAATGAGCAAAGATCAGAAAAGAAGCTCAGCAACCTTAGCATCTTTTGGGCCTCAGAGGAATAAGAGAGCTTGAGGCTTAGACATAGAACAGTGGGCATCAGTTGCTCACTGGTGATTGTATGTGCAGTGTTAGTTTTTTCTTTTAGCAGAGTCATTCACAGTGCCACTATGTGTTTCCCAGCATTGAAATTCACCTTTGTGGAGAGCTCAGTGGCTGATGTGCATGCCAGTGTCTTCTGGTGCTTAGTCTTTGTAGATTCAGAAGACTGGAATTTTTGTGCGGTCACAGAAACAGGCTAATGATCATCAGGCTGCACCCTAGTCAGGGTGTGTTCGGATCTGATTAAGGGGGATGTGAGTCAGCCTACACAAAAGCAGCAGGGAATATTTTAGCATTTCCAGCTGTTGCTGTGACTTCATAGAGCAGTAAAATTCTAAAGGAGAAAAAGGTTAATTTGACTTCCTCTTTTCTTGGCAAAGCCCTTGCAAACATTGCAGGAAGATGTGTGGTCATTTATTTTTTGTAGATAAACTATCTTAATTTCCTCTAATTGAATGTGTGAATTAATAGTGGGAAAAAAGAGCTCAATGAATGTAATTTCAGATGAAAGCTGCTGTGAACTCCTAGTGAGCTGGCTCCAGTTTAAACCTATGTGCCCGTGCACCACTGTCCTGCTGGTGATGTGTCTGTTTATTTGAACATGATTAATCTGAAGAACAAATACAATACTGTCAACACCTTTTTGCAAATACCTTTGTTCACAGCATTTGAGTTTCTAGACTATGGTTTGTAATGAGACTTGGAGCTTCAAACATAGTAATTTGAAGACCTCTGTTTCTTATGTAGCTGACTGGTACTGTGAAGAACAAGGAGATTCATCCCTTTCTGAACTATTACTCAGCTTTTTCATCATCCTGGGTGTTTAGGATGGACTGTAATAACCCTGAGCTATTACAGTGCTAGCCATACCCAGAATGTGACAGTCGTTATCTGTGTCCTGGAAACTTTCTTGCTTTCCTGTAGGGCATAATTCTACTGGATGGAACAAATCACTTTACACAGATAATGTTTGGCTATTATCAGTTCTATATCAGAGAATCACCAATTCCTCACCTGGACTGAGTGTTTTCTCCCCGAATCATTAACAAGAAACATGTTAGTAGAGTAAAGGTGCTGCAGCCATTCAAGAAAGGTCTTATGTGTGCCAAAATTTGAATTCTTCTTCTTCAGCAAGTCTGAACTAGTTTGTGTTCTCATGACAAAAAGGTGATGGCTGGCACTATTTCTCCATTCATTGCAAATTTAGTTTTGTCTTTTTAGGTATGTGTAACTGCTGTGAAACTTAGTCTGTACCTTTACTGCTAGTGCTCAAGTTTCTCTGGTAGTAAACTTAATCAATGGGCTGCAGATAATAAATGTTTCATTGAATAGTAACTATTTTGTGACCGGTGCGTGTGTGTTTTTAGATTAGGGTGTGGTTTATTTACTTCAGGATGCTCATGTATTTGGATGGCAGCAGTTTGAAGGCTGGAACTGTGGGGAGAGGTACTTGTGTGCCCTGTTCAACTACTTTGTTTTATTGTCAATATTAAACCACTGATATTTCTGTAAATCGTATTTAGCAATGCAGTGGCTGGTGAGAGTGCGCTGGACAGAATGGCATGTGGCCTTGGAGGGAAACTTGTTTTGCCCATGATTAAAGAACATATTATGCAAATGCTTCAGAATCGTAAGTAACTACCCTTTCTTTTCTTTTTTTTTTTTAACAGTTCTGTCCTTTCCAGGAACTCTGATACCTCTTAAATCTTCATATTTAGCCACTTGAACTTTTTATATGTTTCCACTTTTGATGTCAGCAGCAAAAGCTGTAAATGCTGTGAACTTGGAAGTTTATACCTTCTCTTAGACTGTGATTTAGGAAGCTTACATACAGTGCATTTTTTTTCTGCAACATGGACAGCTGAACAGAAATGTTAAAACCAAAACACTAAATTTTTTAAAACACACAGCCTGTGAATTACATATAAATAAGGGAGGACTCGAAGTCTTTTTACTTAAAAATATTCTATCTAAATCCCTGTACAGTCACTCACAGTACCTTAAGTTTGGCGAAAGCACCACCTGTTATTCTTAGATTCGTGGTTTTTGCTTCTTCAGAACTGCCTCTTTTAAATGAAGTTTTAGTATGTTACAGTTCATAAAGGGAAACTTGTTACATTGGCTTTTTTTCCCTGTAACTTGATGGACCAAAATACAGAGGTCTTTGGTAGGCTGGCTGTCTTTCAGTATGCTGATTTTTAATATTTGTTTCATGAGGGGTTTCCATATATTCTTATCAGTTGCTTTGTGTGCTTCTTTTCCTCTTAAAATACCTGTAATGCTTGTTCAGGCAATTACTCAAAATAATGCTGTGCATTCCATTCATGTGCTTTCACTTGAGTTGTGCTTTGAACCTTTGGAGTAAAAGATAATGCAGAAGTTCTAGGTATGATTTGTGCCTCCATGGTTTAAAACCCAGCCCAGAAGAGACTGCTGCCGTATTAGATGTGGAAGAGAGGGCTACTCAAGGTAGCACATAACACATGTGAACACTTACAAAGTCCATTTGGAATTCAGTTTTTTGGTTTGGTTTGGTTTGTTTGAAAGACAGTTTTATTAAGGAAGCAGGCTGGCCTGACTCTTGCAGTGTTGAGAGCTTTAAGGCTAACAGCTGCCTGGTTTTGTAGTACACACGGAGAGGTATGGAGTCTGCTGTTAAGACCTGACTCCTGTGAAGGGGAGGAGTCACGCAGTGGATGCCTGATGCTTTCTGCTGGGTCAGGGCTTTCCATAACCATTAGCAATCTTTGGAGAAGGGAAATGCAAAAGATGCATTCGGTTCAGAGGCTCTCTCTGGTCGGGAGTTGGGGGAAAGATGGAGACCTTTAGATGAAAATAATGTCAATACTCTCAGTAATCAAACTTTTCCTGCTGCACTGTGATGTTCTTCATTCCAGGAATATAATAAATTGCCAGCAAGAATTAAATACTGCATTATTTTGGGAAATAAGTTGTGTTAAATGCCTTTTCCAGAGGTTGCTGGATAAACCTGGTTTTTCCTCTGGTTTTCTCTCTTGTAATCCCCATGGTTTCTAGCACAGAGAAAGATTTTTGTGAAAAATAATAAAAGAAATTGGAGTTTCTCATGTGTTTCCCTTGCCTAAAGAAAAACGAGAAGGGCACAAAAAGTTCATTTCAGCTATACCCACTACACTGAGAATAGATTAAGAAGACCTGGAGGCAGGGAAAGTCTTACATCCATAAATGAAATGTTACTGTTCTTACACAGTCTTGAAGGGACTGCTGGAAAGTTCAGTACCGATGATTTATTTGTTTTAAATTTGAATGTTGTTTGAGTCACTAGACCTTTTTCTCCTCCTGATCTAAAAAGGAAGGTATAGGCTCTTCTGATTTTACTAGAACAGAAAAGAGATGGGGGGAAAGGGAAATAGAAATACTATCCTGATGTTTCCCTTGGTTAGTTCATTTAATTAAAATGCAGTTTCCAGATGTTAGTACTGTGTACATACTCATAATCAGCAGTTAAGAATTCTTTTTTCTAGGTCTGGATTTGGCCTGGGTTAGGCACTCAGTTTTTGTACGTCTCTGGAAGTATGTATGAGGAAAAGTGAAAAATATTTAACAAATCATGTAGATGTAGTTTTCATCTCCTGTTCTTCACTCTACCTCTTTATGTGTCCTCACCCCTCTCAAAGTAAAGATGATTTGTCTTTGTGGTGCTTTTTAGGTTCCAGAGTGAGTAATGCTTCATTTTTGCTCTTCTTTAGCTGACTGGAAGTACAGGTATGCTGGCTTAATGGCACTCTCAGCCATTGGAGAAGGTTGCCACCAACAGATGGAGGGAATTTTAAATGAGATAGTTAATTTCGTTTTGCTCTTCCTTCAGGATCCTGTGAGTATAGTTCTCTTAATTCTTTTGAAATGTTTTCATTTCTGCTCTCCTGAGGACTTGTTAACTAATTGAGGGAAATACTTTTCAGCACCCACGAGTAAGATACGCTGCTTGTAACGCTATCGGACAAATGGCAACTGACTTCGCACCTGTCTTTCAAAAGAAATTTCATGAGAAGGTAAGTAGTAGAATAGTAAGGAAAAAAAAGATGATAAAATTATGTCCCCTTCAGAAACTTGTTTTCTGAAAAGAAAGGTTTCTTTTCCAGGTGATAGGAGCTCTTCTGCAAACCATGGAGGATCAAGGCAGCCAGCGTGTTCAGGCCCATGCAGCTGCAGCACTCATAAACTTCACTGAAGACTGTCCCAAGTCACTGCTTATTCCATATTTGGATACTCTAGTGAAGCATCTTCATTCCATCATGGTGATAAAATTACAAGAGGTACAATACCCTAAACAAGTTGTTTCATGGAGGGTAACTTTGTCACATATGCAGAATAAGTAGCTGAACTAAGACCTCTGAAATGAGCCATCATACATATCTGTTGTTGATCTAAACTGACAAGAATTAGGATACATGTAAGAGCAGATTTTTACATTTGCCATGCTTTTAAGTAAAGTTTGTGCTTTAAAAATATAACACTTTATTCTTCCTCTTTCCAAGTTGATACAGAAAGGCACTAAACTAGTTTTGGAGCAAGTTGTGACTTCAATTGCATCAGTTGCAGATACAGTAGAGGAGAAGTTTGTTCCCTACTATGATTTATTTATGCCCTCCTTGAAACACATTGTTGAGAATGCCGTTCAGAAGGAATTAAGGCTTTTACGAGGAAAGACTATTGAATGCATCAGCCTAATTGGTCTTGCTGTTGGTAAAGAAAAGGTAAGTTTAGATTTTAAATAATGATCTAAATATATTTTTAAATGCCTTTGTTTTTTGAGGTGTTAATGTTGAATTAGTATAATCACTTGTTAAACATATAGCTATGTATTGTTCCTGACTTCTGTGCTTGTCTTTTTGCTTTCATTCTTGAGGTAACTGTCTTGATGTTTAGATTCACAGAATCTTACTACAGGTTAAGTCATTCTTGTCACACTGAGCAATGTTGAAAGCAAGCATTTTTATTTCCTTTGGGATTTTTTGCCTTCGGAGAAATACTGGAGCATCTCATTTAGGCAGTATCGAGGGCAAAAAGTATCTAGTTCAAAGGAAACTTAGTATAGTTTTTTATGCACATGCCTGAAAAAAATTAAATGTGCTCATACTAGTACTTGAGGTACTTGTTTGTCATGAGGCTTGATTTATTTGGCAGGGCGTTTTTTGATAAGTTTGTTAAAACATGTCTCTCAAAACATTGGAGAAACAACTGTGAAACGCTATAGAAGAGTCTAAATGATCTTCTGATAGCAAGGTCACATTATGGTTTATGGATTTTCATTTGATTGAGTGAAGAAAGCAAAGTCACACTTCAAAGTAGAATAATGTGAAGTAGGCAGTATTAGCTGCAAATTGTCAGCCCATTCCTTTGACTTAGATGGACTACCAGTAAATTTGCCCTGCACACAACTAAACTTCAGTCAAATTTTGAACATAACATTTAAAAAGTTATTCTTGGAGAACTAGTGAGAGCATGCAGAGTGAAGAGAAGGTAACATAACTGGGGCTTCTCCTGTGACTGAAAATGTTACTACCTTACGAGTAAGTAGCTCATGCTGTCATCTCTTTTCCCAGTTCCATAAAGGAGTCAGTGTAGTAGGGGGATATCTGGGTAAGTTAGAGTTGTCATATTTTTAAAATTTTTTTATTGATGAGTATTAGTAATTTAGGTAGTGTTTTATTTTAGTAGTACTCTGTTTTTAAAGTATAAGAACCAGAGGCACAGTGAGCTTAAGATGAGCAACTTGGTGATCCTTCCAGAAAAAGAACTTTTCACTTTTATCCACATTTCAGTCTGTTTCCAGCTTTAGCTTCTGTCGCAGTAGTGTGTTGGACTTAATTTGAGTGAGTCTCTAAGTCTTTTGAGAATTACCACCTTAATTTGTCTTTAAAAACATATAGTTGTTTCCTGTGTCTAGTTTATGCAGGATGCATCAGATGTAATGCAGCTGTTACTGAAAACACAGACAGACTTCAATGATCTAGAAGATGATGATCCACAGGTATGATAAAATCATGTCTTTACAGCTCATTGCTTAGTATTAGAAACGTTCCTTGTGTATGTGATGTTTCTGCCCCTGCCCCCCCCCCGCCCCAGCTACTCATGGTAATTGTCCAGCCTGTCTTACAAAAATTGACATTGAGATGGCCCCAGAATCTTTCACAGAAGCATGGTTAGGAAGTGAGACTTACAGGACCTATATTTGCTGAAGAAATCTGAGCATGTGGGTAACCATGCCTTGCCTGTTAGTAGTATTTGTTTGGCATTGTGTGATTCATTCCCTTGCTGTCACCTTCTTATAAATAGTTCAACAAGAGTTGTTAAACAGCTGTTCTAATGAGCAGAGGGCTATTTTGACTTGTGCGTCTGAAAAGAAATACTCCTTTGAAAACACAATACTGCACTCTCTTTTTTGCTCTTCTTTTGCCATTTTCAGGAATGTGGCTCAGTAGTATTGTTTAAGTTTGGGAAATATAATTCATTTCAGAAAGAAACTTTTCAAGATAGCCGTGATCACATTCTAAGTTTGTCTTATCCTGTCACATTTTTACATGTATAACAGCTTTGATCAGAGGTACTGTCAAGGTGTTGTTAGAAAGAAAGACTTGGGAAAGGTCTTTTGAAGATGCATTTTTATATGGATTGTATATTGGATGAGTTCTCTTTGAAATAAGTTTTACTCACTGCTGTTAAATTATTTTCAAGAGTCCTATTGTATGATGTTCTTCCTTCATGTTTTTCTTTTAAAGTAGGCATTAAAATAAAATGTGGGACATGAAAATTCTGAGTTTCTTATCTTTTCTAGATTTCTTACATGATCTCAGCATGGGCCAGAATGTGTAAAATTCTTGGAAAAGAATTTCAGCAGTACCTTCCTGTTGTCATGGGACCTTTAATGAAGACTGCATCCATTAAACCTGAAGTAGCTCTTTTAGACAGTAGGTTTAAGATGAAGTTTTGCTTGAAAAAAATACTAAAATAAGTGATTTGGTAGCACTTGTACATTATTTTTCCTTCCTTCTGTATAACAGCACAAGATATGGAGAATATGAGTGATGATGATGGTTGGGAATTTGTAAGCATAGGTGATCAGCAAAGTTTTGGAATTAAAACTGCAGGCCTTGAAGAAAAAGCAACTGCATGCCAGATGCTGGTGAGTAATAGGACAGTGTTGATGATCTATATATTGCTGGTCAATCAAATCTGAAGCCAAAATCTGTATCAAAAATATTCTTTGTAGTATCGTATGAAGTAGTTGGGTTTTCAGGGTGATACTGCTAAATTTGGATTTCAGACACTTTGTTGCATGTGGCTTACTTGATTAAAGGTAGTTTATTTAATTCGGAGCTTACCATTTTTTAAATTACCAGACAGTTTTCCTTCGTTAGCAAAACTTTTAAGGCATATGATATGTAAAAAAGTAGTTTGTTTTTGCAAATATTGCTGTTTCTGAATTTGGTTTAAGAAATACATGCATGTGCTAAGAGTGAGAACTCATGCTGCTGTCTGGGTTTCTTAAAATACCACAGTGGAGGGGGAAGGTAGGTGGGTTATTGCATGTTTTAAAATAAACTAAAAAAATGTTGCATTTCTAAGAATCTCGCCATTACATAGTTGAAAAATATTAGTATTTTCCTTTAAAGGAGGCATTTCTGTGCTCTGTTTTTCAGGTTTGCTATGCAAAAGAGCTAAAAGAAGGATTCGTGGAGTACACAGAGCAAGTTGTAAAGCTGATGGTTCCCTTGGTGAAGTTCTATTTTCATGATGATATCCTATTAACAAAGTCTACTGTGAAAACAGAAACTTAGTTTGGAAGAATCAAAGTCGTGCTTACTTTTTCCTAAATGAATTGGAAGTGTTAGTGTTAAAATATTCTGTAGCTTTATAGCAGAAATTGTTTCAGAGACTGTTGGTTAGCACACTGTTTTAGGCAATGTATCCTACTTTCCCCTCTAGTTTGTCTTTAAATAAGCCATCAGTGATGTTTGTGTCAACAAGGGGAAGTAGTACTTGAACAGCTTTCCTGTCATGGCCTGAAACCGGCTTGATGAAGCCACTTTTAAGTAGCAAACAGTTTAATTATCCTGAGATTTAATCTGTATCTACTTATGAAATGGACTAGACTGTAATAAAAAGAACCAATTTCAGGTAGAAAATTAAGAACTTAATTATGGTGATGGATGCTTAAATTCTAAGCACTTTATGTTGGATTTGATTGCTTTATTTCCTTAACAATGACACGTGTTCGAGTGGCAGCAGCAGAGTCAATGCCCCTCCTTCTTGAATGTGCTCAAGTTCGTGGGCCAGAGTACCTCACGCAGATGTGGCACTTCATGTGTGATGCGCTCATCAAAGCCATTGGGACAGAACCAGAGTCAGATGTTCTCTCAGAAATAATGCATTCTTTTGCAAAGGTAACATTATTCCTTGCAAGTTTTGTGGTGTTACTGTCTAGCTTTCTGCAATAAGAAAGGACATGTGTTTGATGTACATTTACATGGCTGGAATAAATGCAAGGCTTCCTCTGCATGGAATTTGGTTTGACTTTAAATGTTATAGCTGATGGGAAAACTTAGTTGTATTTTTTTGCAAAAATACTGAAGTATCAACCTAAAACAATTATCAGATCAGTTCATTTTAACTGCAACTGACTGAAGTTATGGGCATGAAATGTACAGTGATGTTATGCCTTGGTTGTATAATTTGAGCATTGATTGCAGTATGACTGTTCTAATAGTATTATTTCTGCTAGTGATCCCTTCAAGCAGACCATGTATTAATATTCTTTGGGTGCTTGGATTTCATTAAGACTGATAATTTTATTTCACAAGTGCATTGAGGTAATGGGAGATGGATGCCTTAACAATGAACACTTTGAAGAACTTGGAGGAATACTGAAAGGAAAACTAGAAGAGCACTTTAAAAATCAAGAATTAAGACAGGGTAAGTTAACACAAAGTCCTATTAACATGTGATATGGCTGTTCTTTAAAGTACAATTCTTACTTACTTCTGAACACAGAAAAAAAGCTTAGTTCATATTTCTTCAATTTATATATTTATGTAAGGTAATTGGGCTTTGAAACATCAGAATCCATGAGTTACATTTGTAAGCTCTGGGAGGATTTGCAGCAATACTGTAGTTTAATCAAAAGTTGATGGCAGATTTACTTGAAAGACAGTGCACGTATCTGGTGTTGTCATTTCTGTGGGTTTTTCATCTGAAGTCTTTGCAGTTTTTGTAAAGCAATGGTAGTTTCTTATTTCTAAGCACCTTTCATGTCTTTATGGACAAGCTGGTATGTTTATTTCATGTGCTTTTGCACATTCTTAAAATGAGCTGTCTCGTACTACTTGTTTTTCTGTGAAAGCTCTTTGAAGCTTCTTAAAGACTGAAAATTCCTGTTGCATCTTCAACTACTGCTTCCTGTTTTCTAAATGTTGTCTGCATCATTTTTTCCCTTTCACAGAGTTCTTATGCATTTGTAGAAAGGTAATCGTTAAATTTCTTTTTTAATTTAGTGAAAAGACAAGATGAAGACTATGATGAACAAGTTGAAGAGTCATTACAAGATGAAGTAAGTTCATTTGGGAAGTTTTTCCACTCATCAAGCACCAGGATGGAAATACAATACACAAACAAGCTGTGCTACCTGGTTAAAGCATAGTGCATCCTCAGTTGCTCCTTCCTAGAAGAATGTTCTGTTACTATAGTCCATCAGAATTTCCACTAAGAAATGAGTCACACTACTACATATGTGAATTAGAGAATATGAAAGGTTTCCTTTTTTAGTATACTGAAAGAAGAAGTTTGGGATATAGCTTTTTGTTTTCTTCATCCTCTTGACCAGTTCTTAGTTTTATCACTGATACAAATTCAACAGCAGATTATTTAATCTAAGGCCTAACCCTGCTGAGTTGCTCTTTGTTTGAGCCTTATGAGCTAGCTTGCCCTTAATCTTGATCATACCTCTCATTCCAAGACAGTGGCGTGTCACATCAGGAGCCTGTCTCAAGAAGAATAGTCCAAAAATAGTATCAAAGAAGGACAGTGGGATAAATGGCTGCCTTAATGTGTTTGCTTAGGAGAGAATACCAAAGGGGCTTTTTAGTTTGGGAGCGATTGTAGAAGAGATAGAATAGTTTTATAAAATCATTATAGGTATGGAGAGAGTAATAAAGAATTATAAATCACTGTTGCTTCTCACATGAGACATAAAGGACATTCAGTAAATTTAAGAAGTAAGAAATTTTTTTTGCCTCACAGTGCAGTTGTGAACCTTGATTACACGAGTTTAACCTGTATGCAGACTCCAGAATGTATCCTAAGAAATCATGCACCCATATATAAATACTGCCTTAAAAAACATTGCAGTTCTTGACCCCCTTTCCTTTGGGAACATTAGGCCAGCATTTAAAAGTATAGCTTTCTGTTGCCTCTATACTGCTTGGGATCAAAACATAACAAAATTCAAGTTCTGAGCCAAGATCCTTTCCTAGTTTTTCTCCCTTTCTTCTTTACAATGGTTGCTGTTCATTCTTGTAGACAGTGAGTCAGGTGTCTTCTTAATCTTTTTTTTTTCCCATGTGTGTCATTCTGTACTGGTAATGAAAGAAAATGTGAGCAAGCAGCAGTTTCAGAAAAGCTGAAGCCATACTCTGTAAGAGAGTTGCAAGGCATTTTTTAAAATGTTTTAATGTTTGCTGATTTTTCTGTAAAGTCTGGAGGACGACTTGTCTGCTTTACCCTGTGAAGGGAGGAGTGGCAGCAGCATGTCACTGGCCATATGGACAGAATTAGCATATGGTGGTAATGATTTGGATATACACCTTTGGTCCCAGAGTATGTTATGCAGCCCTTACCTCATGGCCTTTGACTGGGTGCCACAAAACATCCTTGTACTAACTGGAGAGATACGGATTTGATGAATGGACTGTTCAGCAGATGAGGAGTTGACCAGATGTTCCATTCAGTGCCTCAGTGTCCAAATGGAAATTAGTAACAAATGATGTCCCTTGAGAACTGGAACGTGTTGCCTAGAGAAGCTGTGCATGCCACATCCCTGTGAGTGTTGAAGGCCAGTTTTGATGGAGCTCTGAGCAACATGGTCTAGTGGAGGGTGTCCCAGTGTGTGGCAGCAGGGTTGGAGCTAGACAAACTTCAAGGTCTGTTTCAAACCAAACCGTCCTGTGATTCTAACATTCTGTGATTAGACAAGGAGTTGAAAATTAGTGAACTTAAAAAAATTTGTTTTACAAAAAAAGTCATAAACCAGCTTTATTCCATTAGTTTAGACACCTTGGCATTCATGTGAGTTCCACTATTTGAAAGATGATTAATCTTAATGTGAATTGTATCCTTTTTCTTTCAGGATGACAGCGACATTTATATTTTGACTAAAGTATCAGACATTTTGCAGGCAATATTCAGCAGTTACAAGGAGAAGGTACTGCCATGGTTTGAAAGGTTACTTCCACTAATTGTTAACCTAATTGTAAGTACCTTGCTTTCCTTTGCTTTGAATTTAATTTTTTTTTTCTGATGTGTTAATAGGCCTTCCATGCTGGAATCTTAGAGAACTTGGTAGATAGAATGTAACAATTGCTGGTTTACAAGATAGAGGTGGTTGAAGAAATATTCTGGATCAAGAATGAAGTTGTTACGATAAGCTTTTTTTAAGTAGATGATGCATTGCTGTGCTACTTATAATTTCTGCGTTGCAAGACTGAGGATCATTGACACATACAATGTTTTTGAGAAATTTAAGTTCCTTGAGAGTGTCTGATGTTCTCTAAAATGGATTTCAAGAGGAGGGACTAAAAAGAATTTCAGGTTCTTGGGGGGATAATTGAGGCTGAAATATGTAATGGAGTGTGAAACAGAGGTATAAAGGATTTGGCCGAAACCCATTATTCCTTCAATTAGCTCAGATAGTCATCTGGATTTTGTTTTATTTATGATACTGCTGCAAGTGTAACTGCAGAAAATTACATGCTTGTAGGATTCAATTCAATCTGGGAGGATTTTAACAAAAGTACTAGACTACTCTTCCTGCAATTGTTCTGTTGCTATAATCATTGGCTGTGTAAAATTTCTCAGGTGTCTAAAATGTTACTACCTGTTTTTGATGCAGTGTCCGCACCGGCCGTGGCCAGACCGACAGTGGGGGCTTTGCATTTTTGATGATATTGTAGAGCACTGCAGCCCAGCCTCATTCAAGTACGCTGAATACTTCCTGAGGCCCATGCTGGAGTCGGTGTGTGACAGCAGGCCAGAGGTCAGGCAAGCAGCTGCCTATGGTGTTGGAGTTATGGCACAATTTGGTGGGGATGGCTACCGTCCTTTTTGCCCAGGTACCTGCTTCTGATAAGATTATCTGAATGTGTGATTTGGGTGTGAGGAAATAAACTTCAAAATTGCTCAACTTCTGGTCGAGGAGGTCTTTTCCCCTTGGCAGTGAAATAAATTGCCAGTGTAACCTGTGTGGTAGGCTAATGATGACTCAACAAAGTACCTGAATTCCTTGGGCTTTCATTGTTGTTCTGCTTAGAAGTGCTTCTGTCACAGCACTCACTTCTGTCACAGCACTTACGGCTTAGCAAACTTAATTTAACATATTCTTTTTAAAAATATAGTCTGACATGCAAATGTGGATTTTATAAAGAAGAGATTTCTGATGCACACCTGTCTCATAGCGCTTTTTATTAATACTAAAAGGGTCACATATTAAGGCAAAACTCTTCAGATGTCTGGAAAAATTCTACAAGTGACCTGTATTAAGCAATAGCCTAGAATACAACTAATGTGTCTCTGTGCATTCCAGTTACATATATAAAGAAGGAGGCTGATTTCTGTGAAGTAAGAAATGAGTATGATAATGCTTATCAGAAACACTTGGTCTGCTTTCTTTGTGAATGTCTTGAGTTCCTCTAAAACTTCAAATTCATCCTGAATTGAAGGAAATGTTTGCTTGCACTCTTCTTGCCAGTCACCAAAGTTTATTTTGTACAATAAGTAGTGAAGTGTTTTTTCCTTTTTTAAGAAAGTATATAGTCAGCTAAATACGTATTTCAAGTATCTATTTTGCATGAATCTTAAACAGAAGGCAAGTTAAATAATGTAAGAAAATGAAAATCATGTGATAGGGATAAATCAGGGTTTAACACAGATCTTACCTACATCAATTAGGGTTGTAATTTTCATTGTTAATGTAAATGATTGTGACATGGTAGCAATCAAGATGAGGTGTCTTTAAAAAAAAGAAAAGAAAAGAAAAGAAGCAGGGTTGGAAACCTTGAAGTGGAATGTTGAGAACATTAAAATTTAGCATTGTCTAGGCAGTTCTGATTTTGAAACTTGGAGCTTTTTAGCATCTGTTGAAGTCTCTTACTTTTCATTCATTAGACTTTGCCTTGCCCCACTTTGCGACATCTTTGATCCTTTTCTTAGTATTTGGGCAAATAATTCCTGATTGAACTCAGAAGCTTGGCTTCTCCTTTCATTCAATGTTAGATAAAATAACCTTTTTACTTTAAAGCATATATTTTATTGGCAGGCACCTCAGAAGTATTCTAAATCCTTTTGTACATTCTTGAAAGAATTTTGTAATTTATTTTAGTAGATGAAGATGTGCTGTGGTTAGAAACAAAGCAAATCCATGGCATGAGAAGTGTTCTACTCCATGGGTTTTGCTGTCTTTGAAAAAACATCATGTTTGTGAGCTTTTATTTATAATTTAATTTCTTTACTGATTGTTATACAGTGCTTGGCATAGGGCTCTATTGCAAGTTTGTAGCGGTATGTTCAGAAAAAGCAAATGTATTAATATATTAACATGACCATTTCTGGAAGTCAGTTGAAAAACTCCAGCAATATAGAGAGAACTCGTGAGTAGCACATGGAGCTACATTATGATGAAACAAAAAGTACTAAAAACCAAATTGGTAAAGAGCAGAGAAATAAAATGGAAGGGAAAACTACGTAACTTTCTAAATGGTGTTACAAAGTTAAAACTGATGCAACTATTAATGTTGCTTCTATTTCTTATGGTGGTGGAAGAGTATAATCAGCTCTTTAATCGTATTAATCAGCTGCATGGGCTTCTTCCTAAATCACATCAGTGGTCTCAAAACTTGGTGGAGCAGTCATTCCTTGGAAACAAACTATTATTATTATAGAAGATGGTCTTTCATAGTCAAAAGGATTTTTTAAGGATTATCTAACCTGTCAGCTATGTGGAATGGGTCTGTTTTATAGATAGGCAGAAAACTCACCTGCTAAGCTGTAGGTAGAAAATTATGCTGATTCATTTTGATGCCCGACTAATTTTATGGCTGCAAGGACACATATACCTACAGAGCCATTCATTAGTATTAAGGAGTGAAGAAACACAGATGAATTTTAGCTTCAGCAGTCATGAAAACGTGAGGTGTAAAATGCAGACTCAGCTTGCCTGGACATTGTAAACTTCTTTGAAACAAATTCTGCTTCGCAGATTAGTCCAGCATCATTATCCTGCATTTGTTACACAAGCTGGTGGATCTGATGACCAGTGTTTCTGCAGTTCTGTAATGTTGATCAGACCCATGAAAGTATCCTTGTCTAGCGTAGGGTTAATGATATTTTTCCATAGCTGCTGAATTCTTCAAAAATCTAATTCAGTGGAGTTAATATAGCAAGTGTCATTGTGTATTCTTTAACTGCAAAGTTGCTACTTATTAAAATGCAGTAGTGTGAGATGTTGCTCTTCCTCAGTAATTGGAGTTATTTTGAAGTGTGCTTTCTGCACAATTCCACAACCTGTTTTCTGTGCTGATACAGGATTTCACAGCTTTAGCATTTTATTTTTAGCAGAAGAACACAAAGGCAATTGTTCCTGTGTGCGTGTAGAGTGCTCTGAAGTCTGCATGGACACTAGTAACTACACACATGACATTAATGTTCATTTAGAAGTGTTCTCGTGGTTACCCATGTGACTAATAAAAAGATATATAATTGCTATTAACCCAGCAAGAAAAATGGCATTTTTCCTTCATTGAAAAGCATTTCCTTTCCTTATTTTTGTGATCTAAACCATGCTATGTTGATTCACCAGATGAGATTACACCTATGAGCTTTTCCTAAGGCACCTTTTAGGGGTAGGAGATGTGTATATGCACATACATATGTATTTTTTTAATATATATGTGCACATAATAGATGTACAGCAGGCATGCACTACACTTCATGTTATGAATGTCGCCTCAGCAGTGCTTTTCCTCATCCTGTGTTTATAGAACCTACTAGATTAAAAAGAAAATGCTTATTATCTATGTTTTTACTTAGAAATTACGATGTCTTGTGTATTTTAGATTGCATAACTCCAACTGGGAGATGGGGAAGATTTTTTTCTTCTGAACTTCTAAAGAAAATTCAAACTTTTGCAGTAGCTATTTTCTTGTGTTTCCTTGCAGGGCTTTATTTATGTGTTTTGGTTTTCATATGATAATTATTGAGCAGAGAACCTAGAAATAGCGGAACACTGAAATGATTGGATTTTGGTACTTGAGACACAAAAAATACTGGTTTTAATCTGTGTGGTTATTTCATGTAGAATCTGTGATGTAATGAAGTGTAACTTCATCACGCATTAAACTTTATTCTTGTGTTGTTTAACAATTAGAGGCGCTTCCATTGCTGGTGAGAGTCATTCAGTCACCAGATGCCAAAACCAAAGAAAATATCAATGCAACAGAAAACTGCATTTCAGCTGTAGGAAAGATAATGAAGTTCAAGCCTGACTGTATAAATGTTGAAGAAGTGCTCCCACACTGGTTATCATGGCTTCCAATTCATGAAGACAAAGAAGAAGCTGTTCATGCTTTCAACTATCTGTGTGACTTACTTGAGAGGTGAGGCAAAGTCTTCATATTAATGCAGAAAGTAAGCCTGTTTGCAGGTTCTTTCGTTGCATTCTTTTTCCAAAACTGATTAATCTGCATATGGTTTAGAGAAGATAATTCAGAATGTCAGAAGTGAGCCTTCTCTGATGATACTCCTGTCTTTTTGAGCAGTCGTTGTTCTCATCCTAACAGGGGTCTGTGTGGCTGGAAAAAAATCCTGGCTGCTTTATATGTACGTGGTAGGAAAGGATCAGCAGAGAACTTCTGCAGAAAATTTCAGGAAAACTTCTGATGCTCTGCTTGCGTATCAACACTAATAACTGATCAGTCTTTTTATGTAGAAGCAGCAGACATGCTGTTGCAGCTCATTTTGTAACCTTTTAAAGTAGTTTTGCACCTTTTTGCTCTCCAAAGGTAGAGTACCAGCAAAGCCAAGTATATATAAAATAGAAAAATAATAAGGATAAGTTCATGGTACAGTGTTATTTCCCTTAATAAGTTTGTAAGAATTATTTCAGTTACTGTTGAAAGCATCTTGTCCCACAGCTTGTTCTTTAGATTTGTGCTCCCTCCCATAGGTCAGTGGAGTAAAAAAGAATAAAAATAATCATTGTAGTGTGGGTGTGAGATGCAGTTCATAATTGAGTGAAAGAATATGATGTTATGGCTGGCACTGTATTGTATCTTAGGAGAAAAATATGAAGGAAGTAACTTAGATTTCCTACAATCTCTTCTACTTTGTGATTACCTTGTATGTCTCTTGGTGCTTCATTGAGGCAAAGTCTCAAAATGAGTGGTGGCAACTGAGGTCCCTGGAGAATAGAGCAGTTGTGCAGAGACACCATAATAATGCTGACAGGTGTGCATGCCCACAGGTATACAGAGATGGGGAATTGCAGTACTAGCACATTTGTGTACCCAGCTCTGTGCAGGTGGCTCAGCCTGGTCACCTGCTTCTCTGGAGCTCTGCCAGTCCTGCATTCACAGCCTCGGTGTTCCAGCAGAAGGAAGGTAGATAATGCTTTTCACACATTCCTCGTTGCTAATGCTTCTCTGCTCCAATATTTGTCTGGGACAGAGGGAGCAGAACTGCTTGCTTGCTGTGTCAGTGAGAGTGCTGGCAGAGAGCTGAAGTTACTGGCACTCCTGACATCAGTCACACAACTTCCTTCCTATTGCAGCACTGACAGAAAGAGGAGAGAGAGAGAGAGGAATAAGCCCTTTTAGGCAGGGTATTTCTTCCACACTGTTTACAGTTCCATCTACATGGAACTCAGCTGTTCTCTAAAGCTCAGAACTTCTTCCTGATAAGGTTTAGGCTTATTAAAGAATCAGCTGGTTAAATATTAACAATAGAGGGAACACTGTCAGCAGGCAAAAAAAGCTATATGTACTTAGACAGGTGTGTGAAACCTAGATTTAAATAAGCAGCTTTAGAATAAGATCATACAGAATTATTCCATTTAGATGCATGTAAAATGCTTACTTTAATTATTTTTAGTTAAGCATTAATTTATTTGTAATCTATACATATTTTGTTTGTAACAGCAATAACCCAGTTGTCCTTGGTCCCAACAACTCCAACCTTCCCAGAATACTTGGTATAATTGCGGATGGTGAAATTCACGAAGCTATCAAACATGAAGATCCATGTATCAAGCGACTGGCTAATGTTGTTCGCCAAGTGCAGGTAAATAAATGCTTGCTTTAGTATGAAGGAAACGTTTAGAATCTGTTTTCAGAAGTAACCAAACTGATAAACCAGTTTTGAGAGCCTTGTCTCCGTAGAGAATAACACACTTCAGCCAGTGCTCTTGGAGATACTTGGACATTGCTTGAATGACTAATGATAAAACCTGATGATATTTGCACTTGAATAAAGCTAATTAATAAAATAAAAAGTAGTTATGTGCAGCTAGGTTAACATGCAAGCTAGTATTATTTTTTGTGGATTTTTTTCTGAGTCATGAGTTAAAATCTGGAGAGAAATCTCCATGTTCTTCTATCAGTGAACTGTACTGCAGGATTTGAGCCAAGATTTGGTTTTTGTAAGGGTCCCCAGTACCCTGTGGTGACTTACTAATACAGCAGAGGCTTGGATCCTGTGCTAGAGAATGAGTGCAAACCAGAAGTAGTTTACTACTGCCCTTTTCAATCCAGTGCAAATATAGATGGCTGTTCAATGTTTTCCCTGCCTTTGGAGAGCTACCTTAAGGTTTACTTCCTTTCTTTATGCTGTGAGTAACTTCATGGTGATGGGGATGTCCCAAGTATTTAAGCAGCATTTCTCTACAATGTTGTAAGTGATAGTGCAGTGGGGTAGATCTGATCCAGGGCCAAATGTCAGGTGTATGTAGCACCTAGTGCTGGAAAGGAGCACATAAAACCACATGGAGCTCTTCAATTATTATCCATTCTACCAGGCCTGCTTTGGCAAAACTCAGGTTCAAGAATTTTAGGGATACTTAATGTTGAAAAGGATTCACTTGGATGAATGTATCATTTGAGATCCATTATGTCTGGTAGAAAATGAGTTATTAAAATTCTGAAGGCATAAAGAGAATTAAATGGAGCAAAGTTTCAAAGTGAAAGTGGTGTAAGTGGTTACTCTAGCTTCTGGCTGACAGATACAAATCCTTGCTATTTTAGTACTTAAAGCCTGGGAATCGAACTTTGTATTAGGGTATGCTAATGCATTTGTCCACTTTACCTCAAATTATCAAGGTTAGATAATCATTACTTTTTTAACAAGACAATGGCCCATAGATGTGTCAATTAGTTGTGTATAGCAAAGTCTTGTTTTGGCCAGGAATGTTGGTATGCAACCAGACTTGAACATTGGCCAAATGATATACATTCAGACTGTGGAGGAAAAGATCTTAAAAGTCATGTCTTTTAAAAAATACAATTTTAGCACACTGTTACCAGTCCTGTCTCTCTTCACACATAATATTTTGACTTTAATAAAGGGCTGCAAATGTTTTATGCTGTGATAGGAGTTTTAAAGGCTGTGTAGTTGCTGGCAAGTCTGCCTGCTGTTGCTGCTGCTGCTGCTGCTTCGCAATTTCCAGGTGAAAGACTTTGCTGTTTCTCTGCCAGCATCTGACCTGAGCAACATTATGGTCATAACTGGAATTGAACATAAACTTTTTTCCTCATGCTTATGTATTCTCAGGCCAGAAATATTTCAGTGTGAAGTATCCATTTAAATGTTTTTCAGAAATGCTGGAATAGCACGTTTAATTCTTCAATCATACATTGAGAGTCTAAAATGCCTAGTGTTACTTAAAACTAAAAACCACAAACTTAAACTTGAGAGCCTTTGTTTTTGAATTTTGTGAATCCATTTTTGGTTTTTTTTTAATTGTGTAAGAAAAGGGCATTATAACATAACTGAATGTAAAATATACCAAATATAAAGTAAACTGGTTTTTTTTAATTCAGGTATGCTGTTATTGCAAAAGCCAATCTAAAGGCCTGCAGTTAGTCACCTGCAATTATTTTTCCCTATCACTGTCCTCAAGAAAGCAGGGTGCCAGTTGATTCCAGCCTCTATTGATAAGTGAATAAATACTTTTTTCCCAACCTAGCTTAATTTTCAACATTTTCTGGTACCATTAGAATCACCCTAATGATGGTAACTTCAAAAGCTATCGTGTCAGCTAAGGGCTGTGGTAGCATAGATGATGGGTTTACATTTACCCAGATAGATGCTATGCTCTCTGGAAAGTAATTTACCATTCCTTTCACTAAAGAGCAGTGCTGTGTGTTGGCAGCAGGATTTTGCACCTTTACAGGTAGCATCCATAGCATGTTGTGCTGTAATCGCAGTGCTCACTTTGAAGTTCTGAGTGTGTTACTGCTGCACCAGGGCGGTCCCCTGGTGTAATGGAGAGCACTCCAGACTCCGAATCCCAAGGTCGTGAGTCCGAGTCTCAGTGGGGACCATCCCCTGGCAGTTCAATGCCTCCCTGCCATCCCAGCCCATCACATCTTGGATGCTCAGCAGGGTCAGCCCCGGTTAGTACCGGGTGCTGTGACAGTCCCGAGACCTTCCCTGTCACTGTCCAAGCTCGCTCAGCCGTGGCAGATGGACCTGAGGACTGAAACGGTGGGGCCAGTTCTGCGCATGCTGTGCCTCACCTAAAACATCCCCTGCGCAGGCTGGAAGGGCACACCCACGTGGGGAGAGCCCTTTCCAAATCTGGCCATCCTATCCCCATCCAGTCTGTGGAGTACAGCACAGACTTGAGTTAGTTTTCCTTTACTTTAGACTCATAACTAACAATTTAAATTCTGAGATTTGAGGTTCCTTTACATATTACCAAATTTCTAATTTTTTGCTTGGTTGTTTTCTAGCTGTCTGTACCTTAAAGTATTAAATCAGTGTTGTAGTTCCAATTCATGGATTAAAAATCCTGTGGGCATAGTTGATCCGCACCTCTGCCTGCTTGTGCTTATGTACTGGTACCGTGTTATCTCACTGCGCTGCTTTCCAGCGCCACAGCCTGTGCACGCTGAATGTGCTGCTCAGTCTTGTATTTCACCTTCTTACTGCGTGTGCGACGAGTGATGCGTGAGGTTTCTGCTGCAATGGAAGGATGGGAGGAGGTGCCCTGGGGTCAGGGAGGGGCTGTGGCTCGCTCCCCATCTGCTCGAGGCTATCAGGAAGCCTCACCCTCAGGTGTTGGGACCACAGGTCACTTCTGGCATGATGTGCTGCTTTTAAAACAATGCCTGGCTTCTTTCTTTGTTCTTGCTCTTTGCCAAGAAATGACAATTGAACAATTAAGGCACAAAGCAGAGAGGGTTTAGCAAATCATGAACTGTTTTTAATTTGCCTCATTAAGCTGCTGTTAACTACTTAAAGCCATCTGCTTAAAAATAATTTACACGTCTGAAGTTCGCTCTAGAGAGCAGGTAGACCTTCATTAGAGCAGGCTCTCTTATTAATGTTATCTTTAGGGGGCTTTCAGTTGTTGTGGAAAATTTGTTACTGCTCACTGAACCAAACTTTCCCTGTAAGCAAAAGGAAGTGACACATGTTGGTAACTTGCAGTCTGCATCCATACCCCTGTTCTTGGGAACCACTGCCATTCATTTGGAAACTGGCTGGCTGTGGAGGAAGTTGTTTACGGCCATTAAGTAGGTCTGAGTATGAGGAAGGAGGATGAGCTATGTGAATGCCTAGTATGCCTATTATCTACAGCCATCCCCAAAAATTAGTCCTGGAGAGAAGGAACAGCAAGATCTGTCTCAGTGCGTCACCTGTCACTGAGGAGGGCGAGCCCTGTTGCCAACACTCTGAGGAACTAGCTGAGGAAAAACAAGTTTATTTGTCTCCCCAGATGTGTAAAGAACCAATTTTACTTAGGAAGAACAAATCACCAGAGTGCCACAGGCTCTCCCTCCCATCTCGGGCTGAGATTCATTGGCATTTCAGTTGGGCAGTATGTACGCCCTGTCTGACCGGCTACAGTCTGTGGTTTGCAGTGAAATTATTGTCCTGCTTCTTGTCAGAGGAGGCTGTGTCAGCAGTGAGGTAATGGATTGCTGATGAGAAAAAGATCATTTGGAGTGAAAGTAGCTTTAGGACTATTAGATAATGATGGTGTAAGAATTAAAAAGATGGCCCCCCACTCAGTCTGTGGGAAAGAGATGGATGTGATTTTGGCTTATATTTGACTTAAGTATACATCTTTTATAATTACATTAAAAACTCATTAAAATATTGCCATGAGATTGATTGGTTTGCTGTTTGGTTGGCGTTTTTTTGTTTACAGTTTTGTGCTGTTTATTAAGAAGAAAAATGCCAATTTTTAACAGGATGTAAATCCTTTGTAGTAGCTGAGCAAAGATGTTGCTATGAACTTTAAATATCATTGTCTTTCTAGTAAGGTTTTATTTGTTTCTTTCTGGCGAACAGACTGACTGCAGAGGTTTGCACACAATATGCTTTCAAGTGTGACATATCAGGCAAAATACTGGGCTTCTTGTAATTGCTTTTGGTTGCAAAACTTTAAGCTATTCTTTCCAGCTGCAGCTACCATGTCTTTTAAATAGCACTTCCGAAGGAATCCTTCACTTGGAATCCTTTTATGTTTGCCGGGTCATCTGGATGTACATTTGAAAAAATGAGGAATGAAGAAAATGTCTTCATTTGTCTTGATTGGAATGAATGAATGTTCTAAAAATGTATACATTGAACAGAATATGTGGCTTCTGCCATATTTGATGTGCCCTCATACTTCTGTTCTTTTTGCTATATTTGTCTTAATCTGGAGTGATTTTTACTTCAGTATTTCACTGTGAAACAGTTCTTCAAAATAAAATCTTTAAGTGACATAGAGCTAATTAATTCTTGTAGATCAAATATGTGAAAAAAAATCCATTTTTAAATTTTTGAAATGCTTGCAAGCATTTTAAACTTAATGCTTACCTTCTCAGTTAGTGCCAAGATGCTAATGTAAGCTCAGTTATGCAAATCACAAGTTGTTCCTTTTTAGTACTCTGGATTGACATGTGAGGTTAGGGCGGGTTTGAAAACATGTTCCTGAGCAAAACATTTTGAGCTGAGCTGAGTTAAATCTTTGAATCCATCTGAGCTGTAGCTCAAATAGCAGGAGAAAGTGATAACCACCCTGGACCTTCTGGGAAGTTTGAGTAGAGAGCTTTGGTTTTAGCAGAGAATGGTATGTGATGACTCAAATCTACAGTTTTCACCAGTTATATATTTGCTAAGGAATCTTGGAAGATATTTCTTTAACGTTTCCACTCTAGGTGAGAGTAAGTTGTCAAAGACCCACAATCTGTCACAAAAAGTGTGTTAATTTTCAGTCATTTCTACTTATAGTCCTTAGAAAATGCAGCAGATTCTTCTTTTAGCAACACCTTCAGAGACCAGCAGAAGACCTGAAGAAGACCTTGCCAGGGTGAAGTTAATGCATCTGCAGAAGTTGGAAAACTTGCTGTGCTTAAACCTCAGTTCAGCTGCTGCTGTGGCCTCCTTTTCAGGTCCACCCTATTTCAGCTATTTTTGCAGATGGGGAGGGAACAGGGACATAAAGACGGCTGTGTCTTGATGCAACCAGTTCCCTTGAAATACTGCTATATGTGACCACCAGAAAAATTTCATCTGTCCCTGTCCTGCTGAAGAGAAGGACCAGAATCAGTTTGCCCTTTCTGATACGTCTCTCCTCTGGTCCAGCTGTGAAAGGCATCAGCTGTGTAGTGCAGGAGCTCACTGATGAATGAGAGAGGAGCCTTGAAAACTCTTGGCAG
Organism: Myrmophylax atrothorax; assembly: GCA_026770055.1. Taxonomy (NCBI): domain Eukaryota; kingdom Metazoa; phylum Chordata; class Aves; order Passeriformes; family Thamnophilidae; genus Myrmophylax; species Myrmophylax atrothorax. The sequence goes on along the minus strand of JAOXXN010000001.1, from coordinate 40,752,846 downwards.
ATCAGAGCTGGAGTAAGGAATGCAAAGCAGGAGTAGGAAAAACACTGTAGCTGGGAGTTGCATGACCCTTGGGAGGCCTTAGGTTCTTACCATGTTTGTTTCTCACTGAGTGTGAGGAAGTTCTGTATCTTAGAGTCTAGTGCAGCTCTGTTCTCTGAACTGCATGAAGAAGGTGCAAACAAAGCTGTCTAGGGGATGGCTCTGAGTCTTGTGTCTCCTGATGCTACTGGTTCCTGTGTTCCCTATACTCTTGTCTAAGATGAGAAACAGAATCACAGAGTATGCTGAGTTAGAAGGGACCACCAAGGATCATCGAGTCCGGCTCCTGGCCTTGCACAGAACCATCCCCAAAAGTCACACCCTGTCCCTGAGAGTATCATCCAAATGCTCCTTGAGCTCTGGCAGCCTTTGGTGCTGTGACCACTTCCTGGGGAGCCTGTTCAGTGCCCAGCCACCCTCTGGGGGAAGAACCTTTTTTTGATATCCACTTAAACCTCCCCTGACAACTTCAGGCCGTTCCCTCAGGTCCTGTTACTGGTCACCACAGAGAAGAGGTCAGTGCCTGCCCTTCCTCTTCGCCTCATGAGGAAATTGTCACTGCAATGAGGTCTCCCCTCAGTGTCCTTCTACAGGCTGAACAAACCAAGTGACCTCAGCTGCTCCTCATATGGCTTCCCTTCAAGGCCCTTCACCATCCTTGTTGCCCTCCTTTGGACACTTTCTAATAGCTTAGTATCTTTCTTACATTGTGATGCCCCAAACAGTATTCAAGGTGAGGCCACCCCAGTGCAGAGCAGAGCAGGACAATCCGCTCCCTTGCCTGGCTGGTGATGCCGTGCCTGATGCCCTCCAGGACACGGTTGGCCCTCCTGGCTGCCAGGGCACTGCTGACTCATATCCAACTTGTCAGAGACCAAGACCCACAGGTCCCTTTCCATGGCACTGCTTTCCAGCGTCTCATTCCCCAGTCTGTATGTACATCCAGGGGTTGCCACATCCCAGGAGTAGACCATGTGAAGGAGGAGAGGACCTCCTGACAGGAGAAAGACTGTTCTCAAATGACTGCCTGAAGAAGTAGACATGAAATGGGGCATGTTGCTGATAATTAACTTTGAAAATTCACTTGGAATGTAGATTTCTCTGTTTAGGAAATAAACCTTTTTCATTCATCTTCCTGCTCTTTCCTGCCGTAAACCCGTCTGAAGCTGCTCAAGACGAACCCTGCTGCGAGTTCAACAACCCTGTCCTCATTGAGGGCTGAGTGCATCTGTCAAAGAAGTCTGGCCAAGGAGCAGCGCTGACTCAAGTGACAGAGCTCAGCTGGGGAGGAGGCAGAAGCTTAACAGAAGTAGTTTTAAACAGTGTCTCTTGTGAAGACAGTCCCTGAATAGTGCCGACATGAGTTGTAGCTTTGAAGTCTTGTGATGGTTTGTGTTACTTATTTTTTTCTGAAAACTACAGACCCGTAGTTCTTGTGTCTACTTAAGAATGTAACTGTACATTGAAGCAGTAATTTCTAGCCCTTGTGTTTGTGTGAGAAAGTGACTCACGTATGCTCAGAGCTAGAAAGCTTATGAGAACTCATAATCACTGAGTAACTGGGTGTGAAAAGGCAGTCGAGGGGATTCTGAGATGTAAGAGAAGGGCATGAAGTAATTTGCTTCAAATTCACAACTTGAAACTAAATGGGAAAGCTACAGGCTCTCCACTTGCTCCTTCCTTTGTTTAGAAATCCATTTGTAAGCAGCAGAGGAGCCAAGAGGCAGCAAGAAGAGTTAGGGTACTCTCATCTATCAGCTTTAGCCTCCTACTTATATCTTCAGAGGCAAGCAGGCATGCTAGGGCAGGATGGTGCTTGGAGGAAAAAGCAACAGAAGGAGAGTTTCAACCTCTTTTGCACCTTTATTTCATAAAGACTGTGAAGAATACTTTTTTGAGGTACTTTTTTCTTCATCTAGTGAAAGGGAACTTGCAAGACCAAAACAGCCATGCTTAGGGCAATGAATTTCTGGCATTGTGACAATGTTGATGTTAAACATTTCCCTCATCTAGCTTCAGAAGACTAAGACTGTTCCTGTGCCGGTGTTTTGAGGGCTGTAACATTAGGAAGGAAAAGGTTATGTGTGTTCTGGTAGAGTCACTTATTAAATCTCATAGAGCGTGCTGCTTCTTGAAAGAAGAGTGTACTAGGGAGTGCTTACCCTGGCTAGAACATGAGCTCCAAGGATGTCACACCACCAGTAGGCTTTTTGTGGGGATAGTTCACCCAAAGAGAAGTGTAGGTAGATCTCATATGGTCTGTCAGCACAGGATAGCGATGATGCTACTTGTGAAAGGCAACCTCTGCAAGAAAAAAAAATAAAAAAGAGGTCAAAAAAGAAAACTTTTTGTTAGGTGCCCCGGTGTTTTTGCTGGTGGATTCTAATAGTTAAGCAGCCTCACCCTGCTGGGGTGGTTCAGGCACAGTGAAAAAGAGCACACTGTGTTGTAGACTGCAAATGCAGTTTGCCTACTTTTTGACTAAAATAATTTCAATGAGAGCATTTAGTTTGAGGAGTTCATTAGTCTGTCAAGTTAGAAATAAAAGTCTGCTGGAAAAATTGGATTCTGTGTAGTTCATGGCAGTTTATAGCCAGCCATGTGGCCTAATTATATCCTGGATACAAAGACCTACATACTTTCTTCACATATACATTAAAAAATTTAACCCCCCCAAACCCTAGCAACGAAACTGTTAGGTTCTTTGGAACAAAGTACATTTTTAATATTATGAGGACTAGCCTGTGCAGAATGACAAATAGTGAACACATACAGCAGGTTCCATGCCTATGAAGTAAGTTTGGAGGGGATAGAGTGTAGTTTTGTCCTGCTAAACAGGCTTCGAGTGTTAATATTCTACAGCAGTAAGCCTTAAAAACATAAGTTTATGTTTTGAATAAATTTAAGGTGCTATTACATAACAACTTCAACATTTTTTTTTTGTTCTCTTCCCTCTTTCCCTTCTACAGATCACACATCCGTGGGCGGGCTGGGAGACAGTTTTTATGAATATTTATTGAAAGCCTGGCTTATGTCAGACAAGATGGACACGGAGGCAAGGAAAATGTACGACGATGCAATTGAGGTGATTATAATTCATTGAGTTTTCCAAGACAGTGGCATCATCTTTAACAATTTAAAAAAAAAAACAAACCAAAACAAAACAAAAAACTAAGCAAAAAGATCACCACCAGCCATAGGACTTGTTTTGATTATGTAAGTTTTAAGAAATCAAGTGATGAATAATACTAGCTTTCATTCTGAGTTGTTTAAAAAGTATTATTGTGGAATACATCTGATGCAGATTATTGTGCTAAAAATAATCAGCTTGTCCAAAATTGCATAATGTAAAAGCCCAAACCACACTTTGTTAAAAAAAGGTCTATCAACCCTAAGATATGTGCGGAACGACCAAGTAATTTTCCTCCAGTGTTCAGAATCATTCTAGGAGTGGAAGTCCTGAATACTTTACATTATTTTCTGGGGCATTCACATGTTATATTCTATATTTATCTTGTAAATTGTAGTTTGTTTCTGTTCCTTGCTCTGTGGTTCTTTTGTGATACGGTCTTGCTTCCTCCCAGACCAAGCAGTGCTTGCCCAAGCAGGGCTGTACTGCACAACAGTTCAGTGGGATTTGGGGTGGGGGCATTTTTGTGGTGGCTCTGAGCTTTTTGCTGCCCAGTTCTTATTTTCTCAGTTTCCCCACACCCAGGCAGCTTCTCTCATCAGCCTCTCTTGTGCCTGTTATGCCACCATGCCTAAGAGACACTTAAGGCATTCAGAGAGTAACTAAGCTAGTTTTAGTCAAGTGAGCTGTGGCAGCAGCAGGAACCATGTAGTCTTGTCCTAGTGCTCATGTGTGGTTGCTGCTTAATGTGTTCCATACACCGTGCATGCCCTGGTTTTTTCAACAGCCTTTCTCTCCTGGAGAAAAAATGCATTATTTTCTGTAGTCTCACAATATAAAACAGATTTCAAGGGTTTTTTTTTTAAGCTTTTTTTCTATGTACTTTCCAGTGTCTTCAGTATGGAAATAACAAGGCAGTGGTTGATCTAATGTGCCATTGCCTGATTTCTTCTCAGTTTTCTCCTCTTCATCCAGCCAGGAGCTGTGTTTGTGCTCTTAACCTCTGCCTCACACCATTATCCACTTTTAAGTTGCTTTATTCTGAAGCTGGTTATAGTCTCTTTGATTTACTGTTTCCTACTGCTGTGATTTACATTCCCAGTTCCTCAGTGTTTGACCTTATCCTTATCTCTATTACAAAACATTGTTCAGGCAAACCCCATTTTGTCACCTGTTCTGAGTGATTTTACAGGACTGACTTTATCACTATCTATAGTGCTATCAATTTTTGTGTCATCTGCAAGTTTTTTGGGGCATTTTTCTTGCAGATCATTGTTAGAAATGCTACCCAGTGTTGAATAAAAGCATCTTTGCAGAATCTTTATGAGATGAGGATTTTTTTGTGTTTTTTTTTTTTCTTTTTTACTTTGAACTGTTCTAGCAAGCCAGCTTTTAATCCACTTCGTATGTGTCACCTTGAATTTGTTTAGGACTAATATTTTGTAAAATGCCAAGAAAATTCCTGAAATTCATAATATTCCCAGTATCAGCATGCATGTATCAATCAGACATTTATTTTTGAAATTACATCGTTCATTTTATATGATTGTTATCCTTTTAAAATACTGGTAAAGCATCAGCTGTTTCCCAGTCCTTTTGAACTTCCTTGGCTTTCCAGGGTTTGTTAAATTCAACATTGCTTGTTCAAAACATCAGTTGAATACTTTTAATAGGCTACAATACAATTTATTGGGTCCTGTGGGTTTAAAAATGTTAAGAAGTTGATGTTTAACATCTATTCTGGTTACTGTTGAAACGCATTATTTTGATTCCTAAACTGTGAGCACTTTAAAATTAGAGGAAATAAACTTTCCCTTTCATCTTCTTCACTGTAAGCCATCTCACAAACCTCTTGTATGGGCAAGTCTCTGTCTCTGAATGGAGACAGAGCAAAGTAGGTTTGGGACCTGGTGAAAACACACTGTGGATAGGAGTGAGGAAGAGCTGAGCTGTTCCCACTTCATGTATGGTATGACCTGCAATCCAAGCATCAGATGATTTCTTCAGCTTTTTCTCAGCTAAACCCACCTCTTTACATTTAAATCTGCATGAACTGTACTGATTTATACATTGTGGAATGTAGTTCTGTTTCAGGATTTGTGTTTCTCCTAGGTCCTACTTGACACTGAAAGACATGGGGAAAGAGTCATTAAGTGGGATTTGCTTTGCATAACTGCAATTTGAATTTTTATTTAAAATATTTTTAAAAGCCCATTCCCTTACCATTCTTTTGTTGTTGCCTATAACGTGGGTCTTCCTCCATAGCTAACACTTCTTACTCTTTGTTTTTCAAAATGTAGAGCAGAAGCTCTTTTCATCATTCATGCAAGGGGAATGGTATAGAATACATTCCTCCTGCTCATAGCACTGAGTTGGAAATGTTCTTGGCACCACCAGTCTAAAAGAAGGTTTCTGTCCAGCCACACTTCACTCCCTTAGCATGTTACAGGGGGAGCGAGTAGAATATGGACAACCATAACCTCATTCTCAAGTCTTGCAATAGGCAGTGATATCTCATTCCTTGGAGGAATTAAGAACAAGAAAAATACAACATCTGTTCTTCAGATGTCATGATTTCTGATCCATGGCATATAAAGCCTTATCCAGATCACCACGTACTTTGTAACAAGAGTACAAAGAAGTTATATATCCATAACCTGTCTGTGCTGTATAACATTAATGCAGTCTTCCACTACACAGGACACTTCATTGCAGTGTCCTAGTGTGTAGATTCACAGCTGTGATACAAGCTGCAATTGTGTAACTTGTTAGGAATTTTTTGTGGTGATGAAAATTGAGGATGAGCCTCTTAACTTTGCTTTCACCATCGTCGTGTTGACCTCCCAGCTAGTCTAGTCTCAAGTGTCTCTTCTTCTTCTTACATATGCTGGAGGACAGGAGAGCTTCCTTTTCATCTGCTGTGTTGAGTAGTCTAATCTGTTAGGCTCAAGAACTCTTTCTTATTGCACAACGTTAGATAGGTAAAAGAAGGGTTTAGCAGTGTGCTTGACTGTCACAAAATAGCAAGTATTGCTGCAAGACAGCTCAGAAAATGCTTTTTTTGTAGTTGTAAAAAGCACAGAAAGCATGAACATCAGATAGAGAACATTCAGGTTTTGCATAGAATCATAGAATTTGCCGAGTTAGAAGGGACTCACAAGGATCATCGAGTCCAACTCCTGGCCCTGCACAGGACCATCCCCAAAAGTCACACTGAACACTCCTTGAGCTCTGGCAGCTTTTGGTGCTGTGACCACTTC
>JAOXXN010000001.1:40735532-40746317 GCA_026770055.1 Myrmophylax atrothorax | reverse complement strand
ACCTAAAACATCCCCTGCGCAGGCTGGAAGGGCACACCCACGTGGGGAGAGCCCTGCCCAAATCTGCGTTCGTGAAGTTTGGCCATACAACTGCTGCACCAGTGCCCATAACACTCACATGGAGGCATGGTTCAGTTTTTCCTGTACATTGGAGTGTTAATTTCAGTACAACACAGAGCAAATAATTTAGGCTGTGGTTAACATACAAGTGTCAATTGACTCACTTAGTTATAGTGAGTTCCTGGGCATTTCAAACCAATTACTCTGCTGTTATTTAGCCTTTTGGAGCATTCGAGTTGAACTTACGTAGCACCATGTATAACTGAAGATGTCAGTCTCCTGTCTTTGGCATATATGTTACAGGAATAAGCTGAGTGAATGTTGAGCTTTGTAAACAAAAGAAAGTTTAGGATGTGCCTTGGATGCTTGTCAGCCTGCATAACGACCACTTTTCATTTGTTTTTTAGACATCTGGAGGACTGTGGACAGAATGCATATCGCAGCTCAATGCAGATCAACAGGCAGCCATACAGGAGCTCCTAAACTCTGCTTGAAGGGCCTTAATTATCATCTGCAAGAAAACTAACTCCAAATAAACGTTTACCCTATTGTTTAGGTTTCTTTTGTTTCTTTTTTGAGTAAAACCAGAACTGTAGTGCGTGTAGGCCGTTCTTCTGCAACCTACAGACAGTGGCAGCAGGGAGAAGCATTCTTTCAGAACGGTGTTTAAATCGGTTTCTATCCCACATCATGGAAGAAGTTTCCTGTAAACCCTACAATAGCACTGAAGAGTATTTTTCTAACGGTATAAGCCATCCATACGATGGTGAAAGGGAAACAAGTTGAATTTCCTCATTAGACATAAGACCTTCAGCAGTAGATGTACGTTATAACAGATAAACGTTTCTCTACATCTAGTGTTAATTGTATTAATTGGAGTGTGAGTCTTTGTAGGGTAGAAAGTGTCCTTCTGCCCAACAACTTAGTAGATCAAAAGATGAAAAACTGAAGACAAACATCGAGCATGAAGACCTCATTGATCGCACTTTCGATTCCCAAAAACGACTTGTACAGTGACTCAATGAGGAAAGCTGTTCAGCTTCCAGCCCTTGAATGTGAAGTCTCTTTGGCATGTCTGACAGTATCTCATTCACTCCTCAATAAATGACATTGAAACACAAGAAGCTTGTGTAGAAGTTCAGTGATGTGTGGTTCTTTTAATTTACTCTTGTGAAAAAATGCAAATAACAAACTATACAAGTCTTGATTTTATATTTGAAACTTTGTATATTGTTGCCTATTACAGATTTTATGCTTTTTGTTTCTTGACTTTTTAACAAATTTTTCACCCGAATGTGTAGAAGGAAAACTTAATGGCATTCCTTGTATGACAGTAAATTTACATATCTTGACTTTAAAATGTTTTTCATGTTCAGATGCAATTGCATTTCTTAACTTATAAAATGTAGTGTTGTTCCAGCTGAAAATGTGCACCGTGATCTGGCAGGCAGTGATCCTGTTAGAGTAACCTGTGTTTTGTTTAAAACAATCATGCAGTTGACAGTCTGACCTGAAGGAATCAAAAAAGCCTTTCTGGTACTGCAAGAGCAATACATCATTTACCAGCAAATATAAGCATAGACTCAGATTTTCTAATTAAGGTGAGTGATGTTTTTGCACTCTGTTACTTCAAAACTGTTAGTGTATACATTGATCTTTAAAAACTTCAGTTTTTACTGAAGTGTTCTGCAAGTCAGTCTCAATTGTCTCTTGAAACAGACAAATCTGTTCAGAGGATGTAAGTTTTCTTCCTTTATAACAGGAAAAGTAGAACTTTAACCTGTAATAAATGCCTCTCTTACTAAAGAATAAACTTAGTTTTGCTTTTGAAAATGTTTCAGAAAACAAAACAATACAGAATGAGGTGTACCAAAATCAGCCCAGGACCATTATATCCAGATATTTGTGAGACAAACTGCCTTAACCCTCCGAGTTGACAGTGTAGTTTGTTTAAAGGCAGCTGAAACAGCACCACATAGTACCTACCAGTCCAGTTTTCATTTTGTTCAGTATTGTTAATCTTGTATTGACAGAAATTTAAGCATTTATACCTCTGGAAGATACATGTTAAAGATTGGATACCAGGACTACGAGAGAACTGGTAGGTCAGGTCAGTTATCTCAAACACTGGTCCTGGCTACAATTATGCTATATTCATCATCTTTCTCATTTGTGGGGTTTGGGTTTTCAAGTATTCATTATTTCAATTTCCCCTCAATCTAAAACATGTAAATTTTCCCCTGCAGCATACTTTTTGTAGTTTTTCTCAAAGCTTCAGGCTTAGATTTGTTTTTCCCTTTCTTGGTACTAACACTGTATGGAGCAAATTGTAGCGCATTTGGTATTTCCCTGAAACAGCATCAGTTTTGGCTCTCTGTAATGTAAGAGAGCAGCATTTGAGTTGCTCTCTTAATGGTCCAACTGTAGTCTTTCCTTCCTTTCAGTCCAAGTAAATGAGAACAAATAGAACCAGTAGATGGGGTTGCTCTGCGTGCCAGAGTCAGCATAGAGCAATTTTGTGCAGTTGCTTCTACCTTGTTAACAATTGTTTTATCGAAGCAAAGGGCACTGAGTCAGTTGGTTCCAGGGCATGCTCTCTTGCCTCCCCCCACTGCACTTGTCAGGGTTAATCCAAAAGCGTCTGCACCATTTTTCTCAACTCTCACAGCCTTTATGTACTTCCTTTCCATCTATGTAAAAGCTGTCTAAATCTTGACTTTTCTGGTTCTTTACTACTGAGTTTTTAAGCGCTCAGCTGTTCCTGTTCTGCATTGAAGTACTATTGCCTAAAGAAAGTATAGTAGAACGGTAGCTTAATCCACAGCTATGAAAAAACAGTGTCACCCTTAGGAAGGTGAACTAATCTTTACTGTGGTACTGATGTGGGAAGGGCTGTAGTTTGAATTCAACCATTTTCTTGAGTATAGCTCGAATCTTGCTTTAACAAACTGCTCTGCTATTGCATGGTTTAAGAGATGTTCCTAATGTAGCATAAAGAGTGCTGCAAACAATAGCAGTGCTCTGATTTGGCTGAACAAATAGAAACTGAATCTGCCCTAGACATCCACACAGATGTTCAAAGTTGTACTCATTTAATAAAACACTACTAGAAAACTCACCACTCATTGAACACTGTTCCGGTACTGGAGTTCCATTAGCTTATTTAATAAGCATGTGATAGTAACCACTGTTCATGAACACTGCTTTGAAAAGTACCTCATCTCCTGAAGCGTGGGTGAGTTCCCATCTAAACTCCCATCTGTTCTTATTGTTCTGAAGGTGAAACTACTTGCTTTTTATTTGCAGCTCTAAGTTGTTTAATGACAGATGCTAATACATAGAAACGTCTAGTGTCCTTTGCCTAACTTTGTCTACAAGATCCCCTCCCGAGAATCCTGTGCGAAATCTATGTAAGAAAGTGACTTGTAGACTTCATGCTTTGAACATGGGGTTTGTATACTGCTGTGGCATTCTGTATTTGCTTTTTCTGTGCAGACTCCAAAGTAATGCTGAGCACAAGGGCTGGTGTTCCCCAGCATAGAACAGTTGTTATGCCAAATGTTGTCTCTTGTTCTCTACACATCTAGAACTATCAGTCTCATGTATGGAATACATGCATGAGAGTAAAATGTGTTGCACAGTTTGAATTTTTGATGAAATAAAGAATTAAGGAAGGTGAATTTCCTATTGGCTCTGTGTATGCATGTATGTGCCAGCTTTATAGCTGCCTCAGGCTTTTCAACTGTAGCTATGGTTTTGCTTCAGTGGTATCTATAAGGGTGCACACATACACTGAGTCTTCCAAATACAATGAGGGTGCTATTAAAATAATACAAAAGTAAAGTATTTGTCCCTCCACGTTTTTTCAACTTGAAAGTATTTTGTTGTGCATCTTTGGAAAGCAGACTTACCCTTTGCTATTTGATCATTTGGTTTGTTCTTATTTTGCTAACTTAGCTAAAGTTACTTGACTAGCTCAAATTCTAAGAAATGCATTACTTGTTTTCTGTGAAGCACTAAACAGGATATAAGTGTCTGTTTGGTACAGGTCCTTTCCCTTTTGAATATCATGAAGATGTTAGTTTTTCTTCAAGGAAGAACATCTCTTGGCACAGCTTAACGTCTGTTCAGACTTCAGAGCTATGGGCTCAATACTGGATAAAAGTCATGGGGTTCATTTGGGATAAGGTTTCTACCGTGTCTGCTCTGATGCAAAGGAGATGTGAGGAATGGAGACCCACGCAGGACATGAAAGCTGCGTGTTTCATATATTTGAATTCAAAAATGCTTACAAGCTCAGTCACAGTATGCTTATTCCTGTAGAAATCTGGGTTTGTCTGAGTTTTAGATTTCTTTTGTGTATCAGAGTATTTGCTTTTCAAAGGCAGTGTCTTGTTTCTCCCAGCCCATGAGGCCCAAATGTTTGGTCTTTACATTTGTAACCAGTTCACAGATTTTGCTCACAGAATTGATTCTGATCTTTGTCATTACCTGATAGAGAAGAAGCCACATCACCTCTCAGCCTGGAAGAGACAGCCTGGGATAGTATCTCCTGATGAGCTCCTGCAAGGCTGGAGTTTGTCTGAAATTAGTTTCTTTGGTTTGGAGACAGGGAATTGCAGTTTCTGCTCTGGGGAGACTGCTTCTACAATCTCTGTGAGAGAGATTTTCCTATTGCTCTGGTTCAAACCAGTGATATATTTTCTGTGTTTTTGGGAAGGTAAGGTAGTACATAGGAGGTGCAAGTCAGTTTTGACTTCTATGATTTTGCTTTATCATGCTGCCCATGACCTCACTTCAAGTGCAGGGAATTTCGTGGCTGCTAAACCATGAAATCAGAATGTCTTTTTAGTTTAGTATTGTTACCACTCTTGGTTTAAAAATAACTTAACCTGATGTAACACTATTTGCACACAAATACATATAGGGGAATTTAACTTCCTTAGCAATAGATACCGAAAATCTGACAGGAGGCAGTGAGTGCCTTAGGGGGTTTTGTTGGTGATGGGGCAGGGGGTGTTTTGGAGGATGTGGTGGTGTGTGTTCTTACTAAGCAGAGAAGGTTCAAAGCTACCCTGAGGCGCCAGATGAACCAGGCTGGTTGCCGGAATGGAATTTTGGAGTTTTCTTCCAGAAGAGTGCGAAGGATACATGTTGGCAGACATTCCGCAGGGGGCCATTACCCACAAGTAGATAGTGAAGTGTTCCCGACTTAAGGGTGACTGATGGGAATTAGAAGTTTAGCTTTAGTCAGTTGTGCTCGGAAGTCGGTTTTGCTTGGCTGTTTGCCAGCACCATTCCCACTGCTTGCTGCCTATTGCACTTAGCCAGGGGTTTTTTTGAATGGTGGGTAAAGAGTAAAGAAGAGAAGGGATATTACTCCAACTTACTATTTTTGCACTAAATATGTGGCTGCTTTTTTTCCTAAGTAGCAACAGGAAGTTTTATTTTAAATATATCTGAAGTAAGGTTTTTCATGTAATGTGTGCTGTTAACAAAATGCTGTTCCTTAATACCTGCACAGTCCTATCTTGTGGTGATAGGATTTGATGTAAATTAATTAAAAGGTTTCATATTCAATCCATATATTATCTTAAAAACTAATGCTAATTTTTCAACAAAAAAAAAAGCTTGGAATATAATTCACATTTTGGATTCAGATTGGTGAAAAATAATGTAACACAGGATCTTGATTCAGGGAAGCTAACCTTGCCTGAATTAGTGGAAATAAATTGTACAACATCACCATTTTTAAGTGTCTGAGAATAAAATGCCAAGAGACATTCTTACGGTGGAGTTTTGTCTGTTGAGGAAAACAAACAATAAAACCAAAAAAGCACCAACCTCCCCCAGATTGCTAGTCTTTGTCAATAGTGTGAAGAAATCTGTGGAATGCAGTGGTTATATTTCAGCAGTTCTGTGCACCAGCTAATTTCTTCTGGCCAGTAGATGGAGATGATGCCATTGACTATTAGAAGGCCATGTGCACATACTGGGGAAGTTTGCTACTTTACAGTCCTGGTTGTGTGGCTGTTTCTTAATAGGACTTGTATAGGCAGAGTGTTTAACATCTGTTTACTTGAAACCTGTGCACAGAGCAGCTAGTTTGTCTTGAGAGCTGTCTTATTACAACCCTAGAGAAAGAAAACTAAGAGAAAGGAAAGTGTCTCCCATCACTAAAAATGAAATAAATATGAAATAAATAAAAATTAATAAATGCCTCCTTGTAGAATGAGACAGCCATACCAACTTTCTCCTTGCAGCTACAAAGGCCAAATCTGTCTTTGGAACCTGTCACCTCTCCTCCTCCTCCTCAGGGTAACAAGGAAATGAGTTTCATTTGAGATTGTTTGTCAGTCACTGGGAGCAGGTGAAATGAAACATCGCCTCCGTAGATGAGCTCCTAAGCTCTGTATTAACATGAACAAGTGTGGATTCCTGTCCTTAAAGTGAGTAAAAGCTTAAAGACATAGCTGGAGGTGGCCGCAGGGTAAGAAAACACATTTCTACTTGAAAGCTAAAATGGGTTAACTGGTAAAGAAGTTATACTAGATTTTAAAAGAAAGAGTCTTCATCTGCCCTTGTTGCTATTAAAATGCAGTCCCATAATATTTATTACCCTTAGGGGTAACAAACAAACAAAAGACCACCCCCAACCCAAACAAATTACATGAAAATGGCTTAGCCCAGATCTCCAAGTTGCTGTAACTGGACTCTTTTCATCATTCTTATACCTGATCACAAAACTGAACTCTGAGTAGTTGTCCACCGTAACGTGTTTTCTAAAACATTTAGTGATGTTTTACAGCTCCGAAAGTAAGTGCAGTAGATAAATTTTGTCCTGCCTTATTTTCCAGCCATTTTGTCTGTAGTGTTTCATTTGCTGGAACCCGAGTCCCTATGGAAAAGATGGTCTGGTTTCATTTGGTATGTTTTGGACATCTATTTTCCTTCTTTGACACAAATGCCAATGTATTTCCTTTTGAAAAGGACAATGAAATTTCAATTTTTTTTTTAAATACTCATTTCTTGATAATGGATCACTAGGATTTCATGTCTAAACAGAGAGACTGATTTTTATCTTGCCTTAAACTGAATTACCATCCCCAACTTTAAAAAAAAAAAAAGAACTTCAGATCATCTAAAAAAGAATCATAATTGATTTTCCCCAAAATCCTAAATTTCTCTGGTACTACTGTAATTATGGATGACTGCTTCAGTTGGAAAAAGGGCAATGGTGAATGACTTTAGGCTTTTTCTTCTAAGAATTCCTCTTCCTTCTTAAGGAGGGAGTTGAGCAGCAGGTGCTGCAGTTGCCCAAGCTGTTCTGTATAACCATCTGTGCACCTCTGCCTTTTCACATGCAGTCCTGATGCCAGTGCCATAAATGGGTAATAGAGTAGAACTGGAAAGGATGAGAAAGAGGTGAGAAGTTTAAGAAGTATGCAGTGCAGCCATCTGAGGTGGAACTGAAAGGTTAGGGTCTTCAGATTAGTAAAAGGTGATGCCTCTGAGGGAAGCAGGACAGATACCTACACAGTTGTGAATGTAGTGGAATGGGTAAATCAGGAGCAATTCTCTGTTTCTCGTAACAAAAGTTCAAATACTACCCAAATAAAGTATTAAATAAGATATTTAAAACCAACAAGAAATATTTTTTCATACACTGTAATTTCTGATCGATGTGTCTAGAAGCTGAAAAAAGAATTGGACCAATTATTTAAGGGTGTGTAAATGGTTAATAGGCAAGGTGCTCCTGAGGAAACTACTTGCTCAAGAAGTCCATAAATCATCAGCCATCAGAAGGTGGGAGAGTAGGCTAGGAAAAGGATCTCTCTCCATTTGTCATTTTCTTTCCTTCAAGCTCCCTTACTCCACCTCCCTTTAGACACCTGGTTCTCTGATCAGGCCTTCACGCAGCCATTTGCACTGGCTTTGTTCATGCAGATCAAACTCTCACTGTGTTTGCATGGAGGTTAGCAGATAGAAATAATTCTTCACCCAGGTCGTATAGGATCAACTAAAACAGGAATCACTTTGTGTAAAACATATCTCAGAGCTAATATTCATGTAGACACTTGCTTTGGGGCCCGAGAAGGAAAAAAAATTGTTTTCTTACCTTGACATTTTTACATGTTACATAAACTCTAAATAAAAGACAAAAGAGAAAACTATAATGAAATAAAAACATAACAAAATGTCTGTCCTTTATTCTCTGCACCATTTTGAAGGAGATGATGGATTTTTTCATGTATTCAAATGTGTCAGATCTGAAATGCTGAATTTTTGTAGCTTACACAAAGGATCAAAGTGCAGTAAAAAGTAAGGCATGTGGTGAGACTCTCAGGCTTTCCCTAGTAGAAGATTAAACCATTCTAATATTTGAGCAGTTTTATGAGAACTGCAGCTCCTTTGTTACTGATCTGCCTCTTTAGGAGGAGAGATGACAGCAGGAAATAGGGATTAAGATTTCCTCCCCATTGCCAGAGAGAGATATGGCACAGTACAGATGTGCAATACCCAGTGTTGTTATCAACTGCAGGGAAACTGTGGCAGGAAGAAATTAAACAGGCAGTGGTGAAGCAATTGGAAATATCAAAGAAAATAATGTATTTCAGAATTTAAAAGCATAAGACAATGGGCTTTTTTTTTTTTTTTAATAAAGAACCAGTTAAATTCAGTACAGACTGTTATTAGAAGTCCTGGTGCTTTAAAAATTTCCTGGGAACTATTCTGGTTAAGCCTGTCCTACTTCAGCAGAGAGAATTCAATCCAGTTATATATTAAGGTCATGTTCATTTTAAAATCTAGTAAATAAAAAAAAAAGATTTTTTTTTTCTTTTGGTTCAGTTGCAAATAGCAAATGATCACTGGATAAAGCTAAGATATTTTTAAACGACAACAGTATCCTAAAGATTACTGATAAACCACAAACAATTGCTTTCTGTGTTTCGTTGTTAGAGCAAACAGTGATTCTCAAATTTAAAATATTTATAAAGGAGAAAACTGTACAATAAACTGGAAAACTGTGGAACATCATAATGCTCAAGGGAATGCAGGCATACATGACATGCAGACCACTAACTGAGAAAACAGAAAAATGTCCTAGTAAAAACAGACATAAGGGAATATTTTTCTCTTAAGTAGAGTAGGAAAATTATCGGATTGGAAGTAGCGGTAATGAATTCCACATTATTTTATTAGGTGGATAAAAACGGCATGGAAAAATCCCTTTGCCTGTGTTCTGCACCTCAGAAAATAAAGATACTGTAAACAAAAATTGTTCCCCCTGTCTTAAGCGTCAGAACCTTAGAAACAGGACAGCACAGCATTTATCACTCACACTTAAAAGCTACAGGCAGAGCCCAAGTTGCTACAGAGCAGGTTAAATAGTATCTTTGATAGTGACAGACCACCATTTGCACCGGGAAGAGTGTGACCAACAGTTCTGTGCATCTTTGTCTGCAAGTGGATGGGAGCCGATGGGAGGAAAAGGTGTGCCCTTCATTTACCTGACCTTCAAGGGAAAATTGCCTTCCTGATTTGAAAGTAGACTGTAGGAGAAAGTAGACCATGTCATTATAGATGATTTTTCTCATCAGAACAGTGGAACTGATTCTTCGTATTTTTTAATCTAAATTGTGCTTTCTAGAGCAGTTGTTTCATTTTCATTCACTGGATTTTCATTTCTGGGAAAAATAACTCCAGCAGATAAAAGATGACAAGCAGGAAAAGAAATGCTTTTCAAGCCTCTGCTCATTTAATTATTTGATTTTATTAAACATAAATTATGCAAATTTTGCTAAGCATTCTAAAGTAAAATGTTATTTCTGTAAATTATTTAATGCTTTTCACTTTCAGAACAGAAAGTTTCAGAGATTCCTTTTGAAGATGGAATCGTGTTTATTATATGAAAACGCAGATAGAAAATGGATGGTCTTGTTTCTCTTCACTTTGCTATGTTTTCCACATAGGAAGCATATAAATTGTCACCCTTAAAAGACCTGGCTTCTGGTCTGATGATTAGGAATGGGCTAATTTCAGAGGCTGCACTTTGAAATAGCAAAATCATATGCTGAATTGATGTTTGCTTTGACAGGTTTTATAGTTGCTCTCCCCAGCCAGATTCAGATGTTCTAAACATTAAAACAGGAGAATATGGCAATGGAGAAGACAGTAAGCCACCTGTTGTAACTAGCCATTGTAAAAATAAAATATCACCCAGCATGAAGGTAGAAAGGGCCCATGGGAGCTCCTGAATGCAACAGAGCACTAGATAAGGTTCCCCCATCACCAGTTTAGATTGTGGATTATTCTGGAAGGATTTATTCAGAAATATTGATATGTTCCAGATGTGTTACCTTGCAGGAGGTTGCTGCAAAATTACTGGCAAGGGGCCATTGAGGAGAGGAAAGCAAGAGATTATTGTTTTCACGGGGATCTTTAAGTCTGATAAGGATAAAAGCTATGTTTAATGTTCTATATTCTTCTCACTTTTACATTTGCAAGGGGACTCTTTTCAGCTGTATTTACTCATGATATAAATGCTAAGGCACTGCAAAAATGGCACTTTTTTGCCTTTTTTGTTTGTTTGTTTTTGGTTTAGAACTGTATTTACTTTTATCAGTCCAGGTTCTTGAAAGGTTCTTCTTCATCACAGTGTTAAATTGTCTCAAAAACATTCAAAGGCTTCAGCTGCACTGACCTTCCTTCCACTTTTCTTGC
>JAOXXN010000001.1:40699314-40712132 GCA_026770055.1 Myrmophylax atrothorax | reverse complement strand
GCTTCCTTTGTTCACTAATGGCATGGGTAGTTAGTGTCAGGGGAGAGAATTTACATAAAAATTCCAAACTACAACAGAATTTCAGGTGGTAAAGAAAATAACACTAACTTGGAAGGATTTGTAATACAGAGGAAGTTGTTAGGGCTGATTTCTGACTAATATGTGTTGTACAGAAGGGGAAGGATTAATGCTGTAAGAATAAGAGCATGAACAAGGTAACAGTGGCCTAAGAGGGAAAAGCTGGCATCTTCCTGTTGTAAGATAGTTTTCAAATATCTTCTATTCAGACTAAACTGCTGACCATAGTAATGAGGTTCCTGAAGGTGTTACGGTTGCCATAAAAGTGACAGGTGGTGACATGACAGAATCAAACACGGTTCTGGGTGTGTACAGGAAAGGATAGATCATGTATTCTAGTGGCCTATCTCTGCCACTAAAAATGGCTCCAAAATAAAAAAAAATTACCTGCTAGTAAATGATCTGGAGTCAAATATTCTGATCTGCATCTGGCACTGTTGAGTTACAGAGTAGTAGCAGTGAAACATTCATGGAGTCGCACCTCATTTTCTCAATGTGAAAGCATAACAATATTGCTTTTATTTAAGAAATGGTCTCAGAATTAATGGGAGCTCAGAGTTATGCAAAGAGAAATGAGGTACAAAGAATTAAACTAGAGCTGTGGACCAAATGGTTCTATGGTTATGTAGAAACTGTAGATAAGGCAGTGTTGTGGGAACACAGGGTTACCAGAAGAGGTAGGGAAGCAGTTATGTGATGTTGATGCTCTGAATGGTGTTGCACTTTCGTGAGGTAAGTGGCACTTATCTCAGTGCCAAGTTTTGAAATCACAGTGGAGAAGTAGGGGCAAGTCACTGAATCAGTTATCTCAGTGCCAGTACTGAAATTTGTGGAATAATATCTTGAGTGGAGACAAGTAAGTAAAAGAACATGATAAAATAAGAACTAACAGACTTACTGCCATCTGACAAGCAGTACTGATATCTCAAGGAAGAGTTGACCTCTTCATACAGTAACATAAGGCACATCAGTGACTGAGCTCTCTTGTTTAACAAGCAGTTCAGATGTGTTTCATATCATGCCTGAGTTAGTGTTAGCGTTATCTTTACTGCAGGAAGGAAAATGTGGGAAGCTGTTCCATTGCAAGCCTATCATGGGAGCCAGTAGGAACCAACTGTGGTTTTATGTGGAAGTTTGTGTAATCAGCACTGTACATCTGAGAATCTGGACAGTGATGAAGGTGATCTCCAGCCTCTGTGGCTTCAAGTGATTTGTGCAGGAAAGACACCTACATTGTAGAACTTAAGGGATAGCTTCAGGGACAGCTGAGACAAGTACACTGTTGGAACAGATTGGTTTATTGTTTGGGGTTTGATTTTTTCTTTTTTTTTCTTTTTTTTTTTGTGAAATTCTTTTTGCGTACAGAACATAATAGAAAAGTGTAAGAGATGTTGTGTACAAGCAGAGAATGCATGAAGGAAGAGAGGGCTTGTTGATCAAGCTGCTATCTGGAAGGAGATGTCAAGCTGGGAATTTCTGCATGACTGGTTCCTCCTTTCCAGGGGAAGGATTTTCCCTGGGTTTCAGTTCAATCAGTTTCTCCCAAGGGAAATAAGATATATAAGCTCTAAATATTTTCTAGGTACTTGAGCTGAGAATGGGTCATACTGAGAAATGCAAAGCCACTTCTTGCTGGAAGCTCACTTAGTTTTTCTGAAAGAGAAACAAAGTCTGTATACCTTTTTTAAAGGCACTTTAAACATGTTTTCATCAACAGGTGAGAAATGCAACAGGGTAGCTGCTACGCACAAAACATAATTGCATGTATAATGTAGGGGTAAGGCAGTGCAAGTGGGCATGTATCTCATGAGTCCTGCATAAATCTGTTAGTGCCTCATAAATCTCATCAAGAGGTCATTTTCATGACATCTCCCAGACTCATAGTTTGCCTGACAGCCATTTTATGGAGGAAAGCCACATGAGTGGCAAGGGACATGAATGTAGAACAAGCCTTAATGCTGAATGTAGTACCTTCCCTTGCTGATCACCTTCTGAATCCCTGCAGGAGTAGAGTGGCCTCTTTTTTTCTTCCTCCTTTATCTTCCTCATCCTCTTATGCTGCTGACTTTTGGGAACTGTGCAACTTCTCAAATGACTTTCAAATTCACTAGCTAGCACTGTAATTGAGCTCAGCCACCTAAAATAGGTAATAGGAGCTTCTCTTGTATAACTTGGCTCTAATGAGGTTTTTATTACCAGGCCACAAAACAGAAGTAGGTAAATCTGATTGTTCAGTGTAGGCAAAATTACAGAGTGGCTTCACCTAACCCAGTCTAGAAACATGCAGCACAGCTGTGTTCATGTAAGAGGAACATGGTTAATCAAGTGCAGCTCTCCAACAGGAAGCAAATCTTTGTCTGACATGCAGCTTCATCAGGTGTTGCGCATGGATGTTCCCTCTCAAAAGATGGGTTTCCCAGCACTGCACATCTTTCTGAGATTCCTGGGCATGTAACCTGGAATTTAGCCCTGATATTTTCAGCCAGAGGTCTGGTTTAGCCTACTATTCCACTTCTAATAATGCAATGCTTATGGGGAAAAGGTGCTAGTAAAACAGTGATCCCTCCCAGCTATTGGCATGCTGTGGTTCAAGAACTTTGAGCAAGAAAGTCGTGTCTGCACCTTTGTTTAACCATTATTGACAGGTTTTCTTTTGTGAATACATCTAACTATGTACTAATCTATTTTGAATTTTTACCTTCACAACATCCTGTGACAATGGGTTTTGCCATTAATGGTAGTATGGAAAAAGTACCTCCTTTTCCTGCTGTTTTTAAACAAGCTGCCTGATAAGCTTCATATTATACTGCATAATTTATTTATTCCAAGACGTTGTTTCCTATTTGCTTTCTCTATACCACCATTCATGGTTCTATGTCTGTAATCTCATCCATCTTTCCTTCTAATCTAAAAGTAGTTTGTTTAGCTCACCTTAGCTTAAAGCTGCTACAGACCTGCCATCATTTTCGCTCTTTGAATCTTTTCTAGCTCTGCTGTATCCTTCTCTGAAAATTCCTTGGTGCAGCAGCCATAGGCTGCACCAAAAATCTGCAGAGGTGTTGCATGCCACATTGAGTGGAGGCTCGCTTCTGATGTTCCATTTCCTCTTCCAACCAGCACCAAACTTTGTTGTCTGTGTGTGTGTGGTTCCTGAATTTAATTAAATCGCAATGACTCCAGAGTTTCCATTCACTATATTGACTGTTACTTTGCGGTGTGTGTGCATAAATACCTGACAAATCTATCTGCAGTTCAGCAGAGTTAGTTTCCCAGATGTTTTTAATCACCAACAAACTTCATCATCTTGCTACTTGCTTCCTTATCCACATAAATAATGAATATATTGAATAGCACAAATGCAAAACCAGAGCTGTTGTGAAAACTGGCCATTTATTCCAGTGCTGTTTCTTCTCATCTAGCCAATTGTTAATTCACAGAAGGACCCTCCATTTTATCCCATGGCAGTTCAATTTCTTTAAAAGCCTGTGGTGAGAGACATTGTCAAAGGTTTGTTAGAGATCCAGAGCATATAGTATGTATCATACATACCACACTTGCCTATATATGTCATGGCAAGTTTGTAAAAGAAGTCATGCCATGATGGTACTCCTCTATAATTTTTGTTTGCATGCTTGCTAATCTCTTCTACAATTTCTATCCATTTTCTCAGTATAACAGTGAGCCTGTAGCTACCAGCCTGTTGTTCCTTGGAGCCTTTTCCTTGAAATTGGCAGCACATCCCCAGCTTTTTATGTCTGTTTTTTAAAGTTTTTCTGAGAGGGAACCTGGGCAGCATGGTTAATAGTTCTGTGGTTTTATGTTGGAGTGCCTTTAAAATTTCTGGGTGAGTAGCATCTAAATCTGTTAGCCTGATGTTGGTTCTAAAGTCTGATATAATGATGCTGTGGTTTAATGCAACTTTTCAAATATATAAGATATTAATAGAATTTATGATCAGAATGAAGGGGAAGATGTTCAGAAGAGTTAATGTATGTTCTGATTTTGAAGCAGTTCACAATTCAATGTTTCATATTAATTCCTGCCATTTGATCTTCAGTATTTGTAGCAAAGATCCTCAATTGTGTGCAAGCTCTATTTTTGACGTGGATCAGACTTACATTGCAATGTCTCTAATGACTTTCTGGCTGTTTTACTGGTTTTCACTCCCTGGAAAGAAAGATGTGATTCATTTTTCTAGTCTTAGAATACCTGAGGTGAGACAGCAGTGCTGTTCTCTTCCTTTTTTACCTACTTCCTTTCCCCTTTTCTTCTTTCTTTATGTATGTTGTTCTTTTTATTTTTTTCTTTTATTTGTGTGTGTGTGTCCCTATGGTTTTCCTTAATTGCTTTTTGCTCTGACTGCAGGATCCTGGCTCGTGTATGTGAGGTTTGTGCAACCATTTTTATCTAGATTCTGCCTTTTTCTGTGGCTTCTGAATCAACTTCCCTCCCTTGAATCAATTGAGGTAATGTGGTGTGGTGTTGCTTAGCAATGCTGGGAAGCTGATACTGCCTGGGTGATGTGTGTGCTGTAACAGCACTGAGAAAAACAGACTACCTGTCCTCTGTGGTCTGTGCAGAGAAGAAATCTTGCATTTTTTAATGTTGCCAGCATTCTTACCTTTATGTGTTTGAGTGGGGTTTTTTGAGTAATAGTTTTATAGATTTACAGATGTTCCTCCCCCCTTCTTCCTGATACATGCAAGTGTAAAAAACTTGATAGCGTATAGAATCAAGATATAATTGGGATGTCGGTCTTTAAAGAGCTAGGTATCTAATTAACGGTCTTGAGTTAGGTATGTTTTCTGTCTACCTTCCCCACATACCAAGCAAAGTTGTTGTGAAGGCAGAGCTGAGCTTTGTAGGATGTTTTGGTCCTTCAAAGCAGCATAGATTAAAAGCCAATCCAGTGTGCATGGCAGAGGATTAAAAATCAGGATGAATTTGATACCATCAACCATGTAAGACTATAGAATTAGTTATTTCGGCAACAGATGTAAGATGTTAATGGAAGTTATTAGCTCTGAAATATTTCTCAAAAATTGTTGATTTTTACATTGAAATCTTTAAATTTTCAGCTGTGGGTAATTTTTTTAGTCTCCTTTAAATGGCAAAAGAGGAAAGTATTGTTTCTTTCCACTTCCTACTTTTGTTGTTGATTCCAAAGCTGAGGGAGTATAGATTAAAAAAAAAAAGTCTGTATGTTTCCTTTTCTTCCTTCTTTTTAATAAGAAGCACTAGAAAAGTGTGGGCACTGAGGGTGCAGCCATTGATGTCAAAAGACACCCAGAAGTCAGTGGTGGTGGAGGTGGAGAGACACAATCTGGAGGCTTATCCCACCCTAGTACTGTTGATTAGGACTGTAAAGGATTGGTTATTAGGCGTGAGACTGGTGAACAGGTTGGCCTCTGATCAGGTGCTCCTGTCTCTCTTAACCAGTAGTTTTCATAACTACCAATGCAATTGCAGTAACCTTATAGTTGATTCATTTCTGATTTAGACCATTTAATCCATAGTACATACTCATTTATCCTTGTCTATGAGGAAACAAAACATCGAGCTGGCAAGGGGATTTACAGCAGGTTCATTGCCATGGTTTCAGGCAGCCTTACATGGCCTAAAAATAGATTCAGGAAAGAATATTCTCTTCCCTTCCCTCCCTCCCCCAGCTCTAACTAATTGGAATTTCCTTTTTTGTTTGTATGTTTTTGTTGTTGTGGATTTACTGACTGACAGGTCAGGCAAATTTGTTTGATGTTTTGTTTTAAAGAGGAAAGTTCACTGCAGTATCTAATACATTGGGGAGTGACTTCCCTGGTAGTGTGCCAAAGCTATTGCCTCCTGCTCCTTTCTCTTACACTTCATTAGTGCTGCTCTGGTAGACTGTAGCTTATTACAAACCAGTGCAATAGTCTGAGCTGTATAAGGGACCATCCTGGGGATACCTTTGAAAATTATAACCTTGACATTGCCTAGTGCTCAGCGGGGGAACTTCATGAAGTACATGGTGATGTGCCTTTAGCAGACTGTACTGCTGCATGGACAGGCTTCTCTTACAGAGTCCAACTGGCAGTTTTACTGTGTCTCCTCCAATCCCACAACTAGGATGTTGCAGAGAGGTTAAGGATCATATTATAACAAGCAGGGCAAATTTTAAAATACTGCTTTGTGTACAGCAGTGCCTGGTCTGCAGCAGCAAAGAGCTAGGGGAGGCAAACCGGGGGACCACCGATTCCCCTTCTCCGTGTCCTTGCTGAGAGCATCATCGCTACACACTGTTGGCTGGCGTGCTTAGAGCTTCCTTGGGCATGGCTTCGCTACCTGTGGATTGCAGTGTTGTTTGTCTTTGAATGTCAGAAAAGTGGAGGTGGAACACAGCTTGGCAGTTAATATGGTCCCTTCTAATGTGTGCCAGCTAAACTATGTTTAGCTTTGGGTTGTGTAGTTGAATTTCCCTCCCCCTTGCCTTCAACAGAGGTGTTGACTGTTTCTGTTAGCAGGAGTCCCAGATGCTTTTAGATCTCTCTCCCCAGACAGGAAGGGCATGGATTGGAATCACACCGATGCCTTGGATTTCCTGCATTGCTTCCTGTTGAATTGATGGGCCAAAAGCTGCCGGGGGAGATACAGTGTTACTGTATTCAGTGTGCAGCTCCTGAGGCTAATGTCATGCCTATTTATGTTGGAAAGCAAGTCAATAGCCCCGTAGTGGCCTTAACAACTTGTATCTTTTAGTGACAGGTTTTGGAGCAAAGGGAAAGTTTTGTGGGTTTAATTGCAAAGGGGAAAAAAACTCTCGTGCGGTCTCTTAGTAGATTGTTTGGCAAACAAGGTGTCAGTTCTGCCTACCCTTTTTACATCACCAAGGCTTTGCCTGCCCAAGAGAAGCTGTGGTAAGTTTATTCATTTGCATGTGTTGCTGAGGGTACCGAGCCTTTTCTTTCTTCCTTCTGCTGCTTTTGTGGTCAGGGTGCCCTAACCTTTCTCCATAGGGACTGAATGGAGAAGGGCTGATGTGATGTCAGGGTGCAAATATGTTAGTAAATGGCTGCAGTGTATTGCTATTTCCTTCACTTCTTGGTTTATTTACTGGTTGTAAATACTTTCAAACTTTCTTATGTTTCTGAACTGATCAGAGTTCTTTTTCCACATACTATATTGGCTTGTTTTTCCACATACCATATTGAACAAAATTTGTATATTTAGGATGAATGCATAGGATAGATAGGACTGTGGATAGGACCACTTAGGGTAGGACTGCTATTCAGAAGAGTTTAAACCTTTTAAAGCCTTTTCTCTTGCTTGCATGCTGGGCTGCATTGTATTTGGTAGCTGCAACCTGTGCCTATGCTTTCCTGCTCCTCTATGTGATGCTCTGCAGTATTTATGTGGCCAACTTTGGCAGCTGGAGCAGAGCAGCCTATAAGTACAGATGAGGGAAATATGTCTTGTCAGTGTTCCACAGAGGCAGGAACTTGCCTTGGCCTGTTCATTATCCATACAGGGTACAGTATTTGAGGCTGAGGCACTGGCAGGTTGGGCTGGCTATTGGGTTTTTGTTCTGAAGAACGTCTCTTTTCCCCCTTGGAGCAGAGGTGAGTTTTCCATCCTTTTCAGAGAATGCACACTGGGCTTTTCATAAAATACAGGGTTCCTGGTTCTAAGGGGTAGCAATGCGTTTTTTTCACATTTGATGTTTTTTTTTCAGTTTCCCAATCCAAACTGAAGCGGAAGGAGTTCCTAGAAGCCTCCAAGGATGAGAGGATGACTACCATCTGTGTTTGGTTGTGTGCTCCCTGGGGAGAAGTAGACTGCTTTATGCAGGCCAGCCCAGATTGCAGAGCCATGCCATGTTAGCGACCCTACAAAAATATAATCCTCTCTGATGCTAGAGAGGAAAATTTTCCATACCTTGCAGATGTTTGGATATTCTTTAACTGGACCTTCTTTCTGTTGTAGTGAAAATCCCTGGCAATCTTACATAGATGAACTTGAATGAAATTAATCAACCTTCCTAGTAGATGATCATATTTTTCCCCTCTCATCTATCCAACACTTGTATCATTTTGCATCCATTTTTGTTCCTGCCAATGCTTCCAGCCACTTCCTTGCTCTGCTCACTGTTCACCAATGTGCTCCACATGGCAAAGCTGTGTGTGCATGCTTCTGAAATGTGCTGAGCTTTGCATGAGTGCTCACCTTCTCCGCTGAAAGACAGTGACTGGTGTGCATGTGTCTGTGTGTGTATCTGGGAGCGGTAGATGGCTAAAATCAGACATAGGAGGTGTGTATGTACATATATATATATGGAGGAGCTCTCAGGTTGCTGGTGGATCTACAGGAGTAGAGGAGTTGGGGGCAAGGTGAAAGCAATGCCAAAAGCATCCAACCAAGTACTGTTTGTTTTGGCTGGATAATGGGTGTTATTTGAAGGCAGATGCTCCATTTGTATACCTTGTAGGAATTCAAATACTCATATTCAGGAGCTATGGAAATTAAGGATACTGTTTTGTGGACTCTCAAGGTAGTACCAGTCATGTTATTTGCTTTCTTTAAAGTTAACGTAAGAAGTCAATGCATCTTAATACTTGAAATAGGTTAGATGCTGTTTAAAGAACTTGATTAATATTGCAAACATGTCCATAGTGAAAAGATGGAATTCTCCCTTTTTGTGACTTATAAAACAATCTTAAATTATTTAGTTGCATTTTCCCCATGTAACAATCTGTGTCTTGTTTGTTGGATATGGTAGTTCTTCTTCTACCACAGGGCATTGTTGTCTATTACGCTGTCTGCGAGAAAGCTCTCATTTCTTGCCTGTTGCATATGTTGAAAGAGAAGGGTGTCTCAAGAGGGCTGATGGCCTCCTGCTTTTAAGAAACTGGATTCACTTCTTGACAGAGTTCCCTGTATTGTTAGAAGCGATTTAAACACCCAGAAAATGGTTGATAATCTTGATAAGCTTGAGATTCAAGACCTTGAGATTAGCTCAGTTGGTTAGATCATGGTGCTAATAACACTAAGGTTGTGGGTTTGATCCCTGTATGGGCTATTCACTTAAGAGCTGGACCTGATGAATCTTGAGGGTCCCTTCCAAGTCAGAACATTCTGTGATTCTGTGAGCTAATTTTCAGAAAGCCTCATGCTTTTGGAGGTAGCCTGTCATCATGTGTAAAGCAAGTTGAAGGATGTGAAATAATTGAATGATTTGGCCCTAAGAATCTCACTTTTGGAGTACAGAATCAGTGGCTTTGCACTCTGGTTGACCTAGATTAATAAATGGATTTGGACTCCAAACTCCCAGTGGAGGCAATATCTATGTGTTTTGAGGACCTGGGTTTTCTGTCTGTAAATCCTCACATAGGAAGTAAGGATATTGTAATGCCTCCAACAATTGCAAAGGTAGAGTGAGTACTTTTTGAAAGGGTAAATCAGCCTGCTATATAGAAAGAGCGGGAAGGTAGCTGTTTATTTTGTCTTAATGGTAGAGCTCAAGTAGTTAATAAGCCTTAAGGATAGAACAGAGTGGAAAAAAGAAATCCTGAGTGCCTCACTGTAACTGGCTGTGCCTCCCTGTGCAGTGAAAGAGGCAGAGTGGTCTTGGGGAGGTCCAAGGAGGGAAATTGGTAAAGGGAAAAGGAAAGGATAACTTGTGGATTGATGACATGCTTAAACCCCAACAATTCCTGATTCTCAATCCTTCATTGTGTTGTTTTCCCTTATTTAAAGAAAAAAATGAAAATCCATTCTGCTTGAAAATAAAAAGCTGCCTTAGCAGCTGTAAGTTTTACACCCTTTAGTGGGAATTTCTGGCACTGGGGTGAGAGATGAGAGTGGCAGCAGACCGTTGTGCTCCTCTGTGCAGCTCTCCACCCTAAGAGAGGGGGAGACCTCTGAGTTGTTGTGTACATGCAGGACAGGGCTGTTGACTTCAGGTCCCACCTGTGGAAGGAAATCATAGAATATGCTGAATCATAGAATATGCTGAATTGGAAGTGACCCACAAATACAATTGAGTCCATCTCCTGGCCCTGAACAGGAGAGCTCCAAGAATCACACCATGTGCCTGAAAGCATTGTCTAAATGCTTCTTGACCTCTGTTAGGCTTGGAATAAATCCCAAGGAATCTGTCAGGAACAAAACCTGATGTCATTGTTCATGCACAAGGAAATAAGCTATTTTCTGTCAGATATAACATACTTGCTGCCCCTCTCTCATTTGTTTTACCCTTCCTGACAAGCCTTTTGCACTTTTTGGGGCCTGTCTCCAGATCTTGGCTTTTTATTCTCTTATCTTTCACCTGCAGTTTCTTCTCCCTTCCAGACTCATTGTCAAAAACCAGACACCTTGCCTCTCATAGCCCCACTTCCCCATCCTTGTCCAGTTATTCTTTTGCAGGCAATCACCTTTTTCCTGCACTGCCTCGGGATCCCTGGCTCCCTTCCCTGACCATTGCATTTGCTCTCCCTCTTGTTTTGAGCCCTTGTGCCAGTCTGTTCCTTCATCTCTCCTTCAGGCCTGGCATTTGTCCTTGCTGCACTCCAGATGCACTCCTTCCGCTTCCTTGCTGCCCGGGTGCCGGCAGCCCCGCCACGGCCAGCACAGGAAAGATGGGCTTCCTCCGCTCCAGGGCCTGGACCCACTCCAGAGGCTGGACCTGCTCCAGTTGGGCAGCCATGGAAATAAAAGGAGTCTTGGGCTCCTCTGTTCCCAGGCTGGCACATGCTCGCCCGCTCTTTGGGTAGACATTGGGTTGCCATTGGGAAAGCGTGCAAAGTTTGAGCATGCTCAGCAAGGGAAAACTCCTGATTGATACTGGTTATTGGCTCTTTAAAGGTCTTTGCCTGCCCTGAGTATGCTGTGGGCTACCATCGGATATGGGTATAAAGCTGATTTCCGTGTTCAGCATAATCTAAAGTTACTTGAGACTCAGGAGCCAAGAAAGGAACATGAGGAGTATAGGATGTTCTCCAAGGGAAGAAGGAGCCATCTAATACCCAGCCTGCCTGTTTGCCTGGTGCAGCAGTGCGTTTTGCCATGCTGCTTTATTGGCAGCCTTGTATTTA
The DNA here is from genome assembly GCA_026770055.1 of Myrmophylax atrothorax. Lineage (NCBI taxonomy): Eukaryota > Metazoa > Chordata > Aves > Passeriformes > Thamnophilidae > Myrmophylax > Myrmophylax atrothorax. The sequence goes on along the minus strand of JAOXXN010000001.1, from coordinate 40,700,988 downwards.
GTGAGAGGACCTGTTAAAATCTTTCAGACAGCATTCATTTAGGATTATTTAAAATGTGTTATTTATTATGTCCCTCTTTCTGCTTGATCTTTCATTGGCAACTTCTGCCTTTGAAAATCTGAATTTTAAAAAGGATCTGAGTCCTATGCCACTTTATCTTCCTTGGATTGTAAAGGCCATTTTGGAATGTTACTTCCAGTGACATTTTGAGGAGATCAGTGCAGAGTGGTAGACCACTTTGGCAGTATTTCTGCTTTCTCTCCTCATGAACTCTACAAGGAAGAGAACAGAACAAGACAATTGGCGCTTCCCACTGTGCCTTTCAGTAGTAAAAAGTACAGATTCCACAGGTAATGCTTTTTTCGCACTTCCAAGCAGGTTAGTAATTAGTTTGGGGATGTGACAAAAGCCACAGGGATGTAATCTGCACTGAAACAGGTTTGTTGATAGAGACAAATGGGATGGTTGAACAGGCAAGCCTTTCTGTAGCTGCAGCTTCTGTAATAGTGCTGTGCTTTGGAGTGACTTATGTCAATTCTCATTATAAAGTCAGTGACAGTGGGGTAGGGTGTTTATTCTGCAGACACAACAGCACCTAATAGAGCTATTTTAGTCTAAATCTGTCTTATGTGAAAAACAATCCTACTCTGTCTTCATGGAATGTATATAATACTTACATTTTAGCCAAACATAAAGTGAGGATATACCTGTGCAACCTGGCAATAGTATATCTGTATATCTGTCTCACAGTACCTCTGACAGCTGTTCACCAAATAAATGCACTGTTATTAGTCATCTAAAGACAGAAAAGTACCGTATCTTGAAAGATCAGGAGAGCTGTTGTAGGACAGATGGTGTCTAAACTGTGTTGTTCAGTGCACGTAGAGTCTTTCAGTTGTTCAAATATTTGCACGAAGAGAAATTAGGTAGAAACCTAAGCAAGTTTGCAAGTTTTGCTATAATTTTTGAAATAATTTTGAAGGAGGAATAAGGACATAATTATAAAACACTACAGGGTATTTGAATCTGGATATTATACACTCATGTATCATGACCCATTTTATCTTCACCAGGATGTAAATGAATCTGTTGTTTTCTGAACAACAGTATATAAAGCAATTTTTACCTTGATGGTACAAGTATTTCATGCTGAGAACTGTGTTGTTACAGAGTGTGGTATTTCCTTGGTCAAGAATAACACAGGCTTCTGTTTAAAGACTTAATTCAAAATAAACAAACAAACAAACCAATGATTGTAAATTCAGTTATATCAAACAGTTTTACAGACTTTTAAAAAGTCTCTTTTGGGAACAGATGTTTAAATATTTAAACACTTCAGGAATTTTTTCTGGTTTCGTAGTGGGTTGCATACCCAGTATGTAACTGTGACCATAAATATGCTTTTCTTAGTGGAAAACCTATGCAATAATTTTGTGGGAGTTTGATCACAAGCTTTGGGCATAGAGGAAAATAGTCAAGGCCATTATGGCTTCAATTTAACATGTTTGGATAGGCATCTTCCCTGGCTGTGTAATGCTGAACAGTGATGTCATTGTCCTCTGTGGCTTTGAGCCACTGGGCCACAAGGGTGCCTACCCCTTCCATGTGTGGTGGCAAGCTCATGAGCTTCTGCTCCCTACTCGTGCAACACACCATCAGTGCTCTCAACAGGAG
>JAOXXN010000001.1:40657606-40668699 GCA_026770055.1 Myrmophylax atrothorax | reverse complement strand
TTTCTTTTTGTATCTGTTCATGAAACAACTAACTTTGAGTAGATATCTATGCCTTTCAGTGGAAAGGTCACTTTTCTTCAGAGCCTTTCGGATCTGTGTTGCTCATGTTTCGTTACAGGGACTTTCTCATGCGTACAAAATAGCCAGGAGAACTGACAAAAGGATACTGAGGAAACAGTTCAGCATTTTCTTGGGCTGAGGGAACAAGTCTTTGAGGGTTCAATTCACACTGTTGTTGCTCGTTGCACTGAAATGACTGATTTCCTGTACAGGTATAGCTGTGAAATAAATTCTTTGTTTTGTATGTGTTTTGGATTTGGTGTGTGGGGTTTTTTTGCTTTGAGGTTCTTCTGTTTAAGATGCCATGGGGGAAGAAAAAAACAGAACTTGAATTCACAACCTCTTAATTCAGCACTCTCAGAATTAATTCACTAGTCACTACCTTTTAAATAATTACTTGAAAATGAAACTTGTTCACCATACAATAAAGCAGCATGAAAGGACTAAATAACTAAAATAATTGACACAAAATAATATTTTCGAATCTGTCGATAGCTTAGGGGTTAACATTTAAATTTTCTATTTCAAATTAGCAAGGTGTTTTAACAGGAGATGTTCATTTAACAGGAGAAGCCTGGATAATTTGTCTGTGAAATATAATTATTCCCAATGACAGACAACTTGTTGTCCTCTCATGCAAACATCTCAGTACCACTCACAGGTAATGCGTTTACATTTTGTAGCTGTCGGATCCTCATGTTGATGTTTCCCAAATGAACAGAGGTTAGCAATTACCTCTGTTTTCATCTGGGGGCATTTGAAGGTCCCAAAAGGTTGTCTAGTGCTGGTGCAAAGTCCTTTGAAAAGGTCATGCATGTGGAAGGCGATACCATATCAATGAACTTGCTTCTTGTAGAAATTGTCCGTGGATTCCTGGGTGCTTGTTGCCATGGGCTGAAAACCGCTGCACTGAGACATGAAGTGCTTGAGTGCATATATAGCCCTGTACCTTGGCATAATAAGCTTTTTCTAACTCTTCTTCATCTGTCACAATTGTACACAGTTGTGGTCATGGAAAGCACTGTAGCAACAAGTGGAGCCCTCTCTGGAAAGGGATTGCCTTTGCCTCACTTTCAGGCTTCAGTCCCCCAGTGGTTTTCTTTTGCATTTCTGTACTGGTGTCTGAGAGGACCAGCGAGTGAGCTGGAGCCCTAGGCCCATGGTTTTCCTCACTCCTTAGTTGTTAGTTGGGTTTCTAGCTGTGTTTTAGGCTGTTCCAAGGAGACCTCTGAGCTAACATTAGCTGTGAGTGAGAACTCGTCCTGACCTCTGAGTCAGTACACTTGTTTCTGGTCTTTGGGGTTGCAGTTTCTCCATTGTCCTCTTTTATTTACAACTCTGAGGATACAACTACAACTATAAGGATACAATAACAACTATGAGGATAGCCTTGGAGTACAGCTGAAAATGTGACAATGTGTTGTAGCATGACTGATAGTAAGCTTGTTGGCTTTTTCTTCTTACGTTGTTTCTGTTTCCCTGACCCTCTCCGATAAAACAATTTCATGGAAACATAAATGCCCCACTGAGTAAGGTTGGCTTTATGTATTGTCTCCAACCTGGGACATGAGCTTGCTCTTCTTCCTTCCTCTTGTTATTCCCAGCATTCAAAGCCCCTTTTAAATCTGCTGGGGCCTCCTACTTCCACAATCTTCTGTGAGGAAAAGTTCTAGCTCTTTGCTTCTTCTTTCACTTCCTCTAAATTGATGGAAATAATGCTCATCTCTGCTTTGTAAGGCTTGAGCTGTTCTATTTAAACTGCGGCACAGAAATGGGCCAATTATTTTTATTTGTGATGATTGTGTTTTAGTGGATAGTAGTCTCTGGTGATTGACTAGCAGAGGGTTAGGTGAAGGACAAATCTGCTTTAGTGGCAGATCAAGTGCAGTCAAGAGAGTAATGGGAAAAGGGTAGAATATGTGAGAAAAGGGGACCTCTGAAGATGCAGATTATAAGAAAGCTCACTAAGAGAAGGAGGAAAGCATTGTTCTGGAGTTGTATAACTCTGTAACTTACCTGAATTAATTCTGTTTTGTCTGTACTTAAAACACTGGTGGTTGTTGCTTTCATGTCTCAATCACAGCATGACAGTGTCACATGAAGGAAGAGTGCTAGAAATTAGCAGTGACTGCACAGTGCACTCTGTTACAGAATTGGAAACAGAACCCCTCACTCACTCCTCTATTTAATTGCCTCCTATCAGACGGCTACACATAGCAGAAAGTTAATGATGTAGCTCTTAAAAAATTGCTGCAAATTGCAAGTCTGTTGCATTAATATGAATAACTTGAACTAAGCTGTACCTAAGATACTGCATTAGAGCCATAAAGTTGTATGTGCAGCTGTAATATAACTGCCTGTTTCTTTCTCTCCATGTTCTGTAATGGCAGAAAAGGAAATATTAATTTTATTTTTGGTATTATCAATGTTGACATCAAGAGAATTGTCTTTTAAATAATATATTAAATCCAAATTACAATAGTCTAAATTATATTTGAGTGAAGTAAATATCTTCAATAAAAATACCCCAAATAAACCTATCAGTAGGGATATCCCAAAACAATGACCATTTGACTTCCAAACCAAAACCTAAGTGGTAAACTTAATAGTAAGATAGTGTAAATCAGCTTATGCCATTACTATGGTTTTAAATTTTGCAAAAAAGATGCAGAAGTTTGGAATCTGTTTGTTTGAGAGGCAGTTTTGAGTTCTTAGAATGTGGAAAGATTGGGGGATTTCAATCCCCTCCAGAAACTTTTCACCTCAGCAGCTTGAGTGAGTCAGTCTACTTTGCTTTACATCTTTTCATTGCCTCTCTCTGCTGTACCCATCTTCCCATTAGAGCAGGAACCTTGTGGCTCTCTTGGCCCCTTTCACCCATTCCAGGGCTCAGCTTCTCATTTCCTACACTGCTGCCCCTATTTCAGCCTGTTGCCCAATACCATGGAAGAAGTGCCATAGGATGCTGAGTATTGCTTGCCATGTGAGTGCTGACCCTTGGGGAGAAGAGGGAGGAGGTTGCAGTCTGGCACCCATAGGACAGGCTATATTTAGAAGAGCAGGGAAGTGAGGTAAGACCAGTTCGAGCAAGTTTTTCAGCATCTGTCTGAAATCACCAATAAGGTAGATTCAACTTACTGGAAAGGTAGGCTTCCTGCTGTCATGGCAACAGAAGTTCCAGTGATGGCTGATTTACAATTTGTGAAGAAAATAAGGTAAGAATTGGCAAGGCTAGTCCTACTTATCCTTCCTCACTTTCATTTTCACTTTCTCAGTGATGCAATGTTCGAGATAGAGACATTGAAAGGGAATATTCACGTTTAAAACAAAATAAGAAATGTTTGGTTTTCTTGCATTCTTTTAAAGAGAGTGGAAACGTTTTCACTCTTGGTACAAGAAAGCTTTTATTGAGCCAAGCTTGAGCTAATTATGATGAAAAGACAATAAAACTTCTAAGTAGCTTAAAGGTTTTTCAAGTTCACATGAATTTTGTCTGGTGAGCCTTCTCCTGGAGAGAAAATGTTTGGCTTGAAGGTTAAGATGAATTAGGTGACTTTTGATTATCCAAAGAATGAAGGCTGTGTTTGTGGCCTCATTCCTGTTTCTTTGCATATGGTTCTTTCATCCATTCAGTCTGTGCTAGTCAAGGAGGAGGACTATTTGAAGAAGGCACTATAGAGCACTCTGTCTCTCATCCAGCAACAGCTGAATACTTTATGGAAGTATATTAAGTCCTTGACAGGAGAAGGTAGCCAGCTGGCTGCTGCAGCAGGATATTCTTGTTCTCCCTCACAACTGAAAGGGAGGAGTTGGCAGAGTGCCTGCTGAGCTTGCTGGCAAAGAGGCAAGGCACAGACTCTTGCAGTATTTTAACTAGGTGGGCCGTTAACCAAAAAATAGGAGAAGAAAGCACACATTTCAAGTCTGCCCAGGCCACCAACTGGAAAGGGGTGAAGGACTGACTTTAATATTACCACCCAAGAGCCGCCACGGTTTGGGATAGCTGAATAATCTGTTTGCTTAAAGATCACAAAAAGGTGACTTAACAGTACTTATTCTGCTTGAAACAGCATGCAAAGGAGTGGTGTCTCTCTGGTTAAAATAGTGCTAGGACAGTCCTACAGAATCTGGAGTCTGGAGATAATTTTACTGTCTTTTCTTGTCCTAGTAAGTACAGTTCAAGTCAAGATGTCTGCATGAGTTACTAAAACAGCTAATTGAAAACAAAGGAATTCATATGGTAATTGGCAAGTTCAGAAAAGAGAGAGCACAAGAACAGTGCTCACCATTTCATTATGCCAAGTTTTGAAACAACACAAAATTACTCTCCAGCTGATCATCCATTTCCAAAAAGCAAGCAGGTGAAAACAACCTCAAGGCACAACAAATTAGCACAAAAATAGGTATGTATTTTGGGTGTGGGTGACCAAATATGCTGAGATATTGGTACTTGGAAACAAAACAAGCCTCAGGTCATTAATTTATAGCCTGTTCTTCCTTATATGCTTCCTTTAATGAACTCTCCCAGGAAAAGCCATGTGGATGCTCGATTGAGTGGTAAGTGAAACTTCTCCTTTAAGCACTGAAACTGGTGGTCCAGGACCTGTTCTAGTAATTTAATGAAGGAATCTTGATCACTTGTATAGACTCAAAGGACAAATCAAGTCTGGTTTGTGAGTTTGTAGATGCTTTTCAGTGTCCTCCACTGTATTTTGTAACAGACCTTCTTTCAGTATTTCCATGATTACTGAAGATGAAAATTATATTCACAATAATTACTGAGGCCTGTATGGATGCAGTTTTGTGTACTCTAAAGGTGTTTGAAACAATCATGTCAAAGAGGTTCAACCATTACTAACATACATTGAGATAATGTAGTTTTTTGAATACATGGCTGTACCAACCTTTGAAGTCCCAAGATTTGAGTCACCATTTATGAAGATAACTAAACATTCATGTGGTCTGGACTGACCTTTCAAAAGGCAGGAAATATTACTCTGAATTGCTTTTCCCTAATTTACTTTTGACTGATCTCATGCGTAGAGTTGGGTAAAACACTTGGTGTCAGTTTACTCTGCTTTCCCAAACAGGCAAAGTTAAAGTAAGCTCTGATTCCTTTGTTCACAGTGTATCACATGTGTTAATTAAAAAAGTTCCACACTGTTTTGACCCCTAAATGAACTGGTTTCAGCTCCAGTTTAAGATTACAGCTTATTATAGTAGATGCTAGTTTTAGTGCTGGCTTATTGTCCACTTCACCAAATTAAAGGTTATCTGGCACCATTTGAGGCAAATAACTAATCTGTCTCAAACATAGCAGAACAATACAGAGGTGAGGGAACTGTGTTGTACATTCATGTGAACTCTGTTTTTCCTTAGCTTTCATTAGCCATAATCATAGTCACACTGAAAGTAATTTAAAATATGGGAATACTTTATATATAAATGTAGGTGTACAATGTAGATGTAACTGCTAATTGAGATATTGAATGTAACTTTGACTCATTGTCAAGCGTACTTGACACTCATGGCAAGTGTCAAGTCGTTGCTTGCAGGTTTATTTTGCAGCTTGAAGACTTCAGCTACTAGTACTGTGCTGTGGACAAATGTTGAGAGGAGGGTTGGGAATTTATTGTGCTTTTTCAGTTGTTCAGAGAAGAGGGAATGGGTACAGCTCAGGTTTCTCTTAGCAAGTTGAAGGAATTTCAGTCCTTGTTTTTAGATTCACAACTGCCTGAGGCTTCAAAGCTGTATATGTGTGAAAGAGGAAAAGAGGGAAGAAGGAATACATAACAGTGCTAATCTTAAGTTGATATAAATGTAAGGGTTGAAACCACACCTGTAAGAAAACATCTGCAGTAGTAGATGAGTTCAAATACATGCATTCACTGCTCTCAGAAACACCATCATAAAAAAGTTGGTGTCCTGATCAGCAGGATATTGTTTGTTTATTCAACTTTTAAAAAATTGGTAGTTATTTTTCGCTTGTGATTTCAAGAAGACTAATATGTTTTTAGCTATAAGATTTGATCAGCAATTTGTTACTGAGTAGTCTGTATGTCATCTACAATAAGGAGAACATTTTAAAGAATTTGTTGGACATCGAATAATCGTATATAAGGAGAGAGGTTAACTTTAAAAAAACATTGCTTCTAGTTTCATTTAGAAGAGGAAAACAGGAAGGCTTAGTTGCTTATTTTTACTTCTGCTCCAAGTGCTGAGAGCACTTAAATGTCCCACTCTGCTGTATTTTCACTGTTTGTGTTGTCAGACTTCTAATGTCCCCAGCTGAAAAAGGAAATTAACCAGGAATCCTAGTTCAGTCTGTTCTTTTGTACAAAGGCACTCTCTCACAACAGGACAGCTACTTGAAGCAGAGCAGGAATGTCCTGCCAGTTTGTCTCAAACTCTTGCTAACCACATGGGAAAAGCTCAAGAGCAGAGAGAAAAATCTTGCCCTTAGTCTATTTTGTCCCCCTTGCATGGTGGGCAGAGGAACTCAGACCTGAAGAAGCATTCAGGAGCTAAAGGTGTTGATTGTTTTTCAGAGAGAGGTGGCTTTGCTATAGACTTCTGCAACAAATCCAACTCTATGTGTTGCATTGAAAGAATACAGTTAGTAGGCAAAATAAACCTGAGAATTTTTAAAATGTCTCGTCTCTCCTACAGTTAGGTAATCTGTTTCAAAATCTGGATCACTGAGCATAGAATGGTTTGGGTTGGAAGGGACCTTAAAGATGATCTGGTTCCAACACCCTTGCCATGGGCACGGATACCTTTCACTAGACCACGTTGCTCAAAGTCTCATCCTGCCTGGCCTTGAACTCTTCCAGGGCTGGGGCATCTACAGCTTCTCTGGGCAACCTGTTCCAGTGTTTTATCAACCTTACAATAAAGAAGTTTTCTAATATCTGATCTGAACCTGTCCTCTTTCAGTTTTAAGCCATTCCTCCTTGTTCTATCACTACATGCCCTTGTGAGAAGTCCCCCTCCAGCCTTCTCGTAGGCTCTCTTTACTTAATGTAAAGCTGCTTTTATCCAGGCTGAACAACCTGAACTCTCTCAGTCTGTCTTCATAGGAGAGGTGCTCCAGCCCTCTGATCAGCTTCATGGCCCTCCTCTGCACTTGGTTCAATAGGTCCCTGTCCTTCCCATGCTGGGGACCCCGTAGCTGGATGTAGCATTCCAGGAAGGGTCTCACGAGAGTGGAGTAGAGGGTGAGAATCACCTACTCAGTTTGCTGGTCACACTTCTTTTGTGCAGAAGGAGTTAGATTTTATCAGCCAAACAGGAGCATTGTATTAATATACTATTTAAAGAGAAAGTAGGAGTGTATGTGTGTATTATACAAAATCACAGATTGGCTGAGGTTGAAAAGGACCTCTGGTGGTCATCTGGCCCAACCTTTCTTCTCAAGCAGGACCACCCAGAACAGGTTGCCCAGAACAAGATCCAGATGGCTTTTGAAAACTTCCAAAGATGGAGCCTTCTCAGCCTCTTTGGGCAACCTGTACCAGTGCACTGTCACCTTCACAATTCCTAGGTCATTGATAGCTGTAGCAGCAACTTTGCAGGGCTCTACATATACACTTGTTACTTAGCGGCAAGAAGGCTGCAGTGTTGAAAAAGAAATCTCACTTCAGACATGAGGTTACTTTTACCGTTTAGCTGGTAAGCAATCCACTCCTATGTGCCAAGAGTTAAAGGGAAAACCCCATTTAAATTGCTGCCACACATGGAACACAAAGATATAAGAAGGCTTCAAAGGCATCTCTAATCAACTGTGTGGAAACCTTTGGCACATGAGCCAGTTCCTACATGAAAGTAGGTGGACTTGATGCCATACATGTGTTCTGAAAGAAAACAGAATTAACACCAGAAGTCCTTACAGACCTACATGTCTTGGAGGTGTATTTTGATTTTGTACTTTTGAGTGGTGATTTTGCTATGGGACTTGTAAGTCATTAGAGAAATTACTTAAACTTCTGCTATTTGAAACTGCTTGGAAGAAAAGTTGATGATTCAACGAACACTGCTGTCAGTGTTTCTGCTATTATAAAAGAGAAGTTGCACAAAATGTATTTTAACATATATATGTTAGCATTGGAAATTATTAGTTGCATTTTGGAATTAATCAATAATGTGTCTCATACGGCCCCTGGAGTACACTGACTTGGGGTATTTGACACAGTTGTTACAAGTAGGGGAAGAAAGTTCCTGCTTAATCTTGATTTGTAATCTATACAGAAAAGAGAAAATTCTTCTCTACTTCATTAATCCTTCACAAAAGAAGACAAATTAAGGGATGTGATTTGAGGGGGTGACAAAAGAGTCAGAATTGTGAAAAATAAGTGGGTTTTTTGATGGAGCAGAGTGCAGTAATCACAAAATAACTGTTTTCTCCAATATGAGAAATTGTGGTTATTTTAGTAGAGTTCTTTGCCAAAGATTAAGCATCTACATTCATTTCTAACAGTTAAAAGGTATCTGGAAGCACTACTGTAATCCCCTGGGATGAGGCTTCATAAGCTGCAAAATCATCTGATAAGTAGATACCTAGGCTTGGTTAGGACTTTGTCCCCTAGAGCCATACTAAGCTTGGGTTTATCTCATGTGCCATTTGTTTGGGATGCTTTTATTCAATAAATTCTCCCTGATTAATCATAACATTTATTCAAACTCACTCTGCTTAGTATGCCTTTATCTCCCCCCCTCCCCAGGCTAGCAAAGACATAGCACTATGTAGGGATGTAAAATGCCCCTTCACTGCAGAAATCCTTTTCCAAGAGTCCAAAGTAGCTCAGGTCCAAGATTATTGTTGCAAACATTGCTAATAAGGGGTTTAGTAAGTCAGAAATGCTGGATTACTGACTTCATTGACTATTTTTGTCACATTAACCTTGACCCACTAAATCAGGCAGTAGTTACTGTTCTGAATGCAAGCAGAACCATAGCTGGCATTAGCAGTTATTGTACTGCTCTATATTCTCTGTCTGTAGACAGATTCTTCTGTTTCACTTGGGTACCTGCTGGCATTTACATACCTAAATTGTTGATTGGCATGTGCACTGTGACAGTAAAAAACCCCTATGAAATGGAGATCATATTTAAATGACTTACAAGGGAAGGGAACCCCAAATGCAAACCCAAGACAAATTATCTCTATAACTTGATACTAGTAGCAGCTGTTGGCAGCTTCAGTCAGGAAAGTTAGTCAAAATTAAGTGTTTATAGAAGCATATAGTAACTCTTTGCCTGAGTAATTTACTGTCAAAAATATTAAGAAACTGTAAGTGTAATTCTTTTGAGATATCTGTAGAACAGGGTAATATAAATTACTCAGACTGATTCTGCTGTTTTTAAAAATGCCCCAAAATTTTTATGTTCTCAACACGGAGGTATATATATTTCTTTAGATTAAAGGAACAGGCAAGTCTTTTTCCTTACAGTTTGTCTACTGCCCATTTTTGTTGCAGCTGGGCAAAAATCTGAATCTTCTGTTTTTAAAACATCTCTCTGAAAGTATCACACCGATCAAGCTCCTTTATCATTCTTGTTCCAGTGACTGCCAAAGCCTTGGTTTCCCACCACAGTTCTGGTTTTTTAATATCGATCAGTTACAATTTCATGAATTCTCACTGCTGGCAGTGACACACATGTTTTCATTTACTGCATTACGGGTATTCTCTAGACAACCAGTCTGTTGAAAAGAAATTAATTCCAGCAGTGAACTAAGATACTGAATTCTCAGCAGTTTATGAATTAATGTTTTTACATTGAGGCTATTTATATCTGGATTGAATTAATTTGAATATGTAACCAGGTGGTTGTTGTTATGTCTTTCATTATCCATTGGATTTGAAAAGCTAGCAGAATGCAACTGCAGGACGGGAAAGTTCACTAATTGCAGTTGGGAAATATAGCATTGTATGGTTGAAAACTCAGCTTGTATTTCCCTCCTTTCTGTCCATGATTTCAGGCTTTATTAGCATGAAGGAATACAAGATATTGTTAACTGGAGTATCCTAAGTAAGGCATGCCATGTACAATTTTTACATCTGACTAATTTTAAAATTTTACCCAAGACAAAAATCCAAAAACTTGTTTCTATTTTATCCTCTAGTCCCCATTTCAACAACAATGGAAAGTGGCAAAATATCCAGGCAATATCTCAGGCAACCTCTTTTGGAGGAGAGTGGAGACTTTATAGATAACTTGCAAAGCCTGTTACTAAGCTGCAAATTCACACTCAGTGGGGTTGCTCTTTTTATGTCTGTCTTTTCCAATGAATATTCAAAATTGTTGGTTCAAGGAAGAAATGGGCTTAGCCCTTAACTGCATTTTACATGGAACAAAGAAAGTGAAAACTTTAAGTTGTTAGATGTTAAGCACTTTACCCCATCTTTTTTTTAAGAGGGAGCTTTCATAAAATGTAGCTTCTGTCTGTAAATACCACTTCTGCTCTCTTTCAGTAAGATTGAAGATTAAAGGGAAGTGAAAAAAATTGAAGGGATTTTTTTAACTCAATACTTGATTTGGTTTTGTGCAGTTTGAGAGAATTTCATAGCAAAAAGTGGAGCGAGTGACAAACTTGGAAGATTGTAAAGGCGAGTAAAAATGTCACAGACAAGTTCTTTAGAATTACATAAATCCCGTTAGGCATGTCCCCATGATGTTAGTCTTGACTGTAACATTTGGTCATTCTTGCTGTGACTGAGCAGCATGGAGTAGATAGTAGTGACTGCTGAAATCTTTGCCTCTCCTTGTCACAGGAAGTACTTGTTTTGGAGGTTGCCTTTGACAGGACATGAGTGATACACTTCTGAAGACTGAGCAGTTTCTGATCTTTGCACAAGAATGGATTTAGGATGATAAATACCCTGGGATTTTTTTTCCAGAGGTTGCACTGAAACTAGTCTTGCTTCCCTCTAGAAGACTTGTACAGTAACTTCACTGTTTATCACAGAATCACAGAATCACAGAATTGATTGGGTTGGAAAAGACCTACGAGATCATCGAGTCCAACCCTTGGT
>JAOXXN010000001.1:40638835-40657506 GCA_026770055.1 Myrmophylax atrothorax | reverse complement strand
AGGCAGCAAACTTCCCTGTGTGATGGGTCTGGCCGACATAGAGGGCCCTCAGTTCCCCTCAGAAGGGAGTCACCGATGTTTATGATGTATTGCTTTTAATAGCTGTGTCTCTAAACACAGCCTGCCTTTTTCAAGATGACAACTTGCCTGGAATCAAAAGTTTCTGAAGTGTTAGTAAATAATTGCATAGTTTGTTTGCAAAGAGGTACGCAGGCAGTGAATTTGAATATACACATATACCTCAGCATTTTTAATAATAAGAGTATGCATAACTAGAGGAATAGAGAATATCTGTTTTAGAAAGTGTTCTGTTGGTTTCTTTTTCACTGTATTGATTTTACAAATTCTTTTTATCTAGTAACTAATATATGCATGAGGAATATTTTTGTAATCCCTTGTGTCTGAGGGGCACCATCTCTATTGAAATGTGTTTCCCAGATCAATCTCAATCAGAATATTCTCTTCTATCTTGAGTCAATATACCAAGAAGAGGAAAGCTCATGCAGTTTTATTTTGTAAGTGGTAAAGAGAAGGGTTGTTTTGATATGGAAACACTATGATGACCTTTTTCCTGCTATGCATGAACAGATGCATGTTGATAAAGGAGCCCAAATGATTTTGAGAATACCCATCAGGTTCTCTGTAATCTCACTGAAAACTTTGACTTTTATTTGGTTCAGAGAACATTTTAGTGTATTCTGATTTTCTTTCTGTAAATTTCTATATTTGAATGCAATCAGTGTCTTTGTTACTCATTCACCTACTCTTGTGTCTGTGTTTCTTGGATTAAATAATTTCCCTGGGAGCAGTTTGAGAATGATGGTGGTGCCTTCTTCTGCCTCAGCAAATAACATTAAATACAGAAAGTACTTTGAAAGAAACTTTTTTTTGTTAAGAATAGCCAGTATTTCTTTAATAAATACCTCTCTGTATACATTGTGGCAATGGAGAGAAAGATATCTGACAGAGAAATAATTTGTTTTGAGGTGTAATTTATTTGTGCTTCAGGGAGCAACCAAACCCCAGTGACTCACACTTGTGCTGTAGGTGGACCTCCCAGAGTTTTCTCTCCATAAGAAGAAGCTCCATGCCCTGGTTGAAGCTTAGTTCCCTGTGGTGGGGAACACAGGTACAGAAGGTAGCTGCCAAGATACAGCCACTTCTTCCATGGAAAATGTGAAATCAAGAGGCACAGGCCCCAGCTGGCATCCCTCAGGCCTCCACCACAGGTGTAATGCAGACACTGAACAGCAACCCTGAAAATTGTGAGATGCGGAAGAGCATAGAACAAAATTCTTCATATTTTCGTGGCATCGTCAGGAAGGAAGGTCATAGTCAGAGGGGCTCTATCAGCTAGAGTGCATGTTGTGAGACCAAAGCTGAGGCTGATGTAGGGCAGAGGGGATGGAAAAAAGGTTAAAAAGCTGACTCGGGTATGGAAATTGGGCTATTGCAGTGCATTGTCTGTCCACAAATGTCAATTCCATTCCTCAGGACCTCAGCAGTAATGAATGGCAAATGCATGCCCCGATGATCCAGAGTAAGAAATGGTCATCTAGTCCTTCCTTTCCCCTGTCTCTCGAAAGGCTGCAGCTTCACTCCTGGCTAAAAGATGAACAGCAAATTTTAAAAAGTTACGCACTGCCTTAAGCGGTTCTGCAACCATCATCTTCTTCTGCTGTCGTGTTTAATGCAGTGACTTCTCAGAGAGAGTGTGTAAGAGTTCTCCATGATTCCAGAGGTTTTCTGCTTCTGGTCTCTGCAGGAATGCCACTGGACTCTTATCTTCCCATGTTATGCAAGAGAAAGTGTATGCAGGGCTTACTAAAGCACTCCTTGGATGTGCAGGACAATATAGAACATACATAGAACAAAATGAAGTTATTTAAAGCAGTCGGTTTTCTCCCAACTTACAGAGTATGTACTGGGGGTGAGGCAGAGGAAGGCTCCAAGAGTAGGTTGTTAGACTTCAAATGTAGATACAATTCTGTAAGTATAGAAAGGAAATACAAATATTCTCTAATAGATATCTGTAATACTGGTATCTGTGACAGCTTCAGTATTCTTCATTTTCTAACTAATCCATATACTTTGGAAAGGGAAAACAGGCTGGGATAAAAAGTGTTCATGAAACTGAGAAATGACCATAGCCAGCTCTGTGTAAAAGGCATCTATTGTTTGCACAGCAATTAAAGGCTAAGTGAACTATTTCTTATAAGCTCAATCTAATTCTGTTTCTAATCAGGAAACTAAATATCAAGGCATAAAGTGGGGGGGGTTATATTTTTTTCCAGTGGGTATTACATCACATTTCATTTCAATGCACCTATCTTTGAAACAGCATATGAATGGAGCAGTTCTGAATCCTTGCATTGTTGTTGGAGTCAGTCTCTTTTACTGCTACCACTGTGGTTTAGTAGAGCTTCCAGATTCTGAAGAATGTTTAGCAGAAATACCATCTAAGTAAAAAATCCATTCAACATAGCATTAAAAAACACTCTGCTCTTTCCAATACACCACTGTGTTGTGTTTCTCTCCCAAAGTTAAAATCTCTCTTCGCTAATGCTATCAGCAATGTCACTTTTTTCTTTCAAATCAATCAAAACAAGCGTCCTTTAAGATGAAAAATCAATTTAACCTATTAATTAGCTGAACTCAGTATAGTGCCTGAAGGCCAGAATGTCATTTCCTATAAGATTTGCTTTCAAAATACAAACAAAATTGAGCACTTACAGCTTGTCATTACAAAAAGCTCTTAATATTTCAAAATACATCACTAATCTTTATCCTACCTGGTGCAAACTTCTCTAAATATTCTGATTAGATGCTGTTGTATTTGTTCTGGTTTTCTTTCTGCCACATGTTAAATACAGGAACTTCAGTCAGTCAATATAGTCACTATCTGGGCAAAAACATTGCTATGGTAAACTACCAGAAGGTTGTACCTGATAATAGATTATTTTCCCATGGTATAAAGCTCTTTATTTTCTCATCCCTCAACAAAGGAGATTATAAAATTTAGATTACCAACTCATAAATACAGGAAAACAAAATGGAAAAAGTTAATAAATGAAAGTGGGGGTGTTGTAACTGTTCATGTGTATTCATAGTTACCAGGGTTCCTGTCTATCAAAGCTGCATGGAGAGAATAGAACTTAGTGAAAATCTGCTTTACCATTGTATCTCTTTGTTGACTGTAGTAGAGTGTATTGCAATGGACGTTCAGAGTGATTTGTCTTCTGAACCCAGCAGCTGGTACGTGTAGTGAGGTTTGAATGGAAATCCAGGAATAGGGATAGTAAATTCATCTCAGAGTCAAAGCTCTCTACAGAAAATCCCCACCAACACTCACTCTTTTAGTCCATGAAGCAGAAGGAATCCAATTCCTATCCAGAAAGACAATGTAGAGGTTTGTCCATCCCTGGTTTCTCCTCAGGCAGAACTCAAAGCTTACACAGTTTTTGCACAGAGGCTTGCCAACCTTTCAGCGAGCTGT
Organism: Myrmophylax atrothorax; assembly: GCA_026770055.1. Lineage (NCBI taxonomy): Eukaryota > Metazoa > Chordata > Aves > Passeriformes > Thamnophilidae > Myrmophylax > Myrmophylax atrothorax. The sequence goes on along the minus strand of JAOXXN010000001.1, from coordinate 40,654,010 downwards.
CAGTGCTTAACACCATAACGGTAATGGCAGCAACTCAATAACACATTGGATTTCTTTTTTGCTGAGCCTGCCAACTAAATGCTGTAGGAAAGGAAACTTTTACATATACAACCCCAGGTAAACTGCAACTGCAAGCATACAGGCCCTGTTTTTTGTGTGTTCTGTGACTGCTCACCAACTAGCAGCTTCTAAAACTTTTATAAGAACCAAACTATTTTACAAGAATCAAATGCAAGCCATGTAATGGGCTTGGCAAAGCAGAAGGGTCCTATTCAAACAGCAAAAAAACAAAGCATAAAAGGCCCAACAAAAACCCACTTAATGATTAAAATGTTTACCTCTCAAGTCACTTTACTTTTCTTCTTAATTTGCTATGAAGTTTAGGCCATGTTTAGGACTTCAGTTCTTACAATTAACTTAGAATATAGATGAGCAATTAAGCTTGGTTAAGGACTGTATGATTAAAGTAATAAACTCTTACTGTGGGTACCTAATTTCCCTTGTCATACTGTTTGAAGGATTTAGTTCTGTCATTTACCCTGATTTGCATCTGTATTGTACAGTATGTTTTTCCAGAGGTCCACCTGGCTTGCACTGCCTAAAATGAGAAAGAAACAAAAAGAAAGAAAACCTCAAGAACTATTTATCTGTTAATTGCTTCTTAACTATTTGAGGACCTTGCCTTTAAGGAAATGCATCTGAATATCATTTAAGCAAAGATCATGTTCTGCTGCTGGTCTGGCCAGGCATTTGTCAGAGGGTTTCTCTGTAGTCACTCGCAGGGCAGCTGGTGGGGTTTGGACTGAAAATCCATTAAAACTGTTCAAATATTAAAATCACATGCAGGAGGAAACAAGAAAGGAAAAATGGAAACCACAGTAGTTACAAAAAGTGACTTGTTCTTCTTCAACTTCTGAGTTTCAAAAAAAAGGCATTTGCAGAAATATTCTCAGGTTTGCCAAACCCAAGTTCAAACATCCAGTTGGAAAGACTTAAGAATCATGTTGGTAGTTCTTATGGTCATAAAAATCTTTCTTCTTCAAGCTTTTAAACTTTTTCTGACCTTCCAGAAAATGGATATATGACAGACATTGAAGAACTCAACTTGCAGTATATACAGAATATTCAAATGAAGATTCTTCACCTTTCTCAGGTGCCTTCCTCACCTTGTCAAGGGTCCCAAAAGTGATGGCATTCTTCTGCTTCTTGCCAGTGAAAGGAGTTGCTACTGGGCTTGTCCTCCCATGTGGTGGGTAAGAGGTAGTTCAGGGTACTGCTACCAAGTTCTGAATCATGCCTACTTTGGAAGTGATTGGCATGGGAAGCTATCCTGGTTACACAGGAACAGTTTACACTGGTATCTGTTGGACAAGCAGATCACAGTCCTGCTACATTCTGGCAGGGTTGGTTTATTTTTGTTTCCTTCAGTCCCTTGCTGAGTGATGTAAGCTAGAGCAAAGAAGATAACTTTTACATAAAAAAGGAATGCCTCTATAGAGTGATGATTTACGGTGATGTAAATGAGAAGTTTGTTCCACCACCTTACTGAAGTTTCATTCTGTTTTCACATGATGACACCATTTTAATTCTCTTGTTACTGTACTAGGTTTTTAAATATGCAGTATTTCTTGTTTTCCCTGAACTTTTTCGACACAAACAGTTAATGAAGTTGCAGAAATTCAGGTAAGATGTGAGGTGCTGTGCATCACCATAATCATGTCCTTGTTCTTCTTCCTAATGCAAATACAGAGGCTTCACTGAACTAAACTAACACATTTTAATGTATTTATTCTGGTGGGTTTTGTTTTGCCTTTTTTTTTTTCCCAGTTGTTCTGAGATACTGGTTCTGGGTTGTGAGCCAGAGAGTAAAGCTTTGCTGTGTCTCTTAACATTTTGGAGGGTTCAAATTTCGGATAAAGGGTGAACTGCTGTTTCAGCAGCAGTCCCTAATATATTCTTATGTCACCTAGGTGGAGTGAGGGATTTTTTTGTGGGTGGAAAACTGTATGAGAACACACCCCCACAAACATGAGGTCTCAGTTTTGCTTTTGATTCAGCTGGGTGGGCTTTACACTAGCATCTCAATTTTCTCAAGCCAGCTACTCTCAGCCCCAAGCTGAGGTTGGGATGAGAAGGAACACTCTCAGAAGATACTCAGGGTCCATGTGGCATTTAAAAAAAACAGTGAAAACCCCTACAAAACCCAAACACCTTCCCAAAAACAAATGAAGTAACTGAGGGAAGGGTATCTGCAGATCTTAGTTCCTTGTGCAAGAGCATATTTTGCCTTCAACAATTGCTGGAGAATGTCCTAAATCTGGATAGATATTTCCAAAAATTCAATTGTAAACATTGAGACTAAACATTGTAAGTTTAATGTAATTGAATTAGTAGGACCTTTGCTTGATTTCCCACGCAGTGGGATTGACCACTCTTTTGCATAGAGGAAGACATCCTGGTTGGTTTTTGGGAGGAAACAAATCAGAATCTTCCGATTGGGAACAATCCATCCCAATATACAGGAAATCAAGCAACGGTGGCAGAAACACTGCATGCATGAACAAGATGCTCCTGACTAAGCTCAGGCATAAAAAAAGAAGGACGTAAGAGTTAGAAGCAGGGATGGATGCAGCTGACCCAAGAGAAATATAGAGATGTAGTCCAAATACACAAGGATGGGGTTAAGAAAGACAATGCCCACCTGGAATTGTCAATGCTCCACCAGGGTATGTGGAGGGCAACAAGAAATGCTTCCCCAGGTATATCAGTAGGAAAAGAAAGACATGGGAATATACAGGCCTGATACTCAATGAGAATGGACACTTGATCACAGCAGACACAGGGAAGACTGAGACAATCAATGACTTCTTCATTTGAGTCTTCACTGGTGTAAGACTTACCTTTGGGAAGTCCATGAGGCCCTCTAAGACCAGTGAAAAGATTCTGTGGTAAGGAAGATTTACCCTCACTGGACGAGGATCAAGTTATAGAACATTTAAACAAGCCAGACAAACAGCTATCCATGGGACCTGATGGAATATGTGCATGGGTGCTGAAAGAGCTGACCAGTACTTTTGCAAGCTCACTCTTGAAGGGTTGTGGTGATCAGAGGAGGCTCCTGAGGACCAGAAGAAAGCCAATGTCTCTCTTGTCTTTGAGGAGGGTAAGAAGGAAGATCTAGAGTGTACTACAGGTTGATCAGCTTCATCTTCCATATGAAGATGATGGAGAAAATACTTGTGGAACAGGTAAAGGGTAAGAAGGTGATTTGGAGTAGTCAGCACGGATTTGTATCTACAAAGGAGAAACTAGGCTTGACCAATTTTCTGCAGCGACGTGACTGACATGGTAGATGACAGGAAAGTATTGGATGTTGTTTATCTCAGTTCTAGCAAAGCTTTTGGTACTGTCTCCCATAACATTCTAATAGGCACTGATGAATTGTGAGTCAGGTAAGTAGATGGTAGGGTGGACTGAAAGGAACTGAAATCTGTCTGAACTGCTGGTGCTCAAAAGTACTCAAAGATCAGCAGCACAACATTCATCTAGAAGCAAGTCGCTGTTTGAGACCCACACTGTTGAACATTCTTCTTAAGGACTTGGATGATGGGGCCTGATGCACCCTTAACAAATCTGCAGCCAATTCAAAATCAGGAGTGATGGTTAATGCACCAGCTGCTTGTGCTACCAGTTGGATGGACCTTGACAGGCTGAAGAAAGGGGCCGACAAGAACCTCATGAAGTTCAGCAAAGTCCTGCTGCTTGGAGGAATAACCCTGAATACCCTTCCAAGCTGGGGACAAACTGACTGGAAAAGTTTTGCAGAGAGGCCTCAGGGGTCTTAGTGAATAACAAGTTGAACACGAGCCAGCAATACCTCACTTTGACAAAGAAAAAGCTTTTCTCCCATTAAGGTGGTTGAACACTAGAAGAGGTTACCCAGAAAGGCTGTGCTGTCTCTATCCTGGAAGGAGTTATTCAAAGCTTAATTGAAAAAGGGCCCTAAAGAACCCAACCAAACTTTAAATTTGGGTCTTTGAAGTTGGCCTTGCTTTGAAGGCATGGGAGAGAGACTGGGCTAGATGGTCTTCAGAGCTTCCATCCAACCTATAGTATTTTGTAATTCTCTGATTGTAGCACTAATGTTATAAACAGCGCTCCTTTCCCCCAAAATAGCTCTGGGGGGAAATACAGGCAATAGTCTTTCATGTTTGTTTGCTGTAACACAAATGAAATCAAACCAGATGTTTCTGTGGCTTACAGTTTAGTATTTCCCCATGTGTTGAGTGTATTTAGACTAAAAATGTGCAGTTTACTCCAGTGTCATCTTCAATGTTACACAGTTTCTTTACCTCTTTCTACTGTTTAGGCTGTGACAAATGCTGTTCCAAGTCACTTTCTTGCTTTCTCACAGTGTGTTTTTCTGTTTTCCCCTGTAAATTGCTCTTTCAAAGAATTTACTGTTATGGGTCTCTAGGCCAAAATTATTGGAGTTATTATTGCAGTTCCCTTTCAGCAGGTACAAAGGCATTGCAGTGCTTCCTTTGCTGAAGGTGTTGCAAACCAAGCTCTCCTTAATTTTTTTTGTGACTTAGGTGTAATGGGGAAGTATAGCAGAATTACAAAATTTCTTCTTTGCTCCTTTTTTCTCCTGTCCCTCTTTCACATCCTGCTTTCATCGTCTAACATGTGAAAATTAATTCTAGACAATAAGTTGACACTCAGTGGACTTGAATTTGAAAAAGATGAGAAAAATAATATTTATTCTTAAGGAAGCCTATTTTTAATATTAATTAGAATTCTTTTCAGTCCCCCATACCATTACTGTACTCTGAATCCATGAAGTCTTAGGCAGTAATACGAAATTTTTGCATGTGTGCAATGCTCATTCTTGGTTATCTAGATATTTGAGTAGAATCTAAGTTTTGTGAAGAAACATTTTTGAAAATACTACATTTGTTGAGTCAAATTCAGACTTGAGCCACTTGTTTTATCCGTAATGCTCAAGGTCTAACAAACTTGTAGCTCATCTAGACCAGGATACCTACTGATACCTTGAATTTATGTTGGCCAATCTCTGGTCTGAATGCAAATTATTAAGACAAGAAGAAGTATTTAAGGTCCTAATTTCCTATTGACCTTGGCAGAAAGTTAAGATTTCTTTGTTTCACTGGACCTAGACCAATATACTTATTATTTTGTTTTGATGGGAAATAAAATTTAAATTACTGAGTTGCCTGGAGGAAGGGGTTGTAAGGATTTTGCATAGGTTTGCTCTATTTTATTCTTGAGATAAAAGGAGGAAAGATAGTTTTGGCATGTAGATTCTATAAGTACTTTATGTGAAATTTTCCCATTAGAGGAGGTGAAATAAGGATGTTTGGGAAAGCAGTAGGTACTAACTTTGCCATGAGATGTCACCATGAAGAAACATCAGTTGGTGTAAGATATGTTTGATGTTCCTTACACTGGGAATCTCAAGAATTATTTGGAGTCATCTGCTGTTAATAAGAAATCCCATCCCCAGGTTTGGTAAATATTAACTCAGAGATTATATATGCTACTGAATAATTTGTTTTATTATAAATATAACCTTGTGCATAACTCTTTGAAGGATCTGGACCAAAATTTGTTTCAGGTGAACCAATTAGATTCTAAAATCTTGGACTGAAACAAATCTTAAAACCTTTTGGAAATCTAGGAAGCAGGTGATAAAACCCAAGAACGTATCCACTGTTGCTTAAAGGGAATTGAAGTCTGCGTGTTTTCTGTACCCACTCTGGCAAACTAATCATCTGTGGAAGGAACAGGAGACATGCTAAACATCCCTGCTCAGTCATGTCATTCATTGCATCCTGCATTCATCTGCACTGATGTCATCCCAGATTGTAACCTGTTCTTGCTGTGGACCTGGTAACTAAATTAATGTTCTTCTGTTGCTATATATAAATATTATTTTAATTTTGACCCTTTGAGACATCATTTTTTAAATGATAATATTTAAGAGCCAACACATTTTAACATTCCAGTTGGTATTTATGTTAATTTGAGTTGAGTTTGTTCCACGAGTTTTTGAGACGAGTTATTTTTAGCCTGGTTTCCTGAGGAACTGAAGTTTATAGAATGGCTGTATCTACCCATCTGCCTTCCACTGAGCTTTTTGTAGCCAATGCTCAACTATCCCAACTGGTAGAGAGAGTGAGATCTCAATGGTGTTAATCTCTGGCAGATTTCATTAATAGCTTTGATTTGTTAGAGGAGAGGCACACAAATCGAAGGGAAAAGGTGCGAGATAAGCTCACCAGTGATGCTGTGTATGGGTTGGTGGGAAAACAGCTGAGCCACAACTCAGTGCTGCTTCTCAGTCACGGAGTGATGAGAGAACATGAAAAAGAGCTGATGTAGCTGCGGCTGGGGGGAAACTGGAAGTAATTTAGGTTGTGAAACATGGACTGTGGATTGGCACAGTTGGGGGAATACATGGAGATTATGGACAAGGACCCCATGTTCCTGTGGTGATGAGAATATATGAATATGTAGCAAAAATCTGTAGAACTTTGCTTTTATTGCTCTGAAACCCACTTGCCTTTAACAAGGAGAGCTATTGTATGAACATTAGTCAAATTCCTATAAGCATATATGTAAAAACATATAGCTTATTCTTCATGTTGGGAGAGGGTTCTTGGGCATGGGACACAGGCTTTTATATGGAGAAATGTACACCTACAAAACAAATTATCTCAAAGTCCTGTAGAAAAAAGTTGGACTTTGCTTCTCCTTAACTCCTATATAAGTGAAGTTAGGATTTATTTCTTTTTGGGAAACTGGGAACAGGGGAAGAAACGAGACCCAGAATTTTAGTTATGAATGGCAACGCAATTGTGCAAATGAGCTCTAAGCTGAGCTCTTAAAGTCATCATACCTAGTAATAATCTTTTAAAGAATGTTTTCTAGCAAAGGTTGTGGCAGTAGAGTTTGCTGCCAGAAGACAATTCTCTGGTTTCAGTGACTAAGCTTAAAATACTTATATATTAAAATAAGGCAGAGATTTTTTTTTCCCAGGTATTGTACCTTCTTTTCTTTCATATTTAAACACTTCTTGAGAAGCTCAGCATCCAGATAGTCAATAGTCATAATACTTACTAAAGGAAGAGCATTTTCTCTACATGGAAAAACAAGTTCCACGTGTTCCTATGAAGGGACGGTTAGTGCTAAGAATCATCACGTGGCCTCTGGAATTGTGCTTATCATCAAATACAGGATGTGAGTTTTGTTGAAATGCCTGTTAGCTGTGATGCTCCGTTTCACATGCTGTGTTACCAGCAAAATCTGTCCAGCTTTAAATCTCCAAAAGACTGTCTTGGGCTTTGCACTGTCTTTTTACTTATATAAATACTTAAAAACAAAAAAGAACTGACACAGGACTAAAGTGTTATGCTGCATTTGTGTCGCCTTCTCCACAGAGCATGTATACATTTATCTGTTTGATTACAGATAAACTTGGAGAGAAGGTTGCACAACAGGTACACACTCTGTGGTTCAATGTGGTTTAGCAAGTTTTGGTCTACTTTACAGGAATGATTTCTTGAGGAACAGAAAGCACAGATTTTGGTTATAGCAAACTAGCGAAGCAAGACAAATCTGTGTTTCAGTGTCTCTTCTTTAAAGCTGATTACCTCTTCAATTTTCAGAATCCAAATCAAACCCCCTGCTTATAAGCCTTAAGTCGGCTTGTGTATCCCTTCAAGAAGAAGAAGGGCTGGATAATTTGTAACAGAAACACAGAGATCACACTGTAGTCAGCAGGAATGCGGAAAATGAGGTCATGTTTTTTGACCTACGGTTGATTCTGCATCACCCTCTTGTATCGCAGAAATGCATTAGTAAAAGTCAATGCATATAGTTTCAAGCATTTGGAGATTTTAGAATTTTTTTTCTTTTGACTGTTTATTTCTGCAGTAGCATTTGGGATATTTATCCTAATTGACATTTTGTGTATCTCATGTACAAATATAGACTCTATAAAATACTACCAGATCAATCTGTATTGTAAAATCTGTCATGAGCTTGTGTTATGGAAAAGCTTCTCATTTTTGACAGTGACAGTAGTATATTAGGAGCTATGGTTTGGATGTGCCAATTCCTAGAGTTGCTATCTATTCTGTTGTGCCAGAGAAGCTGTTTCAGCAGTGAAGATCAGGATTTAATCCAGCCTGATAATAACACCCCTTCTTTTTCTTCTCCTTCTCTTCCTTCCTCCTCTTTCTACTTTCCCTTTGTCAGGCTGTTGTTTTAGCTGAATCAGTTTCCTGCATTGCTTTGTCAGCTAGAGAGTTTCTCCCATGTATGTGAAGTTGATAAGACTAATCTGCATAGCTGGAACCAGAGAATCAGTGAGAAGCGGGCTCCAAGAGCCTGGCAGGTGTAGGTTTGACTGCCTGTCCTCTTGGTGCTGAAAGTTTGTTCTGCCATTTTGCCCTTCTGCCATTGCAGAGTTTGACTTGTTGAGTGACCTTTTGCTGGAAGATAGCTCTTCTTGAAAGGTCTCTCCTCTTTGTTTCTTTGTTGCCTCCTCCAGGAGAACATCTAACTGTCCCTCAGCTGGGCCTAGAGGTTTTTATTGACCTTCCTGGGAGAGCTGCAGGAGCTGAAACAAGAAAGGTGCAGGTTTAAGCCAGAAGAGCTTTGGGAGGCACTGCCTTGACTCAGAAGAGCATCTGCAGCTGCCTACCCTGGAATTGTCTGGCTGTTTTTCTAGAGGAAAGGAAGGGAGGCACAGGTGCTGAACAGCATAGTTTGGAGTGGGATTATGCAAGCGGTGTTACAGGGTGAGGCAGTTGTCGTGGTGTTACTGTTTTGCACAGAGCAGCACCTGTGCTATAATCAGTAGGCTGGCAGGACCTAATGGTTGCATGGTGAGAGGCAGAGATCTTCACTGCCTGTTCAGCTGCAGAACAGAGTAAGGAGAAGTAGACAGTGTTTATTAATTGATTTCTTGCACTATTTTTGTTCCTTCTTTCTCCCATCCTAAAAATACATTATGTTGTTCTTTTGTTTCAATCCTGTTCATGGCTTTAAACCAAAAGAAACCCACACCTGACTGAGAAACTTGTTCCTGCCAGTTATTTTCAGGTACAGCCACAGGGTAATTCTAGAAGATACTGAATGTAGAAAATGGAAAATGGACACTGGACAGGAAATGATGATTGTTGTGGAAGAAAGGGAAGCCAAAGGAAGACCAGACAAAGGATTAAATCAGAATGTCCCATACGAAAACTGGTTAATGCATACACGTCAGGAGTACTTCTGCTCTACAAAAATGGTTTTTTCAATGCAAAAGATAGCTTGGCCTGAAGGGGGGAGGGCAGGCTCTTTTCTTTTGCCTTGTTCCACTTTCAAAACACTTCCCTTACCAACAGGTATTAAAAAATTCTATATTGTATTAATAGCAGAATTTCTCCCATCATTTATTTGTTAAAACTCAGTTAACTGAAACCTATATTTAAATGCATATTTGAAAGTTCATTGATCAAATTACCAGTGTACCAATTTGAATTTTTTAAAGGAAATTGAATATGCTGAACATATTAGTATTTCATGGGCTGACTGATTGCACATAGAACTCAGAAAACCATATATTACTTTTTTGACAGATAAATATTACTAGAAGAAGATAAACACAGTTGTGTACAAATACATAGGAATTTCAATATAATGATATATGTGTCTACTGGCTTGTAGGGGCAGAAAATGATACTTAAAGACATGCTGAGATCCAAGTGCTAAGTATGTACTGATAGTACATTTGCCACAAAGCTTGATGTCATGTGAGCAATGTATATAGGCTGCAAACATTAGCACTACAGGAAAAAGTAAGCAGAAAAAAGGATGACAAGTAGGAAAGTGTAAGGGTCTTAGCTTGACATTTGCTTGCTAATTCAATGTCTTAGCATACCATTTTTACTTTGCTTCACAAAGGAGCCTTGTGTCTTCTCAACATTTGATATGCATCAAATCCATTGCAGTGAATTTCTGTCAATGCATTTGCCTAAACTGTAATTTGTACCAGAATTCATATTTTAAGGCCACAACTACTGTCAAAGATGCAAAACTAGAATTGAATTGCATTTCTTTATCAAATACGTCTTATATATTGCACACCTTTACATTTCTCTCATTCTGGTTTATGCTGCCCTAAAGCTGGCAAGTAGTGCAATATAAACATGAAGTTTTGAAGCTATCAATAGCCACTACTCATATTTAATGTCATTATTCAAATTTTTACCCTCCCTTCTAGGCTTTAAAATTCTTCTAGATAATCAAAAGCTTACCTGACAAAATTATTTTAATTTTTTCCCACTACAATACTTGCTGCTACAGGAAGATAGGAATCAAATATTTCTATTTTTCTAAGCACTAAGCAATTTTTACCATATCAAGAGCCATGCATGCTAAGAGGTATTTGTAATAAAAGTTAAAATTTAATCAAAATAAGCCAGAGCATAAAGTAGTTGTCTTAAGAAGACTGTTCTTTTGGACCCCAAGCTCAGTAGATCATAACTAGCTGGAAGGTGACTAAAGACTTGCTCTACTCTGCAGGGTCACATGAGAGGCAGGGTGTTGAAATGGATTGACTGTTGATAGGATTTGCCATAGTGGATCATGCTTTCAACTGTGTGCTTCTTTTCTAGCCTATTACAAGCAGGCAGACTGGACACAAAGGCTGCGTTGAAATATAGGTTACCTTATATATAGCACAATAGTTAAAAATAGCTTCTGGTTCATGAGAGGTATATTCTGAAAGTATAATTTTTATTATCTGCAAAAAGAATCTGTTCAGAATCTCTGTTGGGATGCTTCACAAGTGTTTGACAAGTATTTCTGAAAATTAAGCACAGAATCAACGTAAATATAAAGGTTGAAGAGATACATTTTAAGTATTTGAAGCTTATTCTTTTGCATTGGAAAGTGGATGAAGTACATGGGATGGATAAAATAATAGCCCAAAGTTTGCTGTTCCTTATTTCTTCTTTCTGGAGAGAATATAAATTGCTGGTTGAGTTTTAAAATCTTACAGAATGCGGTCAGAGATTTTCCAACTATTTTTGGATTTGCTTTAAAAAGAGAAATCCAGGACCTGGCATTTTTAACAAAGTTTAGAGATGACAGACTTTATTTTTTTCAGCTACCTTACATTGTTGGTCAGCATCACCTAGTTCTTAATTCAGAGACAATCAGCATAGCCAAGTAAGCTGAAGTTAGCAGAACAATGGGAGAGCAGGTTGAGCTGGTAATGACCCTGAGTTTTTGAACTGAAATGTTGTATTCATGCTGCCTGTGTTGTCAGCATTTCAAAAACAGGGATGCCTGGGATGGTTATAAGAAGTTCTGTAGAAATGACAACTCTTAGCATGGAGCACTTTTCTGGTTTTTGTCCATGCGTGCAGGGGCACCACAACAGTGTGCTGGATGCAGTTTTTCCTGTACCTTACAATACTTCTGTGTTCTTATAGATGTTCAGTCACTAAATTCAGGTGTGCTCTTCAAAATAGTCTGTAATCCAAAGTAATTTGATGGTGATCCAGACATGTTCTGCCTCTTGAGGCTCAGAGCAAGAACCTAAGCTAAAGATACAGGAGCCAAGCAACCCCCAGCAGAAATCGACATATCTTGTCAGCTCTAACAGTGGAAAAGGGATTTCATCTTGGTGTCATCAGAGGCCACGACACCTGGAAGAGTTGCCGAGATACTGGGCTGTGTCCTGGCCATGATCTGGTGAGGCACTCTAATCCTACAGCTCTTTCTAAACTGGGAGATACTGCAAGCTTAAAGCAGCAGGAGTGATGACCGTGACAAAGAAAAGGCTTTCCTGAGAGTGCATTTAAACAGCCAGCCCATTTAGAGAATGTACAACAGTGGTTTGTGTGCTAGATAAGAAACAGTGGGCCAAAAGGCTAAAACATTTGTGATCTGCTTATATGACCACCACAGTCCTTGCAGGATCTAACAGGATAATTAGATAATAGGCTTCCAGCAGCTGCTTTTGTTATACCTAGTCACGAAAAGAAGAAGAGGTAGCCTATAGCATATCAGAAAGTGATGTAGAAATAAACAGAATATACAGATAAAATCAAAAGGCATAGCTCATAATTGAAAGGATTGCACACAACAACCCTAAACACTTTGATTACTCAGTATTATGTTCTTGGTTCCATCTGACTTATTCTACCAGAGGACAGCGTGACAAAACTGAGCAAATTTCTCTCTGTAAGGAAGGGTCTAAAGGCCAGATTTCTTAGGGCCTTAGAACTCACTCCTTAGAAGGAAAATTATGTCTCTTGTCCTAAATGCTTGTGTTGATGTGAGTGGTTTTTTGTTTGTTTTTAGGAGAATAAAATGCTAGCAGTATAGATTAAAGAAACCAAGTCATCAGTAACTCCTTTACGCATCTGTTGCCTTTGTCTGTATATCTGCTTCGTTCCTGCATCTGCTGCCTTTTCTTACAGAACATTCAATTTTCAGACACGAGACAGAAAATAAAAATACACTAAGCAGGTTCCATTACCTATTTACCATCCTTTTTATCCCAGAACCTCCTTGCAGGCTTTCTTTATTCTCATTCTCACAATTTTGCTTATTACTATCCATTTATTAGCTTTTCTTTCATTCCATTCAGAACTCGTATGCATAATGCAGTCTCTCTGCAGGGTCCTTATTCTGTATATATTTAAATTTCTCTTGCCTCAGTTCATTGAAAGTGAATCTTCAAGTGATATATATATATTGCATTTTGTTGGATTTCCTTTAAATTCTTTGCCTAGCTTTAGGTTTTGGCTTCTTTTAAGACAGTAGAACGTATCTTCAAAAACTAGAAAGGCCTTCCCATATGTTGTTAGCCTTCACAAAATGACAGCTGAATACCGAAGTGCTGTTGAGGCAAATGGGAGCATGACTGAGTTGTTTCCCACTGAAGAAAAAGGAATGGCAATGGTGCTCCAAGACAAAGCTGTTTGGGTTATCATGGTAATTTTTCTAGCAAGTGGAGTTGGTTCAATAGAATTACCAGCTGCAGACACAGTAAATGAGGCACAGATCATGCTCACGAGGCTGGGTGGTTTCAGGGTGGAGGAATAAATTTGCAGTGACATTTCTGCATGTATTAGAGTAAAGCTCTGGTCTGTGAAAGAAGTGAAGGTATCTGCTCACAGGTCCTGCCCTGTGGTGAAAGCATATAGAAACATGAGAAAACTAAAATTGTCACAGTCTGTGGATTGTCCCAAATCTATGACTCGACACATGCATTTGTCTCAGATAATTAAAAAAGCAGAAAAAGACATGAACTGTTTTTTCATAGAAATAATTTGTTATTTGAGGTGACTGGTGTCACTGGGTAGCTACAAAGCATGCTTTGTCCCTGGCGTCTCTAAGAGCTTCCTTTTCACATCCAGAATGATGTTTTGAAGTTCGTGTCTCTGTTAGCTCCTGCCTCACGTCCGCCAGCTCCCTACAGCTGCTGCCAGATCTGACCCTTGTTGTCCTTTGGGCAAATGCTCTTGTTGATGGGCCATGTCTTGTCCAACTTGATCATAGAACCTCAGGAAATCATTCATCCATGTCTGTTTGCCTTGTAAGCATTCACATTGCTTTGCTGGGCTGAGCACAGGCAGCAACTTTCATTCCCTATAGCCTGTAGTCCTTTGAAAATTGCTAATTCAGAGGAGTCTGGCACTGCTCACCTGTTATCTTCTGCTCAGATCACAGCTCTTGATTATTTAGATTCACGTAAAGGCTGCCTACCAGAGCTATGGCTGTGTCTTTGTGCTTGAGGATTCCTCTGGGAGCTTTGCTCAATGCAAGTAAAATACACTGCCTGCTTTATAAGAGACCTGTCTTGTTGTCTGTATATTGTGTGTTATATCTCCTCAGGGATTCAACTGTAATACTTAAGTGTTGCAGCAGTAACTTACAGCATCCTGATGTTATGTATAGATCACTTAATTGCATTTGAATGCCTGATGTTTACAGACTTTATCTAGCAAAATCAGGGGAAAGGGTATTTTCAAATTATAGCCCCAATTAGATTTTTTAAATCCTGTGCCCACTGTTGGATAAGTATCGTTTCTTCAAATGTTACTGCACATACTGTAGCTCTTCTTAAGAGCTGTATGAAAAGATGATATTTTGTTCTGATCTGAAGTTGGATCACTTGGAGGAACATTTTCTGCATGAAATGAAGAATTGTTCTCATCATCAAGGGAAGTGAAGTAAAAGGAGACTTTTTTTTCAGTCTCTCTTAATCCATTACACAAGAGGGAGCATTTATTTCAGTCCAAAAGTATAAGATCTTGTCAGTAGATTGTGTGAGTGTTGTTGTTTACCCACAAAAAGACTGTAGGGGGAAAATGTGATAGTGAATGCTTGTCACTGGGATTCTTTTCTCTTGGAGAACTGAGACAGAGCCTAAGGTAAAAATGGCATTTTCTTGTACTTGTGAATTTAAAAAAACAAACAGCCTTTTTAAACATGAAAAAAAATTGAATTAAAACTTGCAGCAGCAGGTTGTAGTAGGCAGGAATGTGACCTCTAGTTTGAGTGATGGTGTGTTTTAAAAAAATACACCTGAAAACTGGAGAATTGTTTTCTTTCAAGCACAATAAAATTAAATTTGCTAGTAATATGGACAGAAATCTCATAAGTCCAGCTGAAACAAAAACTGTCATTGACCTTACTGTTAAGATACAGCAGTGTTTAAAAATATTCCAGTCAGGATTAATTCCCACTTAGAAGCAAATTTAAGGTTTGGAGGGGGTTGGTTGGAAGGAGACAAATATAAATAATTGCCTCCCAATCTGGAATTTCCGCTTGGTTTGTGGCCAGCTGGAGGAGTGGACATTTTGAGGCAGGACAGCAATTGTTATTTTTCTCATCATTAACAGTCAAGAAAGTTTGTCCTTTTACTTGCTGTTAACTGAGCAAAGATGTGAATGGTAAAAAAATTGAGCTGTCCCAGAGTATGTTCAGTTAATGCAGAAAGTCACATCTTTTAAACACATTATCTTAAGTTAGTCATTAAAAATAGTTACCCTGATGGGAAGGAGGCGTATTTCATCTGCACTGTTTCCTTATATACACAAGACTTATTTTACTACATATTTAAATAATTATGTAGTATAGT
>JAOXXN010000001.1:40627487-40638134 GCA_026770055.1 Myrmophylax atrothorax | reverse complement strand
CACGTGGCCTCCACTACTCAGCTCCCCCACACCCTGTAAATGAAAACTCATTCACTGGCTTTCTATCCCTAGCAAAACAAAGGGAAATTTAACAGACTTAATTATTGAAATGTGCTGCAGCAAATACAGAGATCACCAATAGCAGAATTAAACCTTGGTGACTAAAAAACTTGCAATTTATTTGTGGAAATATTAATGCTGTGTGGGTCTCAAAGAAAGCCAATTAAAATAATTCAGTGACTTTTATGAGCACTACTATCTGCTGCTAACTAAAACTGTTATTTTAGTAAAAATTCTGACTATGCTCATTAAACAAGTTACTTCCTACCTGGTAAGACACTTGTATCTACAATAATGTATTTATTAATATTTCTTGTTCAGTTTTATATTGCTAAAACTTCATGGATTCTGTGTAAGAAACATTGTGATGTGTGCTGTATATATATTATATATATATGTATACAGTACTGTATACCTAAATGTTATGGTGTGATATGACCCAAAAGAAG
Source organism: Myrmophylax atrothorax (assembly GCA_026770055.1). Classification (NCBI taxonomy): domain Eukaryota; kingdom Metazoa; phylum Chordata; class Aves; order Passeriformes; family Thamnophilidae; genus Myrmophylax; species Myrmophylax atrothorax. The sequence goes on along the minus strand of JAOXXN010000001.1, from coordinate 40,637,625 downwards.
TAATGAACAAAAGGGATGCCATGAGCAACCACCTCATTACAAACCTTTCTATCTTCCTTGTTGTTCAGTCTTTGCAAATAGGAATAATGAGCATTTTTGCCACAAATAATGCTCTTACTTGTGAAATTACTGTGAGAGAAGTCCCTCTGTATATTGCTGTTTGCTTATGCCTCGCTGCGGGGCATAATGCATGCATAAGATCCTACTTAAGGAACACACACTTCGTTGTGCATAAGATTTATGTAGTAAATTTTATCTATGCCTGGAATCCTTCTGTTATTAATGATTATAATTATTAGAGTGTGTGAGCCATAGCTGCCGTTCCCACAGGCAACAGTCCCTCACCCCCATCTTCCCACACTTGCAGTAATATCATCCCTTAAGCAGCAAACTCAGATCTCCAGGTTTCTTCCTTGTGTTTCTTCCATACCATCTTTGCCTTCCCCTCCTGTCACCAATCCTAACCCTGCCCTGTCCACTGCCCACTGCTGACTCTCAGCCTAGACATGGATGGTATAATGCAGTTTGCAGTACTGCATTGCGAACCATATTTGAAATAGTTTTCCTTGGTGCATTTTCTCCTACTTCCAGGGCTCACTTATCAATTCATGGGATAAAGAGCAATTCTTTTTCAAGTTATTCTTGGGGAGTCATAAATTTTTTCCAAGTTGTTTTCGGGTCATGTTAGATTTATTTCAAAGATATTGCATGCTTTTAAAGTTTAATTTAAAACCAGAAGGTTCTAAACAACTTCTGGTGTTCTTCCTTCAAAGGCAAACTCACACCAAAAAAAAAAGTTGTTTAAACTTTCAGTTTTCTCTCCAAACTGTTGAGCTGTGTGTTTCAACTTACCTTGGGTACTCCTGACTGCTGTTTATGGTGTGTCAAATTATTCTGACAATGAAAGTGTGAGGGAAGACACATGCCCTTCTAAACATTTGTATGTGAGATAAGTACTAAAGAAACAGTTTGCTTGAGGCTGCAGGCAAAGTCATGAATGGTGCTGCAGGGAAAGAAAAACAGTGTATAAAGGATTGACCTCTGCATGCAGGAAGTGCTAACCAGTTTCCCTGACCTTCAGGTTTCTAACTGAGTGGAAAAATTAATAGTACTGTGAAAATAAGAGGGATAGTGGGTGGCATCTTCACTGGTGCTCATTTACCCGCTGCAATAAGGGCTTGCAGGTACTTCAAGTTTCGAGGCTGTACTTGTCATAGATAAACAAAATGCTGTCTTTTTTGTACATCAGAGGGTTTCAAAAACCTGTGCTCCATGAGCAGAGTCAAAACCAGAAGTATTCACTATTTCTCTGTGTCTCCTGAGTGTTTGCTGAATGTTTGCTGCACGTTTGGAGTGCAACTCTTGAGAATGAGTCCGACTGGCTCTATGAAACTGGTGAGTAGTCCAGTCTCCACTTCTCCCAGAGCTTTGTCTCCTGGCCCCTGTAGTGGATGTCTGTATAGGTAGTGTGCCTTTGCAGTGGGACACAGTGTCCTTTGGTGGAGCGTATTGCGAGACCTGAGAAGTAATTTTAGCTCCAACAATGGCCTTGTGTGGTGCCAATCTGATAAGAGCCATCCTGGTTTGCGGAGATCACAATCTCTTGTGCTTAGTGTGCTGTCAGTCTTTTGCATGTTAAAAACCAAATACTATTTATATAAAGAAACAAAGTGGAAAAAATAGTTTTGTTCCTTTGAGGACTTGTCAATTTATGTTACTAAATGTCATGTATTTCCTGCCTGCAATCATTTTTTTGCTCCATGAACTTGTGGGGGAAGCGCTGCTCAGCATCTTGGAGAGAGGAAGCTGCTCATTTGCCTCCTGGACCTTGGAGGTCTCCTGGCAGCTTGTCCTAGGCCCACTTCCTATGGTTTTTCCCACTGCAGAGCCTTTCCTCTGGGGACCAATTACACAGAACTGATGCAGTTTTTGCCTCAGGATGCAGAGTCTGCTGGGTCGCTGCACAGCCCAGGAGGTTTTGAGAAGCTGTTTGCCAAGTGACGTCAGTGTAGCATCTTCTCTCTTTTGATGCAGAGAGCTGAGGATGAGTTCCCAATCCCAGCGATGCAGCCGCTGGCGGTTTTGCCACCCACCTATAGCTGGGGGTTCGGCGTTACAAGAGGCTGCTGTGAGCCAGCAGCCACCCACCCATCCCACATTGTCTCCAGCTAAGGGTGGAAAAACACTGGTGGCACAAGGCTTGATACAGTTCCCATAGCCTTATTACATGTCGATGCACTCTCAGCTTTAGATCTTTATATGATGCATGACAATATTTTGCCAGAGTGAAGAAATGACATCAGTGTTACAGGTCTAAGAGACAATTTGGAGTGTCAGATTGCATTCCTGTCAGTATAACATTCCTTCACACCCTTAAGAGGAAATAATATCTAAAGGCCTTTACATTTCAAATATTGAAAGATGGCATAAAGCCTACAATGAATTGCCTCAGAAAAAAAAAAGACAGTTCTTTTTCATATAACTGAGCATAATTATTTAGGTATCTAAACCCATTTCTTGTTGGATAAAGACTTCAAGATCAAGCTTTACAGTCCCTTGTCGAAAGTCTGCCACAATATGAAGGCGTGATGTGATAGAAACAAGACAAAGAGCAGCTAACACTGCCTTTTTATTTTTTTGGTTTTCGAGGGGGATGTTTGGTACAGCCTATTCCTCACCCCTCCACACCAAGAATAAATTGCCCAAGATCTCTCAGCCACTGAACATGATTGATCTCACAATAGTATGTGGTGTTTGATTATTTTCTTCAGCACTCTTAAGAAGGCCTGTAGGAGAGGTGGATTTGCTGTACTCGTGGCTAAGTAGTTTAGCTTAATCCTGAATAAACAAACAGATGCTCTCACCAAGGACCTGGCATCTGGGGCTGTCAACATTTGTTACTGCAAGGCTCAGAAGAGATAAAATTATCATTAGCCGTCACAGAAAGACCATGGATATATTTTGAAAGCCAAGTACTTCAAAGCACAAAGTAGCCCCTCAGAGAAACTAGTTCAGATATTTAGATGCCTGTATTAGTAATGACACAAGCAAAACACTGCTTTCTTCACTTGATTTGTTCTTCAAAGATTGCATTTTAAATGTTTATTGTCTTTCCCTACAGGCCAAGTCTGAAATAGGTGTGCGTTTACAATTGCACATATGTGCATTTACGGTTGTGTGTCTGTACATCATGCTATGAGTTTGTACTCAGAGTTTCATCTACAGCTTCTGCTGAAACATCTCCATGAAGGAAAATGAATGTCATTGAGTAATTAGCTGAGGTTTGGTAGGGACCGACCATCTGGCACCTGCTGCTGTCGATAAGTAGGCTGGGGTGCAGTGCCCATGGACTACCAGATCCAGGGGACTGTGTTGAGTGTCTTTATTACATATGCTTGTGTGAAATACCAGGGTCTAGGATTATTCAAGCTTTGAGCCCATTGGTTATAAACCTGTATCCTTCAAAAACCCTAAATCCACAACTACATGCTTTGTTTGTTGCAATAAGGTGGTGTGTTTGTTTTCTCTGTGATCCTTGCTCTTGTTAGTGATTTAAATAGTGAACTTTAAACCCAGATTTCATTCCAAAGAAAGGAACTGTAGCAAAATTTGTGTAAGTATTTGAAAGTGAATAATATAAATTATAGTAATAAAAATGGTAGGTTTAAAATTGACTTTACATATTTCTTTGAAAGGGAACCCCAACAACCTTTGTATCTTGGTGAGTGGACTAAAATTCCTTGTAAGCTGGGGATTAAGGGTCATTTCAGCAGTTCCTGTGAGAGGAAAAATGTTTTCTGAAGGAACTTCTTTCCCTCCAACCCATATGAGCTCCCTCTTTATAGTAAAGCTAGTATTTTTGGATCACTGCTAGGAACACTTGTGCAGAAGGATTGTTGGCCATTGCTGCTTGTGCTGATGCAAAAGCCAAATAGTCAGTGTTACTTTATGCCATCTCAAGGTCTCATCTTCTACTCATAGCTGTTCTTCCCCAAAAGAAGCATATGTATATACATAGATATACACATTTCAAAGCAATTCTGTCCTTCTGAAAGGCTGAAGAGATGTGTGAGCCATTCAAACTGTGTCTTAACAGAGAAGTTATCCAGTAACCTGTTAGGTGAATCAGTTTCAGAAGAGTCGAGTTACCCACATGAGGGAAGGCTGACTTTCTGGTCAAGTATGTCACGAACAACTCTGTTTGATAGAGTAGAAAGTATTTTATTATGAATTCTTCCAAGATTAGGTATTATTTTTTTTTAAGAAAGTAACTCTAGCAGGAGTCTTAGTATTGAAGAATGGTTTGAACTTAAAATTATCTCACTGCATCAGTAGACTTTGGTTCTTGCTTTCCTATTAAATTGAAACTAAAATTTGTTTCTGAATTACTTTTTTCAAAGAATGACCATAGAACACAGCTATTGAATTGAGCAGATCAGACCAATTTGGATGAAACATTTGCGAACTGTGAAATTTCCTCCCAACATCTGAGAACATTCCAGTCTGCATTGCTTCTGTTTTCTTTGTCCTCACAGTTGGCAGTACCTTATTCCAGAGGTAGTTGAATTAAAGTCAGTAGGCTAGATTATGTCCTGAGGACTTGACCCGTAGTAATTGTGGTGTGTTGCTGAGCAACCTTGCAGGACTCCCAAGGAATGAGCTGTTGTTAGGGAGCCACAATTTAGGCTTTTTTTCCATAGGGTTTTAGCAATTTGTTGCCAGTAAACTTCTTCTACTTAGCTTTTTTCCCAGTTCTTGCACAGTTCTATATCTTAGCTGTTCTCCAGCTACTTGTCCTAAGGGAAGCAAATGAGCACCTGTGCCCTGGTCCCCCCCCGACATGTTCCAGCAAAGAGCAGAAAGGGGCTACTTAGAGCTCTTGTTCAGAAGCCCACCATATCAAAATGAATCTTGACAGCATTGAGTTGCTCATTAGTTGTAAAAAGACACATTAGAGTATGTGTTAATATTTTCATAAAACCCAGACTTTTTGTGTGTGTGTGTCTCTACCAAGGCATACCAAGGCAACTTCCAGTTTTACTTTGAGCAAGATATTTACATGAAGTTCATATTCTGTGGGTCTTTGTGTTGTGAGTTGAAAAGACTCAGTCCTTTTAAGACCAGATTTACTGCTGAGCTTTGTGAGGGAAATAATTATTTTCAGAATAAAGTGGCTTTTATTTCAGATCAGCATGTCTGCAGGGGAAGCAGAGATAATTCAGTTTAGTTTATTTTTCAATACCTCTTCCCATTAACTTCTTCAAGTAACTGTTCTAGCACCCTTCAGGAGCCATGCCACCACCGTTTAGACTGGATGCTCATCTTGTCCAAAGTTTGTAGAGCAAACCAGCACCATGATTAGGCATAGAGAGTTATGGTATCTTGTGTTACAGACATTTGTCCTCAGGCACAAATCAGTATTGTAAAGAGTTTACAGGGAAATGTTTTTACTTCCACAAATAGCAAGCTAAGATGTTTTAGACTTTCTTATAGAATCATAGAACATCCTGAGTTGGAAGGGACCCAGAAAGACCATTGAGTCCAACTCCTGGCTCTTCACAGGAAAACACTTTGACAGAACTGCTAGGCAGCCAAAGAGTTTGGCAGTAGGGCCTTAAACATTTTTAAATAATGGTACATGCTATTATTATTCAGGGGGGAAACCAAGCTTCTGCAATATTAATATTCTTACTTTTTATGTGAATTATATCTGTTAGTACCTATAAGTGATGACTACTGTGAAACTGCTTTTTCATTCTGTTAATGCACAAAATTTCATGTATCTTGTCTCTCTGTAAGCTGCTTAAACTTGCAAGAGGTTTGTAGTTTGTAAGAGTAAGTTTTCAAAATAGCTTCTTTGATGACAGGTATGAAATTTGCATGTGAAAGGTAAAATCTCTCCTTTGATGTTATCCCAATGAGAAGCAGTACCATTAAACTGCTCCAAGTGGGACTTAGCAGTGTTCAGGACCTTCTGTATATGAATTACACTTGATAGCACACTTTGTGTAGGTATTAGGTAATTTACCTGTTGGGAAATGAATAGCAAACAGAATGAAATGAAATTATGGAATAGACAGAAAAGGGCATTTTAGGTCCTGATGATGAATTTGTCTCCTTGACCAGGTAGAGGCAAGGATACAAAAGCACAGATAGTAGAAATGGGCTGTAGTTAGTCAGCTCCATTGAGGGAGGGCTTGGGGGTTTCTGCCCCTGCACAAATTGCCTGAAGCTAAGCACAAAGTAGATGTTTTTCACTGCTCAGATCTCCCAATGATTTTGCTCCTTCCAAACCATGGACTGCTACAATTCTGTTCAGCAGCTGTTAATCATTATGGACTGTTATCAAGTTTGGGTAGGGGAATCTGTAAATAATCAAGCCGGGTTTATCTTTGGCCTTGTCTGCCAGTTGGTCAGTCATCCTTACTGTCCCACAGGGAATGTGGAGTAGTTGCCCCAACATTTCATAGCAACCTGCCTCATTCCACAGATGTCTGCTACATAGCAGGGAGGTTGGTGGATGTCTTTATATGAGAGCAATATGAGAGAAAATGTGTACCTGTGTAGAGGGAGGAAGGAAAGAGATGGCAGTTCATTGCTCAACTTGAGAATCTGTTTACTTAGTCAGTCCTAGCACTAGTACACTTCAGAGAAATACTTGCAAAAAAAAGGCCTGCTTGCAGGCTTCCTGCAAGCTTTTTGCTGTTGTGTTGCTTCTGAACTAAATTCCCATCACCATTACAGTCTGTAGAGAACAAAAAACCAACATAACCTGGTGCAGGATCACTGCTGATAGTCAGGTAAGCAAAAGCTGCAAGTGTGGTTCTTCCATCATGACATCCAATATACTCCATGAATACATCACCTGGAAAAAGCCAGGCAGGTCTTGCCAGGCTGTACCACATCTGCATTAGGCATTATGAGAAATACCAGTGGAGTGTTGTGGCTGTTTTTGGTGCCCAGCATTGGAGAAGATAGCTGATTCATTTGCAGATGTCTCAGGAAGGAGATGCAAGGGTGAATAAGGGAAGAGATTAAAAAAAGCTTGCTGTGGAAAACAGGAGTTCTTTTCAGAGACAAAGCATGACGTGATGTTTGGGTTGTGGTAATAGAGGAAACAAGAGTGTGAAGCATTCTACTGCAGTGAAGGAGAGAAAGTGCTGTCATGCAGCTGAAGCACAAGCAGCAGGTGGATCCATCCTAAATGTTGAACAAGGATTACTCAAAAACAGGGTCAGAACCAGAGCTTTCCCAACCAGTGTCAATTTATCAGAAGTTCTCAGTTACGTCCATAAATTCTATTCCATCTTTGCTTGGCAAAACTCCTCTGGCTTGTCTGGCTTCTGCAAGCTTAAAATAATTAATCTGTTTCTTTCTTCCAAGACCAGTCAAGCTGAAATTCACTGATTTGTGAAGCCACCAGATATTTAAGTGTGAATCCATTTGCTCACCATACAGAGGGCAAATTAAGGAAAGTAATAAGTTAAAAGCTTGGCAGCTGAGGAATATTGGCAACTGAAGCCTCCTTGGTGGTATTTATTCTCATGTCCATTCTCCCATGTATGTCGGTCCTTTCTACTTGCGTGTATGTAGATCCTTCCCTTTTCCGTCAGACTTTGAACATTTCAGAGAAGATAAACTGAAGAAGCAAAAGAAGTAGAACATAAATGTAGCTGAATTTACACAGTTTGTAGAATGATATAAGTCATTGTTGGCCATATTGGCTGGAAGCTGATGGTGATTGTCCCTCTGAAATCTGCTTCTGGCTGTTAGTTTGGGGGACCTTCCTTCATGGCCAAGGTTTGGGGATTTTTATGTTAGCAGAAAATTATTTGATAAGCTGTCTTCTATTCACAATATCATATGCTGATATGAAAATCACGCCTTACTACAAATTTGTTGGTATCATGGCAGTCTCTCTTAGGAGACTGCCCATGCAGTTTGTTAACAAAAAGAAAAAATTGCATGAAGTAATAAGGACACTTGAATCTAAGGGTAAGGGGAAGCAAATATTTTGGTGTAGCCATTACAAATTTCTTTCTGATTCAGATAGTTTCCAAATTACTTGACACTAAATTGCTGAAATATTTTTGGTTTGCTTAACATTTTCAGTATTTCCCGCAAGGTAGAGAAAGGGTTGTATTTTATTGGTGTCTCCCTTGTGATTTTGCCACAGAAGCATTTTATAAGTTACACGTATTTTTCTTGCACTGTCTGAGATGCACATGTGTTAGGCTATCTGTGCAAAGGTCCAAGTTAAAACATATGTGAAGCACAATGGGATGCTTCTGCTCTGGTACACTGTTTTTAAAGCTGTACAGGGTCAAGGAGGATTTCAAGGGCATGATCACTTTCATCATTCATAAATCTCTCCGTCTGGAGAGGATAACTTCAGAGGAAGACTTCTACTCTAGTAAAATAACAGATATCTCTATCTTGTGTTCCTCTTTTATGGTTCCTGTTAATCTGGTGACATTTTAGGAATTTCATAGCTAATGCATTTCAAATTCAGGCCAACCTTAATGCAAACTAACCTTACATGTATAGGTTCTTCAAAGCTATGAATGTCACAATATGTTCTGCTACTTATATTACTCAATATGAAAATAAACATAGTAATTTAGTTACATCTATGATAACTTGGTCAATGGTGTGACTTTTTAAGATACAACTAACTTAATTAATTGCAACCTTACAACCAAGTAAAATGCAACCAACTTAATTAGTTGCATCCTGTTATTGCAGTAACAATCATGAACAGTAATTGTGGTTTCTCTGTAATTCTTGCATACAAAAAGCAAATGGAAGATTTTGTCATTTGTTGTTGCTAGATTTGGCAGTACAATATCATGTACATTAATAGAGTAAGGAGTAGAAAGGCAGGTTTTAATTAAAACCTTGCATGTTGTACCAGGATAACTTAAACCTGCTAATAGTTCAGTGTGCAGCCCAGAAAAGACTTCATGTGAAAATAAACACAGCAAAAATCAAAGCTGGTTCATGTAGAAATGCTCCAAAAGACACAATTCACCAAAGAGCAAGTTGAGTAGTAGATACTGTTGTACAAGTTCTGTAGAGTGTAATTGACATTGATGAACGTTTGTGTGCCACTTTGACTGGATGTGAGATTAAAAATATTATTTGTATGTGCAGCATACCTAGTGACTGGGAAAAGGCAATCTTGTAGCCAGTTCTTTATATATTGGAAAAGTGCAATCTCATAACCACTGCAAGGACTTATTCAACCAGTTGTAGAAAGTGAACTAAGCTGGCAGGATGTGACTTTCATGATAATTCACATTTCAAGCTGAGCAAACTTGCAGAGCTCATTTGAAAACAAATTCCTGAACACTGCTCTAAGGCCCAAAAATTTAGCATGAGGCCCAACCTGCAAAATTGACTTTTCTACTCTCGCATTTCTGTTTTCAATAAAAAACAGACAAGCTAAAATCTTAAAGGGAGATGCATGAGTGACTCTGTAGACAGCACTAAGCACATGATGGGAACCAGACTTTTGATTTGGAAGGCAATCAGTTTGGATAAAAGTAAAGTCCTGTTAATTAGGAAGAGAACGGGATTTTTAATTAATAATGGCCCACAATTAACATACACCAAGTGTAAGATCTAGCCATAATTTTGAGATGATTGTTTGCCGATGTGGAAAATAGTAAAGGAAGTGTGGTGTTTTAAACCATACAGCTTTATCCTGGAATTCCCCCTTTATCTAATGTACATTTGAGAAGCATGGCCTTTACTTATGAACTTATACATTAAACCCTCTAACTTCAGTGTTACAGATTAGCCACTGCTTAAGTCACTGGAAAAACATAGAGGGAAAAGAAAACAGAAGAACCTGCTGTTTTCACTTTCCACCATGTGAGTTCTGTGCATGTAGGATGTCTGTCATTCTTTAATACTTCTTGCATTATTGTAAGCATAGTCATCTTGATAGGAGCAAGAGTGTGTCTGTACTGCATCTGACAGCATAGTGTAGCCTAGCGAGGTGCAGAACAGCAACAGCGCTCTACTGTGGTGGCAGTTCCCAGTCTGTGTAAGAGGAGTTATCCTGCTCAGCAGGGAACATCAGCCAACACCTCTGTGTTCCCAGGGGTTCATCTCTTCTGGTGCCCTGGGTAGC
>JAOXXN010000001.1:40592231-40603900 GCA_026770055.1 Myrmophylax atrothorax | reverse complement strand
AAATTCAAGGTCAGCAACTAAGTCCAAAGCAGCAATTCTGTTACAGCAGCCACAGTACTTGAGGGAAATGGCTGGTTCAGGCTGTGTCCTAATGACCACCTTTTGCTAATGTGCAAGCAGCAAATACGAACTTACATGAATTTTAAAAATAGTCTTGTTTTCTGTTTTTATAATTATCTTCTAAAATACAGAGGAAACCTGGAAGGCAAAAATGAATCTATAAATTCTTCTATTTACTGTTCATTACTGGCTCTTTATGGTAGCTGTGTTACAGATTCATTGTGAAGGTTTGACTTCACTCTGCTGGGTGTTGGGCAGCTGGAGAGGGACAGTCACAGCCATGTGCAACGTTGAACAGCAAGAGCAGAGTGCTTTCATTCAGTGTCATTTGTTGCATTGAGTGAGGACCGTGGACTCAGCCAGCAGAGAGCCAAGAGAGTGTTAGATGCTCCCCTGTGTTTTTGTGGCCTCTCTGAGAGCTGGCTGAGGGGGCTTGGCTTCACACCTTGCTTACGAAAATTCTCTGTTTTGGAGTCATGAGGTCTCCTTCCTGCTCCAGAGGTCATAGGTGTATTTTCTCACTAATCTCGATTTTGATAGGAAGTGTACTTGATGTTGGCATGAAGAAGACCAAAGCCCAGGTCTGTGCCTGGGTGGAATGTATTTGTGAAGGGAATGAGAGGTTGAAATTCATTAACTCTTGACTCATACTGCTCATAAGGCTGGATAAAGGTGGAAAAAGCTGAAGAGTTTGTGTATGAGTTGACAATTGTTAAAAACAAAACAGGTGTAAAAGAAGAATTTATTCTTTTGCTACTGACACAACGAAATGTTATATAATTATATATATAATATATAATTTTCTAATGCCACCAGTTTATCAAAGGTGCCTGAAGTATCTTTCCCAAATTTTCTTTTTGGAGTATGTAAGAATGTGTTCCCATGCTTGGTGTCTATACCTGACCTTCTCTTTTTATTTGGACAAATATTTCCTTTGGACAGTAATAGGATGGTTGCTTACCCACTGTAATATGAGTACAAAGTGTCTTCAAACTCATCATAAATAATTTGAGTGCACAGCCTACAGAGTGGCCCCTGCATTGCATGAAATTCAAAAGAAATTGAATTGTTTGTCATAGGAGAGATTGAGTGGTTTGGAGGTTTGATCTTCCCATCAAGGATCTAATCAAATGCTGAAGCATATTTCACTGTGTAAGGAACTCAGGCCTTGCTGCTCTTAGTGTAGCAGAGAGCATGGCTGGCTTTTTTTAATTGGGATTTTTTTCTCCCTCATAACTGCACTTTGCTCAAGATGTTGAGATGGTGGCGAGGTCTTACTGTGTCCTAGTGTTGTACTCTAGGAAGAGATTCCTGCTTCTCTGATGTGTCACGTCAAAGGTAGAGGACGGTATAAAAAAAGCAGTCAAAGCTGGAAAAATATCAAGGAAGTGTGAAGGCATGAGGCCACAGAGCTACAGCTGCTGTGGAAGTACTGCAACTGGAAACTTGTTTCTGTGCACATCTTCAAAAACATGAGAATTCTCAGTCATCCTCATTACCTTGGCCAAATAATTGTGTTTGATCCCAACTTGGAAGTTAAACAAATAGCTCTCTGGAGTCTGGTGGAAATAATAGAAAATAATTTTATAATTACAACAAACAATGATTTTTAATATTACTGCAGTACTATGGTCTCATTTGAGTGCAGATACACAGAGCAAACATAAGTAAACATTAGAAGTAAGTTGTCGTTTAAAAACAGAGTTGAAGAAGTAAAGCCTAAACCTTGAGAAGTGCTGAAGCCTTTAAAATTAGTAGTTTTACAAGTCTATTAGTAACAGGATAAAGTCCATGATTTGTCTCACAAATCAGCATAATTTGAAGGGGTTTTTTTTAATCGGTCCACTGACATTTGCTTAGAAATGATCAGCCTCTAGAGGAGAAAGAACTGTGACTGGCAATGAACCAGGACAAAAACAAGGAATAAGACCTCAAAGCAGATGAAAAACAAAAAACATTGTGGCCAGGACAACGAGCTGAGTGAGAGCTTGTGAGCAACAAGAGGGCTGTGGTCAGAACTCATAGCTGCTTCCTGCTCAAAAGCAGCAATAGCAGCAGTAGATTTAACAAAGTCTCATTTGAAAGTTGAATGTTTAAATTAGCCATCTACACTCTTCCATTTTAGGCATCCTAGAGCTTTTATGTGCTAAGTTTTGGACTCCTTCACACTTTGCTTCTTTGATATGTCAACCTAAGCATTCAGAAATCATGAATCAGCCTTCCCTGCCCCCAGTGGCTTAGAAACCATGAGATTTTAAGAAGTAACATGTTTTGTTCTTTTTATTTGCCTTCTGGTTTTTGAGCTTGCAGAGTTCATATTTTAAAAGTGGTTAGCCTTAAACCTCAGGGTAACACTTTACTTATTCACTCTTCATATTTGAAACAGATTCTTCCATCAGCCTTAGTAATGGGGGCTTAAAGGAGAAAAATTCCATGTTCCTGACAGAATCATGAATTGGCATTGCTTGGTTCCTTTAGGTTGTCTTAGGGAATATAGGATGGGACTTGATTTTCTGGGTTACTGAGAATGGATCTGTTTTATTGCAAGCACCTGTATTATATAATCCCATATGAATTTTGGTTTGGCCATATTTATTTAAAATACAATTTAATTTAAGTATGTTTAGTACTTACATTTACTACTCTCTATATTCCTTATGGAAAACTCTTCCAGAAGCTCACTAATCAAACAGTTAAAAATTTCTGCAAATTTCTAGCCTAAAAGTACTTATGGCCAGGCTAATACTCATTTGTTCTTGTGTTAACATCACGCTTCAGCTAATGTGGATGTATAATGTTGAGGGGGTTTTCTGCTTTTGCTTGCTTTTCTGTCACCTAGCTTTTGTTCAGGTATGTTCAGTGTCATCTGCATCATTGCAAGCTATGAGGAAAATGGCACTAAATCAGTATAGCCTCAAATTACCTTAGTCTTACAAACCATCCTCAGTACAGAGAGGCCTGTCATAATGTTCAAATGTTGACTCACTCAGTTACAGTAGAAGTAACACAGTCTGGAACAAGATACGGTTATGCTGCCCTTAGGAAACTGTCATCAAAAGTATGCACATGCTTTTGATTAACAGTTCATTCTAAAGATGAAGTAGAAGTTAATATGTGAAGTGATTTAATAGCAGTATGAGAATAAAGTGGGGAAGGTATGCTCCCAGGTGCTATAGTCTAACCTAGTATCATGGAACTAGTGTAACTGATGGTGTATGGAAAGTTATAGTGGAAGTGATGTAAAGATTCAGGCAGAATAGGCATTCTCTGAAGATTGTGCCAGTTAATCATTGCAGATTATGTTACCTCACATTTCATCTTACTTTGAGAACATACTTTTGAATTTTGAATACTAAAAATAAGAAAATTAGGCTGACATTTCAGTGGCAATTTAAGTACTGATTGAACTGAAGATGAGTACCTCAATTGCCTGAAAGATGTAGTTTTAAAATTGTCAGTGTCCAGGGCTTGTTTGATGTATTTAGAGCGATGTCGGTGAACATATGGGACATTGTGTCAGATCCTGTGCAATTAGGGTTCTGATGGATTAGCTCTATGGAAACTTCTATCTTTATCTCAGACTTTCACCTGTGTGTCTCAAATTGTGGATCAAGGAAGGTGAAAAGTGAGGTGCCTGAAAGCGAGATACCTTTCCCATGGCTATTTGTTCTCTGTTAATAAACAATATTTTGATAATCTATTTCCTAAGGGATCATGATTGCTAGTCATTGGCAGGTAAGATGTCCACAGTGAATGACACAAATTTGAAATACTTCTGCATGATTTTGAAATGTGCCTGGCTGTGATAGTGCATTCCTTCCTGTAATGGCACAGACTATAGGTAAAACATGTATGCTCACTCATCAGAAATGAAATAGGACAAGCCAATGCAGTTTTGGGCCTTTCCCTTGTGAGACTATAGGGTGCATTTCCAGAGAGAGGGCTGCCACCAAGTCCTAGTGGATTTTTGGAACCTCACCCTTTTCCCTCCCCTGTGTTTGTTCTTGGTTTCAGGACACAAACTTGTTTTTCAAAAGCAGTAAGTAACTTCTGGGCAGAGTTTTGATGTAAACCCCTTAACGTGGTTGATACATGGGGGCAGGCTTTGCCCAGCTTTATTGGTGAGCACAACTGTTTGCAGCCTCCAGGGCACTTGTGTTTTGGAAGGTAGCTGGGGTTGCAACAGCCACTGTAGATCAGCCTTCCAGTTATGGACAAAGTGACCTCTTGCCTTTGTGACCAGAAATCATGCATTTAAGAAACAGCTATGTAGTGACCAGCACAATCATTGCAAAGTTGTTTTTTTTTGAGAGAGAGAGAGAGACCACATGCTTCTGATTTTGAGAAATTCCCTGTTTGGTGAAAACTGTCCTCACAAAGTAATTCAGACAGGATGATCTTGAGATGGCAGACATTCCAAAGACATTAAGAATTTTTGGTTTGAGATGTGTGGCTATAAGGGACCAAAGTCTGTAGTTCTGGGGTTTTCTAGTATGAAAAGTGAAACTCCTCAGCAAAGTAAAGCAGAATAAAAAGTATTGAAAGGTGAGTTTGAGCACAAAATCTGGGGTGAAATTTTCCATCAGTCTTTGCATAGGTGATGGTTTGAAAATGTAATACTTGGTGCTGTAGTTGTGGCTTGTGATCTTTTGTGAATAGTACCCCTTGTTTTAACATGAAAATCATCAAAAATAGTAGAATATCTTGTATGCAGATTATTACATTTATTGCTCTAACTGCAGGATTGAGTCCTTAGTTTATGACACCTGTTGAAAACAGTGATATTTGCATTTTCAAAGCATTGTCCCTGGTATGTTAGCACGCAACTGTGTCATTACATATTAGAGTGTTATTTATATGATTAGAGGTTAGAGGTGTGGTTTTGTTAAAGACATAGTGCTACAGGGATCTGAATGTCTAGGCTCTTTTCGTTGTCAGCTTTGAGCAGCTTCAGATATTCTCAAGAAAGCAAAGTCTTGTTTTGTTTGCTTACTTGTTTTTTATTTATCTTTTCCTGGTATATGGATTTCTGTGATGCTTGGAGCTTAGATTTACATGTAGTATTTCAAGCCTATTGTGAATATTTTAGAGGTCACTCCTGCCTCTGCGTAGGATACTTGCCTAATAGTAACTGCATAGAACATCTTAAATGTAATCACAAACCCACATTTCACAAACCACTTAGCAGCAACATAAAAGAGTACTGTATGTTTTATGTGGGATATGAGGTTGTTTTTCTGTTCATTTTTTTTAAATACAAGACTGGCTGTTTGGTACAGTATACTACTGCTAGAAATAACAGTAAGCAGATTTTTGCTTTTGGAAAATACAGTCATTAAAACAGTGCTATAAATCGCTCCTTGTATGACTGCCTGCACAGTATGTGCCATGTGTATTTTTCAGTCTGTTACACTAAGTGGTAAAGGAAAAAAAATGCATACATGTATTTTCAATATAACTATATAAATACAAAGGTATATGATGGTTTTTGGAAGTTCTATTTTTCCATGTCATTGGTCTATCAGTGTAATGGTATTGAAATCAGAGACTGAGTGTATTGGTCACTTAACTGTCACTTTGAATTCATAATGCCAGTTCTTCACAACTAGAAAATATGCCTATTAGACAGACATGTTATTCCCATTATCTGGCATCTATTTTAAGACCTTAAGCAGCAGCCTACACATAAAGTGCTTTGTTTACATTTTTAGTGTTTGAGGTTCTTTGTTGTCTTTGAAGACCTTTGCTGAATAATTTTCTGATAGCACAATTTTTGCCTGTGGGAGCACATGTGCTCTGGGAAACACTGTGGGACATTCCAGCTGGCTGGCCTTGCCAGCTCCCCATTTCCTGAGGAGCATGTCCATGTGCCTTAGCACCTTACAGGGTGGTTCTACTAAGCTGAAACTTGATCCTTATTCAGTAGGTTGCTGTTGGACTCTGAATCTCCTTAAAGCCATCAGTTGAAGTCTCAAAGAAGATGGAAGTCCTTTTTTTCATACAATGATATAATCATTTAGGTTGGAAAAGTCCAACCATTAACCCAGCAACACCAAGCCCACCGCTAAACAATGTCCCTAAGCACCTACGTGTCTTTTAAATACTGCCAGGGATGATTATTCAACCACTTCCCTGGGCAGACAGTTCCAGTGTTTGACAACCCTTGCAAGTAAAGAAATTTTTCCTCATGTTCAGCAGCTTTGGCTGCTCTGACTCAAGTGCAGGACTCATCATTCGGCCTTGTTGAACCTCATACCGTTGACCTTGGCCCATCGATCCAACCTGTCCAGATCCCTCTGCAGAGCATTGCTACCCTCCAGCAGATCAACTGTCCCACCTGACTTTTTGTCATCGGCAGACTAACTGAGGTTGCGCTCAATTCCCTTGTCCAGGTTGTCGGTAAAGTTATTAAACAGGACTGGCCCAAATGCTGAGTCCTAGGGAGCACCACTTGTGACTGGCTTCCAACTGGATATAACTCCATCCATCACCACTCTCTGGGCTTGGCCACCCAGACAGATTCTAACCAGAAAAGAGTTCACCCATCCAAGCCATGAGCAGCCAGTTTCTATGGGAGAATGCAGTGGGTAATGGTGTTTGATCAGGACAGTGCTACTAAATATTGTGTTGTTGAGTCTTGAGTTTCCCTTTATCAATGCTCTACGTGTAGATACCTGCTCAGTGTTTATGTTTAGGTAACAAATCTACTGTAACTCTCTATCAATGTAGGCCTTAACATTATATGAATGGAATAAGTTATTTTCGCTGTGAGAAAACATGGGACTTACAAACCAGAACTAGAAGCAAAAATGTTGGGCAGTGCATTTAGAAAAAGGAGGATTTTTCTGTTACTCATAGCCTGTGCTGTAACTCAGCTTTGGGGACCTCTCCTTCCTGTAATACATTCTCAATACTACTTTTTTATTTCTACTTTGTCTGCTGTTGTCTTCTTTAGGCCTTTCAAGACTATTATCTTGCTTAAAAGAGATTCACTGCTTTATAAGAATGTTCCTTTCTTCTATTTGCCACTCTTTCCCTAAAAGAAAATGTCACATATATTGTGTCTCAGGCATGTGGAAAAGTTGCAAGCAAAAAGTGTGCTAGACTATAGAATCTTACCTTGGCTGAAGTTGTAGAGGAAGGTTATCTCAGCTCATTTTGGTTGTTTGAACATCAAATTCATAGATAGTAGGAAAGGCTCTCCCAGTTGTCCATGGAATGAGAGTTGTCCTAGGGGGCAATTGTGTGATACATCTTTCTCCAGATGGAATGGATTTCCTCTCATGATACTTCTCTCTTGTCCAACTGTGGAAAGACAAGCCAGACAATGAGTCTAGACTAAACACATAACTTCTAGACAGTCAGAGTTGGGTGAGTTGAATTCTGCTGTGGCCACTGATGCAGCTGTGAGAATGCTCTGCATGAACCCACCATTCACCCCACGGCTCAGCCCTGACAGAAATACGTTGCTTTTAATGCACTTTTTGCCTTAGTTAAAAGCATATTTAAGGGACATTTGGGGACGCTGTTGCCAGCAGTTATGAGGAGTGAAATGGATTTTAATAGTGTCATCTCTTGATCATAATTATTGGGACTGGAGGAGCACTGGTCATGGATGAATGGCTTTTTGTACATCAGCAAATATGTGGTCTGGGGAACTTTTATGTTCAGTATTGAATCCACATGAGATGTCTGAGAAATGACCTCAACAGATCTTGTGATTTCTCAAGCTTTTAAAATTGCTTATTATAATTCTAACCCTAAGTATAAATCTCCAACAAGGACACAAATGCAGATATATTCAGCATCACTCAAAAAGCAATGTAAGCCCTCCTTACATATTTAATTTAATGTCTGGCTATCCTGAAATAGCTGGTGGTGAGAGTTGTTTAATGGATACGAATTATATTTTTTTTAACTGGGAAATGTTTTTCTTCAGTAGTCTTTGAAATTCAGTTTCGGGAGACTGTTCAAAATATGCTGATTACGTCAGCTAATATTCATTAATATCTTTTGTGTAAGCTCTTATCTGTTTCCTAACAGCACAATAGACAAAATACCCCATGAATGTTAATGATAACAAGAAATAGGCATACCACCACATTGAAGATTGCGTAATCCAGAGGGAGAAGCAAAGTAGCAATGAGATGAAGGCCACCTACATCTCTTCAGTTTTGCCTGGCCTGAGTGTTTCTCTGAAAGTACCTTTTCTTCTCACTTGCAATTCGAGGGCAATTGGATGCTTAATTGCTGTTAAAAATGGATTTATCTCAGCCCAAGCAAGGCTCTGAGGGCCATGTGGGAACATACCCAGACTCATAAACAAGGTGAAATTGCGTCCCGTGGTTACGATGTAACTGAAGGTGAGGAACACCCTGTTTCAGTGCTGGGAAATCGTGTTACTTCTATGTGTGAGAGGGAAGCGTGTGCCTTCAGAGCGAATGGTTTCTGACAGCGATGAGCGAAACTCACCTTTTCCTGCCCTTAATTGTTCACTGCTTACAGTTGTGATACATTGGATGGAGGGAATTACCTGGGAGGGGATTGAATTCTTGTTTTGGATCAAATCCTTGTTTTCAGCCCTCGTCCCTTTCCTTGTAGGCTACAAAGAGAAAGTAGGGGCAACTTGTGGCTTTAGGCACATGCCAGGATGTGGGAGCAATAGGAAGTATTGTCTGCTGGCATTTGTGCTTTTCTAACAGCGAGTGAATTTCCAATGCAAAGACTGTCCAAGTACAATGGCCCCACAGATGAGAGGCACACACTAAACCTGCTGTTGGTCTAATCTCTATATCTTACTGTACTTGAGTAAACTGTACTTGGCTCTTGGAGCACATTGCCCTGTAACTAACTACTTGTAGCACATACTAATTAATATTTTTGGTACCAGCAGAGGTGATGAGATGTAAATTCCTGTTATAACAGACCACTGTACTTTCTAGTGTTTGCACTTTCTCAGCATGGTTTTAGACCTGTTATTTTACGACAAACATGCAGACTTTTTTCTTTCTTTGTGTTCTCTGGATGGCTACAAGCAGAACTGCAACCCCTTATTTAGTCAACAGATCTCAGGCTTACCTGGGGCACGATGGCCAGCCTCCTCAGCTCTCCCCATTTTGTGCTCTGCAGGAGTCTCCCACTGGGAGTCTACTCAGAACTTGCTGCCTTTGCTTAGCTTGAATGCACCTTTTGAGGAGTGTTGATGATTTGGTAAGAATTAAAAAGCCAGAAGTATGCCAGTGACATGTGGCTTCATGTATCTTTCTCATCCTACAACACCTATGCCGTTGTTCGATGTTCTAGAGTAGACAGGATGCATCAAGCTGTTCAGTAGCAACCATTTAAGAAATATTTACAGTTTAAAAAAGTAAAAGCTGATAATATTGGTTCCTTAATGCCAGATCAGGCTTATGGCTTTCCCTGGTTAGTCACATGGTGTTCTTTGTCAAGCATTAGGAGACATTGTGATTAAAAATCAGTAAAAGGCCAGTACAAGAGCTACGTAAACAGTAGTCATGGTTCAATGCCATCATAGTCTTCTGTATACAGAAGTTCTTTCCCTAAGGAGATTTATTCTGAGTCTGACAGGGTAGTCTGACTTCTTTAAGCAAATTATGCTGAAGAATGATAATTTCTGAAGCTGGTAGCAAGACAGTGTTTTGGTAGAGATTACTAAAGTATGAATATATGCTGGCCCAGAGCTTTACTTGAGGGCTGGTGAGAACATGAACCTAAACATTTTATAAACAGGCAAAAAAGAAGTGGTTTTGGTAAGTTTCATACTAGGTGTTTCAATAATAATCACTTCTAGCATGGCTGGGGGAGGTGATAGTTCCACTCTACTCTGCACTGGTGCCACCTCACCGTAAGTCCTGTGTGCAGTTTTGGGCACCACAATATAAGAAAAATACAAAGCCCTTATTGAGTGTCCAGAGTATTGGGAAGGGTCTGGAGGGGAAGCTGTATGAGGAGCACCTGAGGTGACATGGCTTATTCAGCCTGGAGAAAAGGAGAGTGAGGGGAGACCTCATGGTGACCGACACCTTCCTCATGAGGGGAAGAGGAGGGGCAGCCACTTATCTCTCCCCTCTGGTGACCAGCAAGAGTATCCGAGGGAACAGCATGAAGCTGGGTCAGGTGAAGTTTAGGTAAGATGTTACAACAAGGTTCTTCATCTGGAGCATGGTTAGGCACTGGAATAGGCTCTCCAAGGAAGTTGTCACAGCACCAAGACTGTCTGAGTTCAAGAGGTGTTTGGACAATGCTCGCAGGCACATGGTGGGACTTGGGACTGTCCTGTGCAGGACCAGGAGTTGGACGTCATCTTCCATCTTGTGGGTCCCTTCCAGCTCAGGATATTCTATGATTCTATGATACAATTATGTTGTTATGTTGTAAATAAAGTATATTACTCTTGCATAGGCCAGGAATCTATAAATTATCTGAGTATTAAAACAAACAAACATATTTACAAATGTAAATTTAAAATGAGATGTATGCTATATTTAAGTACATAAGAAGTTGGTTTTCAGCATTAAGAAAAACCCCATAAATTAGTTAAAATCAAATCCTTTTCCAGTTATACATATTATCCTCAAGGTTAAATGGATTAAAACTCTCCTTCTGGAGGAATTCAACCTAAGACTGAAAATGTGGTCAAAAAAGTCACGTTGCATCAGCCTGATGTTTGACTTCTGATAGTACATCCCCAAAGACTTCTCTTTGACGTACCCTGAACAGAGAACACTTGTTTCCCACAAAGCCTGTTGTTGCTGATAAAGCTCATTTGTATCAAAGTGGTATCTAATACGGCACTGCTGCATTCTGGCCTTAAGAAAAAACCCCAGTTGAGTACCTCATTTGCCTTTGTAAACTTGCTGTGCCTAAAGACGTATTTTAGCTATTCTGTCCAAAGCCCAGATCACAATAACTAGGTCTGTACAACACATGTTTTTAAAACAGAGCATAAAAGAAAACATTATTGCATGTTAAAACTAAATAGAAGCCATAAAAGTTGTGTTTCAGAGATTGTGTTAATGTACTTGTGATGGTACTGTGATGATGCTTTCCTTTGATATTTGAAGCCTCTATCTGAGTGACAGAAAGCAGATCTCTTAGGAACCTCCTTAGCTTGAACCTTTTGTATGGTTAAATGAGCAATGAAGCAGAAGGGTGTAAGCTATTGTCCCTGAAGTATTTCACATTAACTGCGGGCACAGGCAATTCTGTAAGGTACATATATATGCACACACACGCAGAAACGCTGGGAAATGGAATGAAAGTTGAATATTCCATGTTCAACACAGGTTAGAGTAAAAACTTTCTCACAGTCAGGAGGAAACATTCTGGAGATTAACAAAAGGGGTTTTGCCCAGCTCAGACCATGTGCTGTCCAGTTGAGAAAGCCTGCTGGCCTTTCTTCCATCTTCACCCCCTCTTGCCCCACAAATACAAGCACAAATCCCTTCTTTCCCTGCTTTGCCACAAATTTATAAGCAGGTCTCAGCTCTGTGCTTCTTTGCTGTTTGATGCTAGCTTGAACATGCAGGTCAGTCCCAGCAGCTTTGGATTTTGAAAGGACTGGAGGCAAAGTCACTGTTCCTGCAGTG
>JAOXXN010000001.1:40543222-40587379 GCA_026770055.1 Myrmophylax atrothorax | reverse complement strand
ATTCATCTTGTTTGTTGTACCTGACAGGTGGGGGGAAAAAGTGTAACTTCGCTGCTACATTTTTTTAAGGGCAGGTATTTGGAGTAAAACACACCTGAAGTAGAAAGTCACACTGTTTAAAAAAAGGTGCCACCACTAACAAAATTGATGGAAGGGCATCAGAGATTGCAGAAGGCAAGCACTGGCATTAAGCGAATACAGCGTATGGGGTGTCTGTGAAGTAGAAAAGCAGTCCACCAAAGTCTTGAAAGAAAAGAACACTAAATAGTCTTATTGTACACACACAGCAGATGATCAATCGCCTGTTTTTAAGGCAGTATAAGAGACTTATTCTGTTACTGCATTTGGCCTCAATCCGCCCTTTGATGGTATGTGCACAGTCTGTGCAGAAGCATGTGGGATACGTGCCAGGAGGGCAGCCTTCAACCACATTCAAATGGAAAGTATCTTAAAAGGAATGAGGTGCCTTTAGGTTATCGTAAAAATCTTCCTCTTCTACGCCCTCTTTTCAAATGGGATTCATACCTGCTGTCTGCAGGTACAGAGTGGGAATCTGCCTATTTAAAAGCAGTGGTGGGAGTATGTGACAGCTGTGTTTAAAGGTTTCATTTCTCTGCTCTTCATTGGCCTGGTATGAAGGAGTGATGAATCACACTTCTTCCAACACTTCTCAACTACCCAGTCTAAGATGAACAGCCAGGTAAAAACTAGTAAGCCCATGTGTAAGAGCTATCTTTGTGGTCTAATGCTATTTTTATAGTTATCTAATCCCTCCTATAGGATTAACACCTGCACTTTGAAAGGGAGAAGAGAAGGGCAGAGGATCTCCAAGTGTCCAGGTACTATTAGATCCAGAGCAACAATATTCAGACCTGTAATTCTTGCTTTTAATCCCACCTTTCAGGAAATAGACTTTGGCTAAATATGGATTATGCATTTCATTTTACCCCAGAAAGAAGAACTGTTTAAAATATAAAATCTGTCTTCAGATGCTGACAGCATTGTTCTTCTGTGAGTTGTTTTCAAGCCTTCTTTGAAGTATAGATTTCTGACAGGGTTATTTGTTTAAGTACCCTCTAGCTCAATTTCATCTTTGAGGTTATTTTTATACTATTTGCTTATCAAGAACACTTGTTGGTTGGTCTTCTTTCATTTTAGAGCAGTACATCCACACACAATTTTTAACAGCTTTGAATAACCAAGAAAAGTTAAGCTGTTAAGAATGCTATTTTTAGTATTGATTACAGCTGTATATGACTTCAGAAATAGTAGTGAAAATACTGGATGAAATTTCCATGATAATTTCTATGCGGTTGTTAAATTAGAGTATAAAAATCAGCTACAAGGCTGATCAGTTCGAGGGATTTTTTTTGGTGGTTAACCATGAAAAAGCCAATCAAATTTTAAACTTTATACAATATAATATTTAAGTATCTGTAAAATATTTAGCATAACCTAATTATCAGATTTCATTTTAGAGCATTTGAGCACCCAAAATGTTATAGGGACAGGATATTAATGGAAGAAATGCCTGTCTTTATATGTTAACAGGTATGAATGATTAATGTATTGTTTTCTTTTAGATGAAAATAAAGGTATATTTCTCTCCTTATCAGTTGTTACTAACACACAAGCAAATGTACTTAAAAAAATAAACAACAAAAAAAACCCCAAACACCAAACTTTTTTTCTGACCCATTTTGAGTTTTGAAGAAGAGAAGGAAAACAGAGCAGTCTGTGTTTCCACATGAAATTCATTTTTTACTTTGACCAAAAATGGGACGTAACATTTTTCAGATGTTCAGGAGAAAGTGTTCATTTATTTGCCTTTTTTCTAACCTAGTATTACTGTTCAGTAATATTAAAGACAAACAAACAAACAAACAAAAACCACTGAACCGAAGATCTTGTTCAAGCTGGGATATGAGGTTAGTTGGCTGGACAATAAAAGAATGGAGTGTGTGTGTGTGTGCATGTGTGTGTGTGTATATATATATACATACATACACATATATATATACACACACATGCACACACACACATATATATATACACACACAAATATACATATACACACATACACACACCACTCACCCCTAAATAAATAAATAAATAAATATTTTTTGGTAGAAAACTAGTGACATAATTGCTACGTAAACTGTTGGGTGACGGAATGTGTCCAAACTCATTTTTTTCAAAGGCCTGGTTTTCTTCCAGATAAAGCTGTGTACTTTCTTTTTTTTTTTACAAAATATTCTGTATTGCACTCTGTGCCAAAGAATGGTCTACACAAGTACGTAGAAGGAGATTTTTGTAAATGATTGGTGATTGCTAGAGCATGAAAGGATTTTTGAACCTATTAAAACATTCACTATTGAAAGATCATAAGTCTTGTACAGTTTTGGATTTTGGTGGGAGTAGAGAGAGGGTGAGTTGAATAGGACTGAGATAATGAGCAGACAGCAAAATGTTGAATGTATAATGTGTAAAGCAGGCTAGTTTGACTGGGTACCTTTATAGCTTGCAGCTAAATGTAGTGATGCACATTATTCATAATTTAGAACTTGATGTTCCCTGAAAATGTAAAGTGACTTTTAAAATGGGATTTCACAGAGCTAAATGAAAGGCCAGTTCAAAACGCATTAAGCAATAAGGATGTGTAGCTGGAAATCAGTGAGCTTCTTTTCTCTGCAATAAATTCATAATATTATTTTGGTGTAAGTGAATACCACATCAAGAGAATAATAGTAATTCCCTGGTATATCAATATGACTGGGGCTCACCTAGTCTAAAATGAGCTCTGTAACTCGTGTCTGTCCTTTTTATCAGGAGTAAAAGATACAACTGTATTGCTCAGGAAATAGGTAAGATACAACTGTATTGCTCACACATCTGCCAGTGTGCTCAGATGGCTTGTTTGGGGTAGGAAGAACTGTCCTCTGGAGCTGCAATACTTTTGCATTGATTATACAGGAATCTGGCTGTCAACAGAAACAGGAGCAAGGGACTGCCACCCACTGCAGCTGCTTCCTAGCTCCTGTGTATTGCATGTGACCTTCTCCCAGTTGTGTTCCACCAGTATACCATGCTCTTCTGTTTGCTTTCCCCCACTGCCTTACAGCGTGGTATCTGTGGTAGCAAGTGCTCTGAAGGTACAGTCCTGGCACCAGCCTTCATTGCTTCCATAGTTCCATGTCAATGTCCTGCTTGCGTACCTCATCCTTCTCCTTTGATCTTCACCTTTGCATGAGTTTTTTCCCTCCCTGGTGTGAGCTGTCATTCGATGACACACAAGATGAGCAGAAGATAGGTCTCCTGGCTTTCCTTTCCTGTGGTCCTGTTGGTGACTACCTCATTCCAGTGTATGAGGCTTTTGTGATGGTCATGAAATGGTCTGGGCTCTCTCACTGTAGCAGGGAAAGGCCCTCCTGTACCATAGGCTTCATTATAGCCTTTTCCCACCCTGCAACCTGCCATGCATGTGTGGCTGTTTTGGGGGACTCATGGGCCCCCATGGATCAGACTGGTGCTGGCATGGAGCAGGGAATGCAGCCAAGCTCTGGCTTCTGCAGCCACAGGTCTGTGGGACAGGAGCCAATGAAGCTTGTCTAGCACTTGCTGCCTTGAGGCATGGCAGCAGGGCCACACTTGATGGCCTTCCAAGTTCAGTGGAAATTTGTATTTTCTCATGGACCTTGTAACCATGTTGAAGTCAGGCACAACTGTTGGCTGCAGATGATGTCATTGGTATGGCACACTCATTCCTGAATGCCTCCTCTGTCAGCTCGTGTTTGCGGTGCCCTGAATGACTCCTGGTTTGCTTCCATACCCAGTGGACTGAACTTTTACTTTATTGTGTTTAAATTTTTTAGTAGGGATGTCATGGAACTGCACTAAATCAACATCTCTCTGAAACCTTGTGAGTTCCTGCTTTTGTGGATGTTGTACTTCTCCTTCTCGTCCTCCAAGACTGGAGTTTCATCAGGCTCTGAATCTCAGCAGATTTTATATGCACAGCATGTCCTTTGAGAGAACTGTCAGATTTTATTTTGAGGTAGACTGATCAAAGCTAAGATGAGTTTAGAATAATAATATTTACAAATACTAGAGTAAGAAGCATTTCATGTTATTGAGGCATACTCCAGAGAAAATGCCAAGTGACATAAATACTACAAGACTGTTGTTTCATCATCTAAATGCTTATAGGAAAAATAAACTTTATGAAAACACTCAGTAGGTTTTAATCAGATGCTTTTACTCATGGTCTGAGATCAGACAGGCGTGCTCTCCTCAGCTAACCTTAGGCAGTGTGGTAATGCAGGTGGGCTCTCTGCCTTTTTCCCCATGGACCAAAAATCTCCATGCACCCATAGACACTTCCATTTTCCCTGGGAGAAATTATGAGATTTGGTCTTTGTCAGACAGGAATCCATCAGATACTTTAGCAAGACATACATCCATTTTTCTGGTTGTGCACAAGTAGGAAAGCTTCTTCCTGTGAAAGTGACTGATAAACACATCCTTCCTTTATCCAGCAGCCCCAGCCAAACTGTGAAGGCCTGAGACTAGTCTAGAAGCAGGAGTATTTGCTTCTAAATAATTTTTAGGTGGGTTTTCAGAGCTGTTAAGTAATATCATTATTACACTCAGTCTAATGTCTTTAATATTATTCTGTGCCTCCAAAGAAATGTACTAACCAGGAAGCTCCATACAGTGATAGATGGAGTGAAAAATATGGGAAACTGTTAGAGCTGACATACAAAGGTCAGTGCAGGCTGGGTGGTGGACACTTAGGCCTGCTTTCAGTTTAATGAAGCCGGAGAATGTGAAGTGAGTGTATTCAAATTTACTTGCACTTGAGACTTATTTAGGGTGATACTGCACCAGATCAAAAGTGCTCTGTCTAGTAAAGTAGATGTCTTTTTTTTCATCCCTTGCCTTCTTTGTTTCCTCTTACATGGCATTTTGGTTTGTATTATCTCCGGTTACTGCAAAGTTCTGATGAAATGCTGAAAAAAAGTTAGTACTTTTATCTGCAATTGTTCTTGATGTGCTTTCTGACAGTATTCATGAGGCTAATGTTTGCTACAGCAAACATTAAGAAACAATTAATAAAATAATCTGAGTGAACATTGCTTCCTGGTGGCATTGGTCTGTTAGAGGTACTGGGAGTGTGTTGGGCAAAAACCTGCTCAGCAAGTTCTTGGAGAAGTGAGCTTGGCTCTTCCCTTCAGACTTTTGAAACCAGCCAGCATTGAAGGGTTCAGTCACTGTGTCCTGCATCACCAGGGTGGCAGTGCTGCTGTGGTGGCACAAATATCTTGTGTTTTCTGTAGAAAAATGTCATCATTTTACTTTCGCTGGTGTAAGCCTCACTGCTGAATATTTACTATTTGCAATTCATATTAGAAAATGTTGGATAAATTTCCTTTGGAAAGATGCTTTTTCCTTTGGGTTGTGACTGAAAACCACTTATTACCCTAGGTGGAAAAAAATCATCCATTTAGTTTTTGGTATCCCAGTGAAACAGAGACCAAACTGGGAGGGGATGGGACTGGGCAGCTGCCCACTCACAATTATGCTGTTGGTACGGGCACTGCCTGGAGATGCCTGGACTTGGGCTCAGGCTCATGTTTGAGCCAGGTCAGCTGGTCTGCTGACCTCTAATGGTTTTCTTTTTCTTGCTTGGTTACTGCTGTTTTATTTTCCTCTAGTAATTATTTACGGAGCTTAAAGGAAAGGAGCCAGTCTGTAGGTTGAATGCAAGGGCACTCGCCCAGGATGTGATGCATCTCCAGTAGCAGAAGGGCTTACTGTGTGCAATATAATGGGTTATTATTTGTTCTGAAGTGAGTGCAGATCAGTGTTTCAGGGCCTCTTGAGTTAAAATAGGTGCATTTGTCCAAGGAACAAAAATATTTTATTTCAATGATTGGCCTTTTTATACAGAGACTGTTTTTTGTAGAAGACTTGCTGGTGAGCTGTGATTTGCAGTATTTTCTGCAGGTGTGGATTTAACAGATGGGCTCATGAAAAGAATCCTTACAATCAGCAGAGCAGTAGCTCTGGGAGCTAATATTGGGCTTGAACATCTGGTCTTTATAGAGGGAAGGCTTTTAGCTCTTGCAGGGAAATGCTTGCTCTTGAATCCTCCAAATGACTCTCCAGCTCTGTTAGGGTAACATTAGCCAGGCCTGGACCAGCTTCAGCACCTCACAACAGGAGTCTTGGGATAAGCACACGTGAAGTCAGAACCCAGGACTTGAGTCTGTTGTGTATCAAGCAGTGTCCAGCAAACCCTGAGTCCCTGGGGTTTTGTATGACAGGCCTGTCAGTGAACACTCTGGTTTCTGTATGTTGTACACAGATGTACATAGCACCACCTAGCACGGTTTGAAAGGGTCATGGGATAAAATAACTATCTTGCAAAATTCATAGTAGAAATTAGCCTTGGCAGACATAAGAAAACTATATCCTAAGTCCCCCTCCTCCACCTCTTCTATTTCTTGGTATTTCCCCCTCAAAAATAAAAATACACTAAAGATGGATTCAGAGCTGCCATCCAGGAATGGATGGATATATTCTCTAGCTTTAAAATGAATGCAATTACTGTCAACTGCCCTATGGGCACCATTGTATTATCCACTGATTTTGTAAACAGTTTTGACAGTGTTGCTTGGTGAATAATTTTTTAGCATAATAATTTTTCTGCCACTAATTAAAAGCATCTTTGTAACCCTAGACTTTCTTTTCTTCTTACAGCAAAGAGCTCCAGGGAAAGTTTTACATGATGCTGTTTGCAACCACCTGAACCTTGTTGAAGGCGACTATTTTGGCCTTGAATTTACAGATAATAAAAAGATGATGGTATGTAAAAGTATCAATTTTCAGCTGGTTTTCCTCTGTATATGCACTGTATTCTCTCTTTCTGCTCCTTCCTTGTAAGATATATTTCATCTTCAATCTCCAAAAGGAAAAGGACTTTTTCTAAAAAAGAAAAAAAATGTTCTTGCCTACTGAAGTTGAAGAAATGTTTTTAAAACCTGATTGCTCCTGTCAGATTTCATCTGTGTGGAAAATAACAGCCAATTCAGACACAAGTTTGGAAAGCATTTTGTTTTTATAAGTTGCTGTAGAGAAGCCAAAGGCTGGACTGTTGCAAGCCTCAGTTCTTGATTTTACAGTCCTGCTTGATTTGAAGTGCAGAAATAATCTTTCTCCATTGACAGAGAAGTTGCGATGATTGTGATAGAGTTCATGAAAAACATGGTGTGACAGAAAAAGGCATAGATAAAAAAACAAGATTAATAAAAAGGAAAGCAAATCCAAACACCCAAACCAATTGATGGTAAGTCCTGTCTGGGAAGCTGTGTGGCACAGGCAGGTGTCTTGATCCTGACACTGCTCTCTGACATCAGCTTGCTGGCAACATTCAGGCATTGCACCAACAGTATCTTGTAGCAGAGAAAGCCAAAGGCTAATGACTTCTTAGGCTTTAATGACTTTCCTTTTTGAAGTTTGGTTCACTTCAAACTTACTGTGTGACCCTACTGGCATGTGTGCTAGTTATCTGAAGTGCTTTACCAGTACATCCTGATGTGCAGTGAATTTCATGCCTATTGGGTGAATTTGGCACCTGTAGCCTGGCTGACATAAAGGAGATGAGCTTGGGCAGTTAGGTGGGGAAAAATATCTGTTCTCTGTCCATCTAGCTAAAATATGCATAAGGAACAATATTTCTTAATGAAATAAACAGTAGCAATCTTTGGTCTGTCATGGCTCGGGACAGGCACAGACATTAGACAACAGACTTTAAAACTGAAGTAAAACTGGTCATGGTGTTTCAGGTTAACTATAATTAAATAGGAAAATTTAAAAAATGGATGTCAGTCTTTGAAAGTGATCTGCTTCACAGTTTGCTCCTGGAATTATATGAAACACAGTTTACTAGAAAGTTCAGTACTCTGCCAGATATCCTTGGCTAATGTTTTAGGTAGCTTGAGAGCTTAATATAACTCCTCAAAACAGTGGCACTGTACAAGACTGTTACAGCAGAGGGTCCGTGTAGTCATGTTAGAAATGACATACTGGCATTCCTGATGTATGTATGTAAAACTGACACAAATTCTAACATCTTTTGTATATACAGTTGCTTTTTAGTTTTCTAGAAAATAGAGGTTATTTGATCAACCTTCTCTGATTCACAGGTCATTGAATTTAAATAGATGACTCTCTGTGTTTTGCTCAGAGATCTCGAGTAAACTAACAGTTTTCAGTCTTGTGAAAACAGAAAGGTTTATTTGCTTTAGGCAGAGCACAGAAGAGATTGAGGTGCTGCTACTGCCTGAGGCCTTTGCAGTGGCAGGAACTGACTGGCTGGAAATATGTCCAGACAATCACAGTGGGGAAGACAGGTTTCTGACGAAGAGAAAAGTGGAGAAAACCCTGTAAGGCTATTGCCAGTTTGACCTGAAGGAAAATGGCTCCATGCACTGAGCACAAGAACTCACCTGGCCCCTACTCTTGCAAAAAGAAGTACTAGCCAAATATCTGGAACTCCCATCCATGCCCTTGCTGGTTTGTTCTAGTCTTTGTTCCTGAAAAATGGGGAGGTATCACAAACCTCACCCATATCTTGTCAGTTATGCTCAAAGAATGGTGAGATTCAGTGGAACCAATGCCTTCACCCATCTGAAAGCAACTCATAGAAACTCTGAACCAGAAGATTTGATTATGAATCGTTGTTCCAACGTGGAGCAGCCCTCTGAGAGTATTATTTACACTTAAATTATTGTAACCAGTTTATATGATGCAGCTGAGGTGAATGTTTCTGTGCGACTTAAAATTTTCTGGGTTCCATAATGGCCATAATGTAGAACTCGAGAATTGTGCAAATAAAAAAAATGTGGTTAATAGTGTGCCTAAGAAATCAACCAGACATGCTTATTTTGCATTCATGTCATCTGAACAGAATGAGTTGCCTTACCAATGTAGAGTGCAATAAAAAGGGAAAAATAAATACTTAGAGCGCATTTGTTTGAATGTAATCATATGTATGTGAAGCCCATATAGTCACAGTTCAGCTGTGTTTATTTCGACATGCAAGGCTCCAGACCTCATATCTGACATATTGGCAATTTTATGTTAAGATGCCTGGCAGTTGTACACATTCAAGCATGCCATGCTTGTAGCAGCGTGGCTGAAGATGGGAGATGAATGTGGAGGGTCTGAGGGCTGCACTTCCTGCTGGGAAAAGGAGGAACAAGGCACTGTTGCCAAGCCTGGAGTTCCACAGAGTTTCGTCACACTTGATATCTGACCCAATTCTCCAGCTGCTGAAATCTGGTCACCATCGTGGAATGCCCGCCTTTGTTTAACAAATAAATAATCTAGCCTTTGCAGTTCTGGAGAAAATTGAAAACATAAATCTTAATTGACTCCTCACATCATTTTTCATTTCCAGTTTATAAGCCAGTCTCAGATTTAGAGTGTTTAGATACAGTGTGGGAGTTGCATGATGCACAAGTTTTGATTGATTTGGTTTGGTGATAGTGGTAACATTTCTGTTTTGCCCAACATTTCTCCCTATATGCATTCAATATATGCCTTTGTAGTACCCAGCAGTCTGTCCAAGGATGTTATAACTTGCTTGTAGGATGATTGGGAAAGTTAAGAAAGGAATGATGCGCTTGTGTGCTCATGTTGTATCATAAACTCCTTCTGGGGAAAAGAGATATTTTTGTGTGTGAGACGTAAAATACTTTACTTCCAATACCTTGTAAATTGGATATTTCCAATGTGAGGTGCCTTTTTTCCCCTCCCACCAAACTTGGCATAGTTCCTGACCTTGCAGATTATGTACATGCAAACTTTCTGAAACAAAACAGTTCTAAGTTATTGAACTCTCAAAGTGATTCAGAACCAGTTTAACGTGTGATTAAACACTGTGTTCCTGTTCTTGGATAACCAAGTTTCTTTAGCCTCTGAAAAAAAAGAAAAATGCTTTCCTAGACTCAAAAATGTAAGAAGAATTCAAGCACTTGTATTAGTAATGATAAAAATGTCACAAAGCATTGGAGCAGTTACAGCAGTGATACAGTCCTGTTCCTGTCTGGCTTCTCAGGTGATTTTAGAAAATGGATATTTTGAGTATGTTTCAGTCTCTGCATAGTGTAAAATTATTAAAGGCCAAAGAAGTAATCATTTGAATACATACTCTTTTTCTAAAGGAAGACTCAGTTAATTTGTTTTTAATGGCTTTAACCTTTGTGATGGTTGTAGGGTGTTCTTCTACAAATTCCAGACATCTGCAAGGGAGGCTCTGTGCAATTTAGTGAGATAACAAAGTAGAAATCTTGGATGTAGGTACTGGCCAAGGACTGTGAGCTGTTGTACTTCTCCAGACCCTGCGAATCATCTGGCCTTTACCTTCTTCTTTCTCTAATGTTTTGTTCAGGCCTTTCTGACTCAAGACTGCAGGATGGGGATTTAGGCTCTGAAAACTCTATTTCTGCCTTCTTCTTCCCTTTTAAAAGTCAAAAGAAAGACCCACACATTGTCCTGGAAAATGGGCTGTTACAAAAGAGAAGAAAATTAACTATATACAGATGTCCCCAGTTAAGGAAGTCTGGGCCTGAGCTTCCCAGGTCTATAGAAAATGAAAAGATGTTTCACAACTCAAAAGTAAGCTTTCTCCCACCCACACCTTGTGCTGTTGTCCACCTCATACCTGTGACCTAAGACATTCCTCTCACAGGTAGTGAGAGGAAGGCTCCTTTATTTCCATGGAGCCAAGCAAGGGAGCTCCACACTTATGCCCAGACCTCACAGTGGGACTCCTATTGTGTCCCCAGAACCAGGAGGCTGCCATCTTCTTATTTCTCCATTCGCTCAGCATTCCCAGCTCAAAGGCAAGCACCAGCCCCTTCCACTTGCCTTTCTCAAGATTCACTAAGGTGGGACCACAATGACAGCAAAGGACTGCCTTTTTCTAAACTCTTCATTTCTGTTGTTCTTTCCACAAAATTAATGGTTCCTGATCACATGTGCTGTGATTGTTAGTGCCTGAGGCAAGTAAGGGGTAGATTTCCTCACTGTTTCCCCATACTACTTCAAAAGCTGTGCCAATTAACAGTGCTGTTTCCTGAGCACATCCTAGAGTTTTATAGAGAAAACCCACTATGTATTATTAAGGAAAGCATAATGACCACACTGGAAAAATTAAATAAGTAACTGATAATCTAAGTGTTGCTATTAAAAATGCTCCTCTGGTAGTTTGTTCAGAGATGATAACACCACCTTCTTTTGTTTTCAGGTGTGGCTTGATCTTTTGAAGCCTGTTATGAAACAGATTAGAAGTAAGTACTTCCTTGTTGACATTTTTTTCCTTAGCCTGAGAGTACTTGAATAAATTAGGACTCTGTCAGTTGCAATCTTTAGCTCCTCAACTTTCTCCACTGAATTTTGTTTGAATTGTTTTTTATTTACAGTTTGTCCTTAAAAGATGTACTCTACGTGATGTGAAGTTATGTCACATGAACATATGATGGGGCTGCCACCTTAGAAGGCTGAGGTTTAGTCAGTCACTAGAAGAGGCACTGATGACAGTGGAGGGAACAATTTTGTAGACAAAAAAAAAAAGAGTACAGTAAAAGAAGGATTAAAGGAAGCATGCATTGCTGGCAGGTAGCAGTAACTGGGATAGAAGAAAAACAACAAAACAATATTACTGGGAAGGAGCTAGCAGGTGTATTGCAACTGTGTGGGACATTGCTGCAGAACCTGGAACTATCAGAGGCAAAGAGGAGGGAATAGTTGGGATAGGGTCTTCAGGGGAAGTTATGGTGGGTGGTGGGAACAGATAGGAAATTTTAAATAGCCACTAGCTCTGAAAAAGAGTAGAAATGAAAAGGAAAGGTTTTGGTGATTTTGTTTATCTGCCAAATATCAACCAAGTTTTTAATGTATTGAGGTTTGCTATTGAGACTTAAGTTTTCCTAGGTGCCTCTCTGGTCATATTAGTCTGAGTGTATGTTCTGGCACCTATCCCTCTCACAAGACAAAGATGCATTGGTTCTTTTGTCACTGGTTGTAC
Source organism: Myrmophylax atrothorax (assembly GCA_026770055.1). Classification (NCBI taxonomy): domain Eukaryota; kingdom Metazoa; phylum Chordata; class Aves; order Passeriformes; family Thamnophilidae; genus Myrmophylax; species Myrmophylax atrothorax. The sequence continues at coordinate 40,575,285 of JAOXXN010000001.1, read as the reverse complement.
CTGTAGAAGTTGGAACAAATCTGCTGCTATTAAAAAGGAAATAGTAATTTGTTAGTGACCTTGAAAAATAGAATGTATTTTAGCTCCCTCCTGTTCCAAAGCAAGGAAAATAGACATACATAATATATTTTATTGGATCGACTCATGTAATTATTAAATTAGACTTGGTTTTGGCAGACTAGCCCTTGACGAAGTTACTGTTCTCTTTTATTGTGTGTAGATTTTATTGGGCAATCTCCAAATACCCTGCATACTAACAAAGGACAGGAGGTTAGCCTGTCTGTATGCACTGCATGTTCCATGAATCATCCCTTGTACACCATTGTGCACAATAAAACTTGGCCAGCGTGTTACTGATGTTTACTAACTTCCTTTGACATTTCCCCTAGGACCTAAGCATGTTGTTGTAAAATTTGTGGTAAAATTCTTCCCACCTGACCACGCTCAGCTGCAGGAGGAACTGACAAGGTTAGTAACTGCGTGACTATTTTTTCTTGTTAAATCTCTGATGAACAGAGGGGAGAACTTGAGGGAATTTGAGATGACTGGGTGAAGATGGATGACTCCCTCTTTGTATTACCCTGATACCATTTGTCCCAGCATTGAATGCACCCGAAAAAATAGGCCCTAAGATTCGGTTACAGTTCGTGCTGAGAGGTTCTGCGAAGTGTGTGAGCCCTTTGCCTTCTTGGATCTGGAGTCCTAGGAGAGCTTTACTAACCCCAAGAGAAGTCAGTTTGCCAACAGAGTTCTTTCAACCCTTTGGCAGTGGTGTTGGAAATAACATGACTAAGTCATGTATTGGCCTCCCTGGTCACCCCTCTACTGAGAGACACATGTGACTGCACCCGCATTTGAGAGAGAGCTGTTTTGCATCAATTGCCAGTTTGCAGCAGCACTGAACCCTGTTTGTATAGCCAACACATGTCAGAGGTTTGCACAGGTTGAAGTGTAACTTTGGAGGTGAAGAAATGGAAAGGAGAAGGAATAGAATGAAAAATAAGAAGGCAGAGACAGATGCACACATATGCAGACAGGGTACCTTGAAGGTTTATTTCTTTTGAATGCTTTTCAAATACTTCTTTTAAGCTCTGAATTTCACACTGTGTTGGCACAAAGAGTCATATTTCTCTGTGAGTAAATAGGTATATGAGGGACCTGGTAAGGTTCTTTATCACTAACAGGTCCTTCCTTTATGGTCAGAAACACTGTTTTGTTGCAATATTTCTTCACTGCAACTTTTCAGCGATTTTGCTTGTCAGCAATATTATTATGTTTCCATTGTGATTCAGCATTTTCATTATTAGTTTTTATTCAATCCTCTCACAAGACAAAGTCCTCTTTTACAAAGAGCTCTAGTGTCCTTATGACCTGCATTATAAAGAACAAGCCCATTTTTGTGATGTTCACTGTTTATCTTTGTCATGTTTCATTTTGATAATAGAGCATTGGAATGGGAAAAAAAATATTATTGATATCACTTGATGGCCTGGAAAGAGAAAAGTAGAAATATGGTGGTAAGGAGAAGGAGTATTTACTTGAAAAACTGAATAAAAAGAATAAAGGGATGAATGAAAACTCACAATGTGATGTTATTAATGAAACACTTCCGTTTCCCAATAGACATCCTGCACATCAGTTGCTTAGTATGTGAACTGTAAATTGATTTTTGGTGATCTATTTCTGCATCTGGAGATGTGCCTCTGAATCCTAATGACTTTTTTGGTTACATTTTACATATGTGTGCTGGGGGACTTGAGTATATGTACACAGCGGTGGGTAGGATTTGAAAGCATATCCACAGGGAACTGTTTCATCACTTGAAGAAGAGAATATAACATTTTTGTGCTATATTCTTTTAGCAAGATGAATTTTGTGGGTAGGCAGATGTCTGTAGGTTTCAAAAGGACATTATGTAGATCTACCCTGTTATTTCAGTATGTACATACTCAGTACATTTCCATACTCCTCAAATCAGCTTGCCCTTTTTATTTCGTGTACCTACCTCTCCTCATTCAGAAATTCACAGTTCAAATGAGAGCTTTTCACGGAACTTATTAAAATCTAGTCTTATTAGAACTATTGAGATGCTAGTATGAGTTCTCCAAAGAAGTTGCAATCTTTAGAATGCCTATTAAGGTATCTAACCAGTTCAGGTTTCATCCCAGCTTTAGTAGAAATTCCCATTTCTTGCCTTTTTTTTTCGTAAGGAATAATTTGATATTGAGTGGAATTACATTTCAAGTTTTGTTGAAGCAAGAATAAATTTAAATATTGAAATCATGTCATGCATTTAGTTTGTCTTTGCATTTAAACTATCAGTGTAGAATTGGAGGCAATATTTAAAAGGGCTGGTACACAGCAATGCAGATAACAGGGCCACAAAGGTATCAGAGCAAGCTGGAGTTGATTCATCAAGATTTTTTGCATCATTCCCTAGTGAGTGCCAAGGTGGAAGTTTAGAGTTCTCATTTTACTCTACAAGAACCAACTGATACCTCTAAATCAGTGGTTTACCCATCATTTCTCCATATTGAAAAGCAGCTGCATTATCTAGGATTGCTTGCTGTGCGGCTGCTGAGTACTTAGTAGCTGTCACATCTCATTGCTCTGATTCCAAAGGAGGGAAGAATAGAGATATCTTGGTTCTGCAAAGCAGCCACTGTGTATGACTCTAATGGCAGTAATACTCTATCTGTGTGTTTTATTTAGCCTCTAAGCTTAGGTAATTCAGATCACTTATAAGATTCCAAAAAGTGAAAGGAACACACAGTCAAAACCAGATATGTTGCTAAAAAAATTTTCCTTCTTTCCTTCCTGTTTTATGTAGCTTTTTGTTCACATTTCTTTTGCAGGTACCTATTTGCATTGCAAGTGAAGCAGGACCTGGCACAGGGAAGGCTAACGTGTAATGATACCAGCACTGCCCTCCTAATCTCACACATAGTACAGTGTAAGTTCCCTTTTTTCTTCTTTCCAGAAGGATAAAAAGGATGATTGGTTGGACATGCTTTGCAGGATTACCTGTTACTAGCTGCTGTAGGGACAGGTTTAAGCCATGTGGACAGTTTATTGTACTTGTGTATGATGACATTCAAATACAGATAATTTACTATTTTAAATAAAGAAGAGCTTCTGGACATTGACTTTGCATTTTGCATTCAATAGACTGACAAAGATAATTTAAAAAGTAGACTTTGCAGGCAGTGACAAACATGTTGAATTCTTCTGAATTCCTGTTTTTTTATACTTTGCATCATGTCAGCAGAGCATTCAAATTCCTGAAGATCTGTATGCTGTCTAGAGAATGAACATGTTTAGAATGCCAAACTAAATTGCAGTCCTAAGAGGAAACAGACAGGGAAGAAAACAACAACAGATTTTAAGTTGTTTTTTTTTTTTTAATTGCAAAATATACACAATAAGACAGTTCAGTAGAATTATATATTAACTTTGTTCATCACATCAAAGGTCCTTTTAGCTGCCACATCGCTTGAAAACATTGCACGTTTTCCATTTCCAGACTTGATGGATACTCATCTTGAGAAAAACATTTGGAGAAAACAGTATTGCATATTTCCATTGTAATGCTGTTGTGTTGAAATTACAGTCAACAAACACATCAGGAAGCTCTTTAGAGATGAACAGATAAATTTCGTGATCCTTCATCACAGTCTATTAGGGTATTAGGGCATTTTCTCATCAATTGTCAGAAAAGCAGGTATTTTGAGGCTCTCTGTTTGCTATGGTTGTCATTGCCCAGGGTGACTGAGTAGCAATAAGAAGCTGTGAAATTCTGTATTTCTCATTCCATTTTAAAGCTGAGTATTTTTGCAGCACAGACTTCTAAAAAAATAAAATCCTTGGCTAGTGAGTTTTTTGTCCTTTAGTTTGTCCCATTACAGTGTCCAGCACACCAACTGTATTTCTTTCCTTGGTTAAGCTAGTTCTAACTTGCTGACATTTCAGAGGGAAAAAGGTGTTGATCATTTGGGGGAAATTGAGTCTCCTTTGCTACACTGCATTCTGGGAGGCTGAGTTTTCCTACTAAATGTCTGTGCACCAAATAAAGACAGTGAGGAGAGGACACTCTAATGCATGTGTCTCTCTTCATTTGAGGTATTGCTTCATAATCATCCTCTCTTGAGCTCTTATACTCTATGTGCTTTGCTTTTATTATGATCTCTACTGTTTCATGTCTTACTCATACCTTATTAATTACCCAAGTTCTTTAATGAACCATTTACAGCTCTGGTGTCTGAACTGCTCAGATTGCAACTGCTATCTTGTTTTCCTAAAGCAAGAGTATATGAGGATAAACACAGGATATGCTTTCACCTTTACAAGCTGTCTGTTTCCCTTCTCTCCAGTCAAATTTAATTCCATGGTTTTTCAAAACACCTCCATTATACCCTTGACACACCTATGCAGGCTCTCATTTCGGGGTGTGTAAAAATGGCAAATCATCACCATTGCTCTTGTGCTACTCAGATGCGTTATGCTGTTGCATTAAATAATTTTCCATGGTGGCTGGAAGTGATTGTGTTGCATTTGAAACTCTCTCTACTTCTTTGTCCCTTTCACTTGCAAGCTTGAAGTGCAAAGTGATTCTGAATTGGGATTTTAGGAATCAAGTAGTACTCTCCTTAAAGGGAGAGCAAGGTAAGCTACATCTGCACTGGAAAGCAGTGGTTTTTTCATCATTTCAGAAGAGAAGCAACAGACTCATCATACAGAAGTGACACAGTTTTCACAGAATCTGAACTGCCATTTTGGACAGAGGAATATTGTTCCTCATGGTGCACCTGCAGTGCTGCCCCTTGCCATCTCGTGACTGCAAGCTGACTTTTTTTTTTTCTGTTTATGATTTTTCCCCTCTTCCTTTTTTGCATAGCAGTGTTTTCTAGAAACCTTTGCTGGAAGTTTGTGACTATCTTTTTTATTTATCCATCTTGGGTCTCATGAACGTTTTTCTGTTAACATTTTCTCTGCTAAGATTCTGTAAGTGTATCTTACCCATATGGCTGTCTTTATTTATTTTCTCTCTATCTTATTATTCAATAGCAAAAGAAGTAGTATGTATTTATCTGCAACAAAAATAAAATGAAAGCAATTATAAGAGTAATGGTATCAAAGTGGAAAGGCTGAAAATGCAAGTTAGTTATTGTATGTCTTACTGGTGCTGTGCCAATGAGCAGTTTCCATGGGGAATATCTGATTCTAGGAGACCCTTACATTATGTATGCAAGCCTATATCAGTGTTAGAGACTGTTATTATGACAGCAAATAGGTTTCTGCTGAATTAACATGAATAATATTTGAAGCATTCTATTTAACAATACCTTAAAAGCACTGTATAAATACCTTAAAAGCATTGTATAAAGTGAGACTACACTCTGATACTGCAAATGGTGCAGTACAGTGAGTGTGTGAATTAAGAGGACGGACTGACCATGAGCCAAGCAGTGTGCCCAGGTGGCCAAGAGGCCAGTGGTGAATAGTGTGGCCAGCAGGACCAGGGCAGTGGTCATCCCCTTGTACTTGGGACTGATGTGGCTGCACCTTGCATCCTGAGGTGCTGGAGCATGTCCAGAGAAGGACAAAGGAACTGGTGAAGGGTCTGGAGCACAAGTCTTATAAGGGGTGGCTGAGGGACCTGGGAGTGTTTAGGCTGGTGAAAAGGAGGCTCAGGGGTGCCTTATTGCTCTCTACAACTACCTGAAAGGAGGTTGCAGTGAAATGAGGGTCAGCCTCTCTCCCAAGTAACATTTGGTAAGACAGGAGGAAATGGCCTCAAGTTGTGCCAGGGGAGATTTAGATTTAGGTACCAGGAAAAAATTCTTCACAGAGAGGAATGTCAAGCATGGAACAGTGTTCGCTGTGAGTCACAATCACTGGAGGTACTTAAAAGAAGTGTAGACGTGGCACTTAGGGACATAGTGGTGGACTTTGCAGTGCTGGGTTAACAGTTGGGCTCGATGATCTCTTACTTGTTTTCCAACCTAATTCTGTGGTTCTGTGATAAGAGAAAAAGGGGCGAAATACAAAGAATTAGACATACCAGAAGTACTAATGCAGACAGAATACTGCATGGTGTAAAGCACTTTCAAGATAAAAAGGATCAGCAGTGTAAGTAAATCTTTTGCTAAATCACATGAAAAGATTTTAAAGAATAGTTATGTGTGAGGCTGACAATATTTACCATATAACTCCATCTCATTCTAGGTGGAGTGCTACTAGAAAGGCATTTAAGGTGGAAAAGGAGGATAAGGAGGGAAGTAAAATCTTGTTGAGTGCAAGGTCAGAGACAGCAAATTCAGAAGTAACTTGACAGCCAGGAAAAAATTTTGATAATGGATTAGCAGTTGACAAATGCTGACAACATTATACAAATAATGTAGAGGTGAAGTAAGAGTCTTCTCTGCCCTTGACTTTGTTAAAAGCCCTCAGAAGGTGTGTTAAGCTCAGCTGTATACATGGACATACAGGTTATGTACTGCATTTTAAAGAAACCAGGCCCATGTTATCTGAGGTGTTGCAAAGTTAGATGGGCTTATGGCTTCATTAAGAACAGAAACTTGCCTTTTATTTGAGTTAGGATTAAAACCAAACCCTAAAGATTTGTGTTTCTGGGATGAGTAAGACTGGAAGGAGGGAGCTGTTTCTGAGATGGGGCCAATTTTGAAAAGGGAATGTTCTGTAGTATTTCTGCTGTCTCAAGGAATTATTGAGAGCAGATAGAGTGAGTGAGGGGGTGGAAATCAGACAGTCTCAGTTATCAACTCTTTCCCATCTGTGACCTCCTAAGTATAAAATGTCATCATGTGTCTGCAGGCAATTTGGGTCAGAAAGCTACTGCTCTGTTATTCACAGATGCTTTGGTTCCTCATCTTCACTACCTACACAAGGCTATTGCTTCCCTCTGCATTTGCAGGTACATCTGATCTCAGGCAAACATTTGTCAGAAATCCCCCACAGAATTTTAAACATCATCTGAAACATTCCCTTTATCTATGCCAACTTATTTTGGGCAGAAGTGGATTAAGGGTTCATTTACTAGGCAGAATGAGGTGAGGATGAAGCAGCTGTATCTGAGCTTGAGTCTGTGATATCCGAGGTCAACTGTCCAACGTGTCTAACTACAACCTGCATTTAATTTGTGGCCACTGTATTTTAATGTCACTGACGTTACCAAGGTAGCAGCCTTTGTTGAAGTGATGTTGCTGTTACTCCGTCAGGTTTGCAGGCAGAAGCTGCTATGCCTGTTCACTCAAAAAACCAATAGCAAGATTTTCAGAGGCATTCCAAGAATAGCAAGCAATAAGATAGTAATTTGGTACCCACACATAAATTGCCTGCCCCTCGCCACCCCCACCTTCCAAATAAAGGAAATCTCATTGAATGGGCTGCAAAATGGAAGGTGGGTGTGACATACTGTTGCACACACAGTGTTGAATAACTGCAGCAGATGGGAGCAGCTTTGAGGAGGAGTGAGACAGAATGTGTCTCAAACTGCTGCAGAATTAGAGGAAGACAAATGTTTCATAACCCCATAAGGTGGAATACAATCCTGCATTATAACAAGCAAAGAGAACCTTTCAGATTTTCCCTCAAAGATTACAAGTGTGAGAAGGGAGGAAGCTTGTGCTTGGCTGCTCCATGGAAAGACACCTGAGCATCACAAATACGAGAGAGATCGATGAGCTCTGCTGAACTAGTGCAGGCCTTCTTGTTACCCCCACCCTATTCCACACACAAGTCAAGGTAGCACTGATGGCTTCATTTGTTCAGATGACATCCAACAGCTACTTACTTGGTTTTGTTAGATGGAAGGAATCCTTGGGCTTCTTCTCACATACCAGATACTAACACAGAGGGAAAGGGAAGTCATGTGTGGTAGATAATGTAGAGAGAATCTGAACTGTAAAACCATGGCACGCCATGCAGGAAACTGTTTGCTTCTCTGCCCTCTTCCCAACTGTCTAAAACTTCTTGATGGACCAGATTAGTCACATTTAATACAGTGTTTTAATAGTATTTTCTTAAAATTCTCCATAGCTGAGATTGGGGATTTTGATGAAACCATAGATCGTGAACACTTAGCGAAGAACAAGTATATACCTCATCAAGAAGCACTAGAAGACAAAATCGTGGAATTTCACCGTAACCACATGTAAGACTTTTTTATTCTTGTTGTTGGATTTCTTTTCCTGTAGAATAGTTCTAACTGTAAGTATATGCTAGATCGTAAGTACGGAAGAGATTTGGGTTTGGGAGTTTCTCAAAGGTTGTTTCTGAAAAACTGTTAAAGCCTATGAACTTTCTGAAGGTCACTCCTGCCCTTCTCCCATCATCATAACAAGATGTTTAAAGTGCAATTGACTTGATATTCATTCAAGCATGCTGTTATTTTACAGTCTATTTCATACAAAATGCTTCACTGCTGATTTTGTGCAGGTATGATTGCAAATCATGACTGATTAGTCAGGCATTTCTGACAGCAGTCTTTTGGTTTCAAGGACATTGAATGTTGCCTTTTCACCTTACTGTGCTGTATTTTGAGATGGTAAAGAAGGGATTTGATGATGGTTTTAGGAAAAGCACATAGTACTTGAAGAATTAGGGATTTGGGGGAACAGAATTCGAGATGATGATGCAAATTGGTATCCTAAGATGCTAAGCAGTAAGAAGATGGTTAACAGAATTACAACCAAGGCATACAAGGGTATCTTTTTTCTGTCAAGAACACTTCAAGACTTGGACAGTTTCATTTTTGAGCTAGACTGAATTATAGGTGAGTGGTAGTAATTTCTATAGCAGTAATAATCAGTTTTTCATACTTTCATCACAATTAATGTGGTGCTTATGGCTTCCCAACATTTATGGTAAGGTTTTCATGTCTCTCTTTTACTTTATTTTGATATTGCATTCACTTTTACAGTTAACAACATCCTTACACGCTTCCATTCATCAATTTTTTTTTTTTAGAAATACAGTGTGCTTTCCAATGGAAAATACAAATGGAGGCAGTAAATTCTGTTAAAGTTAATGGTTCAAAAATCTAGCTGTATCAAGTGTCTCAGAATTAGAGCAATCAAAATTTATAGCTGTGAAATCTGTATAGTCTTGGTTTTGGTTTAGACTAAGTTGTTGTTCTAGCTGATATAGGACTGGGGACATAATAAAACCATAGAGATGTTCTTCTGACAGTTTTCAGTCTCTTTGATCAAATCTCTCTTTGTTCTCTGAAGGACCTTTTGATCTCTATTAAAAGGTGTGAAAAGTTTGTATGTCTTCTCTGTTTTCTTTCTCAAGGGGACAGACACCAGCAGAGTCTGACTTCCAGCTTTTGGAGATTGCCCGTCGGCTGGAAATGTATGGAATACGCTTGCATCCAGCCAAGGACAGGGAAGGGACAAAAATCAACCTGGCTGTTGCCAACACAGGCATTCTGGTGTTTCAGGTTAGAGCTGCTCAGGACATGATTTTGTACTTCATAAAGCAGAGAGATTTCTGACAGCAGTAAGAATTCAGAACCTCAGCCATGTCTGGAAGTATCTGGTTGGGAAAAATCAAGAAACTTCCAGATTTTTTCTAACAATGACCTTAAAGCTGTTCTAGCTGCATTAGGTCCTTTGTTTCCAGGGATTTTTACCTTATTTGCATGCACAGGGTAGAACTCCATCTGCATCCACAATGTGCTGCTCAAGATGCAGACTGATCCATAGCTCACCATTTGCAAGTTGGTCATGCTCCTACACCTCCCGTGTATAGGAGCAGGTAGGTCTCGCAGGCATGGTGCATACTAAATGGTATAAATTAGAGACAAGTAAAACAACAGACAACTGGAGTACATGGAAACAGATGAAGGTAATGAACATAAGCTTTCTGTAGCGTTACTTTGCCAGAGTTTTTACCATTTCCTTCACCAGCCTTGACCATTGTACCTTTGCTGAATCCATGAATTTACTTCTTTCCCTTAAAGAGCCAAAGTATTTTTCTTCTACTTCTTTCCTCTCCTTTCCTACCCTAGGGAAGCCTAGTAAAGGTTCATGGAGCATCACTAGTAAATTTATCAAATGCTCTCGTTCTGCAGTTCCCCTTAGATAAGTAACAAATTGGGCTTTTACAATTGTGAAGGTACAGGTAGTCAGCTGGTGTAAACTGCATCCACTTCAGATGCATGCTGCTTACCTCACTCTGTGTTAAAAACAGTAAGTAAACTGTTCTTTAAAATGTCCCTTTATACATTGACAGTAAAGACAATTCATTTTAACTGTTTGACTATAATTAAAACACCAGTGTTTCCAACCTTATCAAGTGCTTTCAGACTTTAATAAAGAAAAGTAACAGCAACAAACAAACCCAGAAATGTCTGACCCGAATGATCTGAGATCAAAATTAACCCCCCCCCAAAAAATGACTGAAAGAAACAAAAAAAGGCAGTAAAATAAAAAAAAAATCCCTGATAACTAGGTGGGTTGCTAGTAAAACCCCACAACTGAAGCATGGCAACACTAAGATGTTGTTAGAAATTCACATAATTCGAGTAAGTTTAGGTTCAGGCCCTTCCCTGGCTCTCCCACAGTGTTTTCATCAGCTGAACTAATGAATTGCAAAGTCTTATCAATTAAGACTGTCTTACAAGGTGAAAATATGTATCCAAAACAGAACAGGCATGGACCTCACTGAGTCCCAGCAGACAGCTGGGATCCTTCCGTAAAGCTGTGGGTTGAAAGCCCAAGGCTTAATTTATCAAGCTCTAAAAGTCAGACATCTCTTCTTGACCTAATGTGTTTGTGACTTTCAAAACTGTTTTGTTTTTAAAGTTTTTGAAAAGCTTGGAAAGTTTACTGGATCCAGCTACTTGACTGAATGCTGAAAAGGAAGTCAGCCTCTGACCTGCTGGAGTCTGCCTAGCAATAGGCATCTGTCAGTAGGCTTAGGGCTTCCTTCAACCACTTTGTAGGTCAAGAGCCTTAAGTTCATCTTTTTTTATTCTGGATATAACTGATAAAAATTGAAATATGAGGATCTGATTGGAATGACCTTAGTGAAAATAAAGGTTCGCTCACAAATGGCATAAGCTGTAGTCAGACTTATTTCAAAGCCTGCCATTTATTTAGAAATCAGTGTCAGTGCTGCTGATTATTCTAAGGAGATTAATTATGTGATTCTTAGACAGCTGGTTGACTTAGCAGAGATCATTACACTGTCATTACTCCTACAGCCGTCTGGTGATGGCGCCTGTATCAGCGTGGGTTTCTGCATTTAGCAATCCTGTAGTAGCTCTCTGAAACTTCTGTGCTGTGCTGTAGGCATGTTTGTATTGAAGTCTTTACTGAATAAACTGCTGTAATGAATATTTTAAAATAATACCTCCGCTACCTGCTAACATAGATTAAGAATGCAACTTCTGGAGCGTAGGGGTTAATGATACAGTGGCTGGGAGTTGGAGTGCTATGAAGATAATTTCTTTCTTGCTGTTTTCTTAGGGTAGTGGTTCTTGCTGTTTTCTTATGGTTGCTTTTTTCAGAAAAGCATTTTGTGACTCTTCAGAGACAAGTAATTTATTTAGGTGGCTTTTGCTTCTGGTGCTCCCTATGAAAGGTCAAAATACTTGAACTATTTTGTACTTCCAATGCAAAATTTGCAGTTTCTTTTTTTTTTCCACAGTTAAGTAGTATTTAAAGGGATATTTGTTTTGCTCTGTAGACACACAAAGAGAGGAAATTACCTCATCCATGTGCCTGGATTCTCTGCATTATCTGTAGCTGGTAGAAAGAGAGTGAGGCACCTTGGGAAGGTGATCTAGTCCACTGAAAACTGGAGCCTGCATAGTGGCACAAGATAGCATCATCTGGGCAAACACTAGTCCACTCTGTCTTGTGCAGTGATATGGGGTTGGGTATTTTCTCAAAAACTCAGTACATCTAGTCCTATATGGAAGAGTTTGACCCTTAGTGCCTGCCTTCAGTTGCAGCATCAGATGCGTTATCAGAGGATGAATGAGAATAAATATCATCATTCCAAGTAAAGTGAATAGATGATTAATTCATGACAAGCTTTCTTTAGTGGCTTAGATTTCTTCATTCAGATCTAAAATGATTGAACTCTGCTGGCTTTGTTCTCTGTAGGGTCACACCAAGATCAATGCCTTCAACTGGGCTAAGGTTCGAAAGTTGAGCTTCAAGAGGAAACGTTTTCTTATCAAACTGCGGCCTGATGTGAATGTAAGTCCTTGTCAGTAATTCCTGAAGTTGACAAAAGGTTATTTGTTAAATTTCTGCTCACAGATCATGCATAGTTTTTATCACGTCATGAATATATGTTTTTAATTAATTGCTTATATTCACTGTTGGTACTGTGCACATCAACCTGGTCTCATCTCAGGTGAGCAGGGAACATGAACTGAATTGATCATAGTAGAATGTCCTAGAGTCATCTTCTGGCTGCGACTCTGGTACTGTATAATCAATTCTTAAGTTATAGCATGTAAACAATGTTCTCTGTTTAATATTCAAACCATTGTTCTAGCTCTGTCATATTTACCAATGAAAGGAACTTTGAGCAATAGCTTTGATACTGACAGGCCAATCAGCGATGTCTCAAAGTGGGAAAGATAAGGCCTATTTAGCTTGAAGCCAATAAGCTGGAAAAAAAAAAGTTGGTTTTTTGGCATTTCTGGTTTTTGGGTTTGGTTTTGGGCTTTTTTTTTTGTTGGGTTTTTTTTTTGTGTAGCACCTGATTTATCAGTGCATTTCTCTGATGTATGTTGCTTGCCTGCTTATACTGTAAATGCTATCCCAATTTTCAGAGTTCATTCCAGGACACCCTAGAATTTCTTATGGCCAGTCGAGATTTTTGCAAGTCTTTCTGGAAGATCTGTGTGGAGCATCATGCCTTTTTCAGGCTTTTTGAAGAACCTAAACCAAAGCCTAAACCTGTTCTTTTTTCTAGAGGTTCTTCGTTTAGGTTCAGGTAAGACCTGCCTTCTACTTTCCACACTTGTTGCCTCTCCATTTCAAAATCACATCCCTAATGGTCTAGGATGAAACCTGTTATTTTCAGCTCCCCTTTTTAACACTGTAGCTTGCTCCTTTATATTTTCCATTACATCATCTCAACCAGAACAGTGCAAAGAACACTGTTGAGGAAAACTCTGCATTAATTTTGTAGTAGCTGTTGCAAAGTAGCTTTCTGGAGGTAACGTATAAACTATGGATGTTCCAGTTGGTTTCACATAAGAAAATTCACCTGTGTCCTAAGCAACACTAGCTAGCAATTTTTTGGCACTCTTTGACACTCTTTGAATCCTCTGCTTCTAGGATGAGATCTTTCCTATGTATCAGAGTAGAGATTTGTATTTGTACAGAAGTTTTCAGTAGTTGGGATGTTGATTTGGGTTTCTTCCTTACACTGGCAGAAGCATCATTGTAGATGTCGTATTGTGTATGTCAGGGGCAAATCCTTTTATTCATACAGTTTATTTTGTTTGCAAAGCTGATATAAGCTGAACAGCCAGAAACACACTCTGCTGAGATAAATGGTGCACTCTGGGTGCCTTGCACAAGAACATAGCATATTTAGCCATTCTAACTCTCTTCCCACTTTGTTTGCTGCCTGTAAGATCAATTAATTAAGATGGAAAAATGTGGTGTAAACAAGTTATGGCTTGTTACCTTTCTGCCTGAATAAAGAGAAAATTCACTGTAGGTGCATTCAGCTTAACCCCTGGTTGGAAAGCAGGTTTTGCCTACATCCTCCACTCACTGTAATCTGTGCTACTACATCTAGTAACCTTTTCCAGGCCTTGAAAGCCTCTAATGAATTGGAAGGATTTGGCATTCTTGAGGTGCGGATTTCCAGTGCTTTGGACTTTATAACTTCACAATAGATGGTGTTGGACTTTCTCACTACTTCTTCATAACCTTTAGCAGAAGGACAGAAAGGGATTTCCGGCCCAAATCTCTGTACAAACGGTGTGTTTTATACTAGCAACTGAGAAATGAAATGCATTTCAGGAGTTTTCGTCTTGGTTCCAGGGTTTACTGATACCAGATATGGCTGGTGTTTGACTAAAAAGAATTCAAGAATATTTTTTCTCGTGAGAGGAAAACTTAACCCTTGTTTCCCTTTCCATTGTGGTGACTTCCCAGTAATGTACAATCCTACAGAAGGCACACAACTGAATTGAGGCAGTTCTGAAATGACATCAAAAACTAGCTCCATAGCAAAAAAAGAGGCAAGTAACACACAAAATGGTAAAAATCTATGTGTATCTGAGCAGGTCCCTTTTCTTATGATCTTAACATTGGTTTCTGCGGATTGTGACAAATACTATTCTGGTTGCTGTGACTTCATGTGCAGGCCATATACATGTTTATTATGGCTTGCTGGTATATACTGTATTAAATATTTTAACTATGGTTTTCTTCCAGTGGTCGGACTCAGAAGCAAGTTCTTGATTACGTTAAGGAAGGAGGGCACAAGAAAGTGCAGTTTGAAAGGTGAGAGGAAATAAATGAACTACCCTAATATGTTTTAATCAAAGAAAAATCATGATTTCCAGATAGTTATACTTCAGATCTTGGCACCAATCCAACTAAAACATTTCTTCTTTGCTAGTTTGACAGTTTATCACATATATAGCATCTCTGTGGTCCTGAATGTTTTGGCAGAAGTTTCATAACCTATAGCTCACTTCAAATCAATAGTTTTCAATCTGTTTTTCAGCAATGGGTGTCCTACCACTGCAGTTAATTTTCTTGCAGTTTGATTTGGTGGGGTTAATCTATGTGAACAGCCATACTCGGCTCAGAGTAAAACTGAAACTTAAGGGGAAAGTATAGGCAACTTCAAGGAAGAAATCTCCAGGGAAACTGAAACTCTTCCACCTTGCTAGAGCCAGTTCTGTCTGAAATCCTCTTTCTCATGGTGTGCTGAAAGTAGTGGCCAAAATGCCACAAAGACCGTGACAACAGTTCATTGCTTATGATTCATGTGTACATGAAAGACCATTTTTGCTTCAGTGCCTCTCCCTTTTCATACAATGGTATGTTTGCAAGGCATAGCACATTTAAATTTTGGAGAAAGGAGGAATGTTAATCTGATTTGGAGCAAACTTTTATGAAAGCAAAAGAGGCATGTCTCTTGATTCCTCTTTGTAGAAAAAAACCCTAAAATATCTCCTTATGTGATTTTCCTTTTATCTCCAGGAAACACAGCAAGATTCATTCCATCAGGAGTCTGACTGCACAGCCTTCAGAACAGCATACAGAGGTGCCAAAACAAGTCAGTGATGTTGATGAAACCTTGGATCATTCCTTTTAAGCTTTTCTTGTTAGACAACCCTCCACTGATTGCTGTTTTGAAGCCCTAGAGGCATAGTTTTCTGCTCACTTACTGTTTAACTGGGAGCTGAGGAGCCCTGGGTGTCATAAGCTTTGGGTTCTGCATAGTGAAACAGCATTGCTTACACACAAGCAGACAAATATAAATAGTGAATTTGTCTGAGCTATGATAATGACCATCTGCCAGGGTCCTAGGTTGTAGCTATCTTTTTGTT
Organism: Myrmophylax atrothorax; assembly: GCA_026770055.1. Lineage (NCBI taxonomy): Eukaryota > Metazoa > Chordata > Aves > Passeriformes > Thamnophilidae > Myrmophylax > Myrmophylax atrothorax. The sequence goes on along the minus strand of JAOXXN010000001.1, from coordinate 40,559,717 downwards.
CTACGGAAAATGTAATTATTTCCCTTCATTGCAAGGTCTTGGCTGCCCGTTTTAAGGTGTTAGGTAGTAGTAATCAGGGAGGAGAGCAGTTGTTTCCTGAGAAAAAAATACAGCTCTTGACTTCTTGGCCATTACCTGTACTAGATACCTTATGTATTTATCTTATGTTAATACCTGTGATGTATTGGGAGTTTGCAAATCCAATAACCCAACAGTGGTGAGGCTGCAGCAGCTGCGTGTTCCCAGGTCCATCTAGAAGTAAGGGTGGGCATGTACCCACTATAGGCACCTGCATGTATGCACACATACATTATATATACACATATCCACACAGTCAGTCACACCAGTAAACACAGAAACAGCATTCCCACAAGCACAAACAGTAGCAGTGGCCTTACTCTGTTCCACTCTTCAGTTTATCTGTATGAAACTCCATTAGTGAAAAATATGTATACATATATGTGATAATGTTCCCTTCTGCCACTGGTCTTAAGACAGTCTATCCAGTAGCAGGTATCTGGATCTCCAGTTCTCCCAGCTGCTGATACCTGCACATAGGAGCAGTGAAGGCTCACAGCTCCACTCCAGTTCGTGGTACTCAGATCTACAGACACACACACATTCACACACATGCCGTGGGTTCCTCCAGTAATTCATCTTAATCTATCCAGTAAGTGATACTTGGATCCTCTGATTCCTGGTTATTACCTCTTGCAGAGACACACATACATGCAAAGATCTTGCTCCAGTATCTGATACAGATTTGGGGTGTTGCCAGTAGCTGACCCTCAGGCCTTATAGTCTTTCCAGTGTCTGGCCTGACTTATGGCTGCTTCAGTACTGGGCTCCCAACTCTATTATGCTACTCACTGACTAGTCCAGTTTAAAATTCCCTGGCAATTACACATTGACCTACCCACCTAGCTAATATGCACATGCTCTGGTGTCTCCAGTTGCTGGCATGCCAAATGCACCTCACACACGGGCTGACGGCTCTGCTGGGAAAGCCTCCAGAGGAGCCAGGTCAGGAAGCTCCATTTTCCTGACTAGGTTATTACATTTTCTCCATTTGCCAGCATTTTCCCAGTGCTCATCTGTGTTTGTGGAGGTGAACCTTTGATCACATAACCTTATAAGGTAGAGCTTAAATGACAGGAACAAGCTACTAGGTTAATGGATTTAAGAATGCTACACGAGCCTTCACCTTCCATGCATTGCTTCCTTTTGATATTCATGGGCTCTATTCTTTCTGCAAGTCTAGGGACTTCAGAGAATTCTGTTATAAATACAGCCCATTTCAAATATCATGTAGCATTTTTATACTGTTAAGATAAGCTCAGGTAGATGGAACATGGCTGCTGGGCAGGTGCAATATATTTTTGTGTGCAGAAAATCCAGCCTATGAACTAGTGGCAGGTATTCTCCAGGGAGCCAATGTAGTGTGCTCAAAAGCCCACATATGACTTTAGTGCATCTAAGTAGGCTGTGCAGAATTTTTTCTATGTCTTTATATTTCCCTCCAGCTTCTCAGAGTAGTGTGAACAGGCTGATGTTCTTAGTGTGTTGATGGCTGCGTTAGGGAGGGCATAGAAACACCTCAAATACACCATTTTACATTATCACTGCATTCTGTCTGCCTTCTCTTACCTTGCTTAGCTTATCTATTTTTTCTATTCTTCAAGATCAGAAACCTCTTTTTTTATTAATTCTAATTAATTTTGAAGCTTGGGTTACCTCTTCTGTTTTCAAGAGATGCCTATGTTGCTGCAGATGCAGTGCAAAATTCTGGCATGTAATTACATGTAGCCTTTTCCCTCTGGCTCCCATCCCTCCCAAACCTCTCCCCTCCCACCCCTTCCTTCCCCTTTGTCTCCCTCTTGCCTTCCCTGTATTATCTTTCCAGAGTGCTAGAGCCTATGGAGACGACAATGATGCTGTAGCAGTGCAGAGCTGCCGGCAAGGAAAGGAGTTGAAAGCCTCAACAGAAGACACTGGACAGCACAAGAGCCCTTCCTTGAAGAAGAGTCCAAAGGAAAGCAGAAAGGTTGATGGAGCAGTGGTGTCAACAGTGGAGGAAGAAGAGGAACCTGCTAAGGACAAGATGCAGCAGAACAGACCTCAATCACAGCAACCAAGCACAGGTCCAGCTTCCAGGGCTGCTCATGGCAGCAGCACCTCCATTCCTTTCATTGACTGCAGTGATGTAGATAGCGAGTATGATCTTCTCAGAGGACAAATAACCCGGTCATATTCCCAAACAAATGACAATTATGAGGGTGATTTGACCAGTGGTGCCTATATTCACTACAGAGATGAAAATCGCAATAGAACTAGATATAGGGATTCCTCAGCTTCTCTAAAGTCTTCCCAGTATCTCTCTGAAGAGTATCTTGATGATAACACAGCTAATCTCTCCTTCTACACTGGGGGCAGCCCCAGGATGCCAAGGCATAGCTCTCTGGTTGATGAAATGTTTAGAGGGCCAGGGAGCCGTAGTCCACTGGCCACTCCATTGCCTCCCAGTAGCAAAGGGTCAAGCCCTAACATGAGCCTGAGTAGAACTGGCTCTCAGGGTTATGTCTCAGAAAATGGCCATGACTGCAGGGTAAGGACTGGGGGGGAGGATAACAATGCTGGTAACTGCCATGGGTATTGCAGATATTCCCCAGGTTCTCAATGGCCTCGGGCACAGAAAACCCAAAATCTCTGCAATAAATCAGTTACAGATCCATTTATCCTAAGCCAGATATCCTCAACCCCTGGGCCAGACTATAGATCAGAGAGGTATTGTAAAGGAGGTGGGTTGGCTAAGATGTCTTCTCCAGAAGGCAAAATAATGGCCAATGGTATGCCAGCTGGGGCACAGTCTAAGCAGAGCCCAGTCATGCAGTCGCTACGTGCCAGTGGTGTGATGGATCACATGGCTGCAATCCAGATGATGGAGGGCTCCACCAGCAGTGGGACAGAATCTAGTGATTCGGACTCGGAAATCGTTAACCCATTCACTCACCCCCTGGTGTTTGGAAATCCCATTGTGCTGAGTTCCTCTCCTATGCCTAGAAATAAGTACTCCTTTGGAAGCCTTCAGCTTGATGAGGAGGTAGAGGAGGATGTGTCTGTTGGCCTCAGTGATGAAGATGGTGTGCAGGTCTTCAGCTGCTAGGGACCAGGGGATACTGTGATTGCTCATTAGAGTGGTTGCATCTTCTGGGCCTTGTGATGAGTGTCTGATAATAGTTTCAGCTCATGGGCTGCTTCAGACTTTATCCTTGAACAGACCAGCCAGAGGGAAAGGAAGCTAGAACACAATAATAAGTCTCAGTGACACTTAACAGTAAGCATCTCCCCTGAAAGGCGGGAGGAGAGAAAATTTATTACTGATTTAGGTACCTTTGTAAGACTTTATACACTCACCTATTCTTTGTATGAAGTCATATTTTAGGTATATGTTGTAGCTTTGACATCTACTAGTTATTTTGACAAAACAAACAAAAATGAAATTAAGTAGGTACAGTTTGCTCTTTTGTATGTCTCTTACAATCTTTTTTTCTCTCCCGTATGAGGAGAGCAACTACGAGTGCCTCAACAAAGTTAGGAGAAAAAAGGAAATAAACTTGCAGCCAAATGCAGGCAGCTTGATATTCAAGACCAAGACTTGTTGAAATCTTTAAAAATGCTGGAAAATCTTTTCATAGGAAGAATGTGTTTGGTCTACTCCTCTTCATAACTCATTTTACAATCTTAACTGATGAACTGAGGATACAAATTAGGCATGTATACAGAAAAAATGATAGTATTGGCTTTTTCTTCAGTGGGTTCAATGGGCTGACTTGGTGATGGAGATTTTGAAACTCCAAACTCTTACTTGGGCAAGAAAGAGAGCAAGATGAAAGACATAATTCAAGTGAAAAAAATTTGGCTTGAAAGAGCTTTAATGAAGAGTGGTATGAGTATTACTTGCAAGTCAATCCTTTCTATCCTTTATCAGTGTGATTTAAAGATTAATTGCAGGAGATTTTTTCCCTTTATTCTTTCAGTGGAATTATTATAGAGACATCAAAGTTCTATTGTGGGTTATTTTTGGTGAGTAGTTTGGAAACGGTGGCTGTTTAATTTTATTTCTTGCTTTGATCATGAAAAATCTTTATCTGTGCAGAATCCAATTAGTATGTTGTAGGCTATTTTCTAGTGGTGCCACCTCATAAATTTTTCATCCTGACACAGAGAATGATGGGACTAACTGTGGTCCAGGCTGATTGTCTTCTGTGCTATACATAGAATATAAAGATTTTCACACGTGCAGAAGGACAAAGAGATTAATTCTCTGTGTACTGCCTTTTCAGAAGCTAAAAGTATTGAGAATTAAGGCTATATCCTAATAATTTCTGATTTTAGTTTCTCCAAGTTAATTAAGAAAATCCAGATGAAAGGTCTTCTGTATGGAAAGTGTCCTACAGTTACTAGATCTGGGAGACAAAATGTGCTCTCTATGACTGGCCTTAATTTTAACTTTTAAGTATTTTTCTTGTGGAAGAATGGAACTAAATCTGAGAATTTTTTGGTGACGAACAGCAGCATTGACTGAACTGCAGGTCACTTCCAGTGTCCTGCATCATGCAGTACATTTGTGCAGCAATGATGAATCCTTTTACATAAGTACTGGTGAACAAGTTACAGGACTCTGTAAATCTAGACAATATAAAGTTTTCAAGATTGTTTTTACAAAAATAATAAAATAAGAAGTCTTTTTAATTTTTCTAATGCCTTGGTCTATGCACATTTTAACGGAGTTTAATCTGAGTGAAGGATATTTAAAAATATACCTACAGTAGTTAGGCATGTGTTGTTACATACTTTATTTTTTTGCAAGTAAAATATATCTTTGTGTAAATATAAGTTTTAACTCTCTCATATCCTTTAGGGTGTTGTTTTTTCTTAGAGATTAGATACCTCATTTTTGAACAGGAATAACTTAAAGCAATTCTTTAGGCATTGATATTTTAGTGACAGGGAATGCTCTTATTTATTCCTGTAGTTTAAAGCATGAATCTAGAAATGGCTAGATTTATATAATTAGGGAAAAACTTGCTTGTATATGATTCTAAAAGAGAGTTATTTGTGTTTTGAGTTTAGAATAGCTGTTAAATAATTGCCTTGAACGTCTCAATATATAAGATGAAATATAAGTAGTTGAAGCCCACATCAGCAGATAGTATGAGCTTGGGGAAGTGGGTGCATGAGTCTCCTTTTGATTTATTTTTCCAATGCCTGTGCAGCAAAAGTACCAGTAGTTGTATTACAAAGTAATAGCTATCTGGACAGATGAATTAATTGCTTTGTTAGCCAGTAAAATTAGAGTCCAATAATGGATTTTCAACAAAAGAATTTGCAGTCACTTCTGCTACTTAAGAAGAATGAATAAATTTTATGAGTGGCGTTTACTATTTTACATCCTTTCAGGTACTGTTTCCAGGCCCAGTTTCTTCTCTCATATGCCTACAAAGATATTGAATTTATAACTTTACAAGAACAGACCTGCTGGTAGCTGGACTTAGGCTAGTTGCTAATAAAGTCTCTCAACAGCTTTTCTTATTTGAATATTATCCTCAAAAATGCAATATCAGGATTTTTCTCTGACTGTTTTCTGTCATCTGGCATTTTTTCATCTTTAAATATTTAAATAGCTGGTTTTTTCACACATATGGAATTCTTTCTGTTAGAAGAAATAAAGTTTGTAAATTACATAGGAAATTATTTCATTTAGGATTAATCACTTCTGCAGTATTCTACTGCCACTGAAGCTCCATTTAATATCAGTAGAGAAGCATTTAAATAAAAACAATCTGTGGGCCAAATTCTTCCACCAGACATTTGGTTCATATCTGAGCTTTTGCTAAGAATGTTTAAGTGAGAAAGCAGTTTTAAATTGACATTTTCACATAAGATCAGGCCCCTTAGAATACATCTGGAAATTCTTTTCTGTGGGACAAATCAGAAGGACCTTGCAGAAAAGAACAGAAACCTTTGAGGCAAGTCTGCAAATGAGATAAGATGGAGTAGTTCTCATTCTGGCTCACAAAGGGCACATGGTAAGAGGAGCCTGACAGTTCTAGTTAGGCATTGCAAGCATTGATTATTCTGTCTACACTGGTCAACAGCAGTGATCTAAGCTTACCTGTCTAACAGAGGTAGTAACAGGCAAAGTAGAAGACTTGATTCTCCCACCAGTTCCAGTAGATTCTGGAATGTAGTTGATGGTACTTTTGGTTCACCATTCTAAAATTTTTTTCTCAGTAATTAGCTTTCAATCCCATTCCCATCAAGTGCCCAGATATCCTTAGGCAGTTGCTACAAATGAGGCAGCTGAATCCCAGCAAGATCGAGCGGTTATGTATACTCTGTGGAGTGGTCCTGACTCACCTATCTCCTGTCTTCCCAGAGGATGAGGAGGAAGCCTCTTGTTGAATTGCCCAGGTGTCTTATCACAGAGTTGCTAAATCAACTCTGTCCGTGTAGTTGAACAAATATGGAGAATAATTGCAAAAGCAGTTATGGGTTCATCAATAATAATGGGCAGATCTAGGTAATCTCTGGACAAAGGGAACTGTGATTCTTTCTTTGCTGTTCCAATTACTTGTCCACATTCAATCATCCACTACAATGATAGTAGAAAGGTCATGTCAGACAATTTTAAGTTCTCTCCTACTCAGCATCAGCTCAAACTTGCTATGTTCTCTTGGGGTCTTCTCGGGTAGGGTTTTCTTTTAAGTCAGCCTTTCCTAGAGTCTAGTTTTCCTCAGTGACCTGGGATATAAAATTTTGGAATAAATAGATGAAGAAAACATGGAAAATGGCATGTTGATGTAGGAGCCAAGACCCACGTAGGGTATTGCAGGTATGGAGTTTTGAATAATTGATGTTTGAACGGCATGGATGGCACTGGTATTGGTTTTAAGTCCATATCCACTAGCAAACATGTTCTTGTTCATGGCAGCAAGGGGGTGTTCTCTGAAGATGATTTCTGCCTAGTGCTGCTGTTGTCTCAAATCACCCATAGGTCATAGGCCTTCCTGACAGGCACCATCCCATTGATCACTGTAGTGCATGCTAAACAGAACTTGTATCAAAATAAAAGTGGAAGGGAAATTTCAGTCCCTGCAAAAATGTCAACATGTGCTGAAAGTTTTTAGGTTTGCTCTATTTGTGTTTACATTGTGTGAGCTATACAGGGCTGAGATCAGTTATAGACAGATAAGCGTAATGAAAGAGTCGCATGTTAATAGTTTGAAAAAGCATATTAATAGTTTGCTTCATGATTAAAGGGCATGCAAAACTAGACAGAATTTTCTCCACAGAGAAGCATTGACCATGCTGAATGCAATCATTAGAACCCAGCAAAGGGTGAAAAAACAACAGTTTGTGAATTAGGCCACTAAGTGTGACTAGTATTATTAGAGCAAACTGCTTCAGGACCTGTATTTTCACCCCTGAATATTTGTAGGATTGGTTTTTGCTTGCACTGACGTTTATGGTGCAGCTTCTATTAACTGAAGCAGCTCTATTAATTCTGAAGCAGTAGCATTCACGCCAGAAGTTCTTTTCTGACCTCTCTATCTATATGTGCAAGTACTTGGGCATGACCAGAGAAAGTCAAAAGGAAAATGGGTGAGACAGATCTGAAAGCTGTTCATATATCCTCTTTTTCTTTACTAAGAAACAGATGTTTTCAATTCTGTCTTCTTCTGTCCCACAATAAACACGCAAACATGAAGAGTCTCCATAATTACTGGAAGTTTGTTCTGGGAGACTCCAGGGTCAGGAAGACAAGTAGGAGAGAAGAATAGGAAACATCTAAAGCACACAAAAAATATCCGGCCTTATTTAATTACAATGCCCTTTGGCATAGTGTGCTTTCCACTTTTTTTCTGAGAGTTTAAAGCCCCAGTGGTTTATTGGGTACTCAGAGAGCAAGAATTATGTCAATCAATTGTACTGATGAAGCAGACCTGATTTTGAATATTGAAAACCAGTGATTGATCCAGATCTCATCAGTATGATTTATGCAATTAGCATGAACTGTGGCTATTTCTGGAATAGTTCTTTAAAAGAAAAAAGGATGTCTGACCTATAAACTCTGTCAAATACCCTGTTTGTTTAACTAATCTCTTTTGTTTTAATGAGCCATTAAGACTGCTGTCAGAAGTGACTTTAGAATGAAATTTTAATTGCTGCAATTTAACTTCTAATGATGAAAAACAAATTAAAAATCCAAGTTTTTCCTGACTTCCACACTTGTGTGAGGGAGTCAGGTGTCACTTAGCCCAGTGCACAAGAATGTGGACCGTTGGAGAATCCCTGTCATGCATCAGCATTGCTGTTGCCACTGGAAAGGAAAAGAAGTGAAGGAAATAGGTTCTCTGTTCAAGCATGTAAAAGTGAAGGAAGCCCAACTCCCTTTTAGTCTTCCAATAATGCTTCTCTCCCTCTGATCTGGGTTGTTTCTTAAGGCTGCTTCTGTACAATTTCATGCATACCTTTCCTCTTTGTTTAGGGGATTGATCCTCTTCCCTATATGAAATAAGAGAAACCCTAAATACATGATGGAAATTGAATCTTCTGGAACAATTTTTTGGTAGGAGAACAGCTGGTAGGAGAACAGTTCTTTTATCAGAAACCCAGCTGCTTGTTGGTATTTCCTACTTGTTGATGATGGGTTCTTCCGATGATAAGTTGCAGATGCATTGTTAAAACATCATGAGGACCCAATGCTTAGACTGCTGTGTAACTTTCCTCTAATGTAGGTAGAAGCAGACTCAGGTTTCAGTGTGAAAGTACATTAGGAAAAATTTTTGCTTGTACTGTCAAGTTCTAGGAAAGAAGACAATTGAAATCCTAGGAAATTGACTTCATTAAAATCTTTCCTCTTCTGTTTCCATAGTTTCTACAGTTGCTGAAATATGCCTAGACAAGGACACGTATCTTATTTACTTATTTATAAGGGAAATAATTGTTCAACATGTGGATCCTGGGCAAAGGCATTTTCTGTGTTTTTCCCTATGGTTAGATTTTGTGGTGCCATTGATATTTTAACATACAGAATTTCTACTTAAAAATCAAAGGCATCATGTGAATAAAAAACCTACTTTGGGTGACATGTAGCAGAACTATTCAGAGTATTTTGTCTTCTGTTCTAATTCTGTGTTCTATAAAAAGCATGTAGAATAAGCTTGGTTTATGTTGTTTGTTATTAAAAGCAGTAAGCACTTTCCTTTAAATGTTATGAGATCTGGAAAGCCTGTGTGTATGGCTGATCTGTGTATTCACAGGCATCCTTTTCACAAGTACAAGTGTAAATAAGGGTGATGTTACTACAGTAAAGGGAGTAAAGACCTTAGGATCATAAATTTGCATGACATGATGATAAATAGTTTGCTCTAGAATGGTTAGAGTTTTAAGATGTAATTTTTGTTGAAGATTTTTTTGGTAAAGTTTTGGCCCCTGAGTACAGTAAAAATCGGCAGTTCCTACTGATAAAAATCAACTCTAAAGGCAGCAATGATACAGCTGTCGCTGACTGAACACGGAAGGTTGAAGGAAAATGAATGCTTTCTGATTCAAGAGCTTTCAAGCTTGTTAAAGTTAGATTAAAATGCTGCAAATCTTGTTTTGAGAAGAGAACAGGGTTTTAGCTTTGATGGTTTTCAACAAGATCAGAGGTAGTTCTTTCTGTTTACTTCAGAGAATGTTAGAGCTCATGTCTGTTGCTTTTCCATGAGGCACTTAAAAATACTTGATTAGCTGAATCCTTGTTTTTCCCCTTTCCTGCTGAAAAGCTCACCTGGACTCACTAACAAAAGTTCATAAGCTTGGCAGTGTTTCACTTATCCAGCCCTTTCCTGATTTCTGTGTGTGCACATGCATAGATTTTTTAAAAAATAAATCTCAATAGCTAAAATTGATTTTTAAAATTGGCAGTGCTGGGGACTTCATTCTCATTTTTGTCATTTGTTTAATACAGTTAAAAGAGAAACATTTTTTTGTTTCATTGTATGCACTGTTTTGTCAGCATGTACCTCTCTGGGAGAAAAAGCCTTTTCAATGTTCTGTCTATCCTCAAAGCATGGTGTATCTTCTGTTCCTTGCATTGTTTGGAGCACTGTCTCGATGTCCTTTTACTGCAGAAATGCCTATTTTGTATTGGGAGTACCTAATACCTCCTATTACAGTGATCCTGTCTCATGGAGCATTCCTTACCTCAGAATTAATGAAAACCCCCACCAGGTTGTGAGTCTCAAGCTGAGAAACCACACCATGTGGAGAAGCAGGAGAGTGGAGAGAAAGGGGGTAAGAAGGCCTCTTTTCCAGGGCACTTGGGCTCCATGGAGCACATCAGATTGCCCTTCATTTCCTAATGAAGGCTGCACCCAGCAATCAAGTCTGTCTGCCATAGCTCATAAGCAGGATCACTGCAGTCTTGGGGACATGTCTTGTTGAAATGGACAGTATCTGTGTCATAAGCTTACATAGGGGATGAAGGTTTCCAATTATATTGTAGCACTGTGTCATGTCGGTTTAAAGACAAACAAAAACAAGGCAACCCTAACCCTGGGTGCAACAGGGAATCCTTCTGTAAGTTGCTCTATTTCTGTCTGGAGAGATCAAGGCTAGACAAAGGACTGATGCCCAGTGACCTTGCATTCTTCCCAGACTGCAATGTTCACTCTTTGTTCTTAAGATGTGAGTACACCCTGATGTAGGCCAACAGCAGCTACTGTCTGATTTCACACTCACCGCTGTCTAATACTGCAGTATACCAATAAAGCATGGACCTTTACCAGCTGGAGAGATTGCTGGCTACTAAACCAACACCAAGCTTGATGAGACTTTAAGCATGTCAAGCCATTTAACTGTGTATGCATGGAATTAGTTTTTTTATTATTATTTTTAATTTCACGTGTACTGAAGGCTTTTACTCATTCTAACTGGTATTTTGCTGTAAAACTGTCACTGGTTTGATTGTTCTGTCCAATTGCTGACTGATGCTTTGTCCTAAATATGAAGAAATTGGTTCATTGAGAAGGGGCACCATTTTCCCAAAATCCACTCACTGCCATGGGTACTCATTTTGAAGCTGTGAAGTCGAAGTGAACCTTTCTCCCTCTGAAGTTCCTCTTCAAGCCAGGCATAGTTAGATTGAATCTCTTCCTGAGTTGGTTTTTTTAATTCCTATTTCTCCTCAGATTCTTTGGTACTGCATCCAGGGATATCTGTGCATGAATTTATGGCTGTTGTATAACTACTTTTCAAACTAACAAACTGTATCCAGCTTGGTTCACGGAATAGGGAAGAGGAGTGCAGCTTGATGAATTGGTTCCTCTCAAACTTTTGTCAAGTCGGTGAGATTTTATTCTTGCATTGAGGGAGAACAGGAGCAGAATCTCCATCCCATAACTCTTCAGCAGAACAACTGTGCCTGGTTCACAGCTGGAGAGAGAAGGGATGGACACCCTTATTAAACTCTTCTCTAATTTAAGGTACTTCAATGACTGGTGAAGTGCATATGAAAACTGCTGCTTCATCTGGTGCTATCTGTCCCCCACGTAATTTTGTACTATGCATCTTTCTCTGACTAAAATGTTCAGATACAAGTTAGAGCTATGCAATCAGTGTGAAAATGGAAAGTTATGGTAGACTGTGTGGCCACAGCAGCAGTATCTTTGTCAGATGTTTTCTTATTAAAGATATTTCATATGCTCAGTAATGCCAACAACAAAGGGGCAACATGTTGGGTTCCATCTGCCAGACTGGAGTCTAGAAAACACTGATCTTGTGTTAAAGCAGAGTAACTGGAATATGGATGCCACAGGCCTCTGCTGACTGCAGAGCAGGCTGTGGTGCAGGCGTAAGAGAGAATTAGCCCTACAATATTCTGGCTATTGAGATAGGTGCTTTTCTGGCTCTTAACATGTTTTAATTTGTAATAATAAAGATAACCTTGAGAAAAATACAACTCCTAACAATTGACTTGGTGAGACCTCAAGCTTTCCATAAGGTTTTCCAGCAGAACTTCAGTCACCTTCAGTAATGGCTGATGTTTTCTCTCAATTTCCATAGTTGATTCATTTTTGCTTCTTGGTACTCCACAGGGAAGGAACATTCCCATGAAGCATCTTATCACTGCTGTATTCTTTCTCACTATTAAAAAAGGGTGTGTATGGATGGAAACTGTCTCGAAGCAGATGCAGAACTAAATGGCTAGAGTTTGTTATTCAGCAGATTCAAGAGAAAAGGAGTAGAGGAGGAGTATCTTCAGGATACTTTGAGTCCCATTTGTCTCCCTCACAAAGAGCTCCCCCATGTTAGGTTAGAGTCTCTGACCAAGGATTTCCAATGATCTTATGCTGTCTATGTCAACACCGAAGAAGACAGCAGGCAGTTCAGGTTGTGAATTGATCTATGACAAAGACTTTTTTCATTAACTGGAAAATACTGATTTTAACTGTTTTTGCCTTGATATGAGCCATGTTTTAAAGCAGTATCACTCAGGCAGCCCAACATTCCCTAGGCACCAAGCTCAGTACCAGCCCCTATGGGTTAACATATATGTGTGATGGGAGCCTAGAGTAAAGCAGATATGGCTGGTGGGATGGATCACCACACAATTGCAACAAGAAACTGATGTGTATTTTGACAAAGATACAGCTATTAAGTGTTTGATTTTAGCCACTGGCTTAATTTTGTGTAGCACATGGAACATGTATGTTGGTGGGGAGCAATGTGAGATGTGTAAAGCTAGGAAGTATAACCCATAGTTTCATATCCTGTGGCTGTGTAAAATGCCATTGTCATTTCATAGGCTTTTTTTTTTCAAGTTAAATTTTAATCAAGTTTTACTTCTTCTGTCACTTTCCCTACTGCAGCACTTCTCTCCAGTGTCTGGAGAGTAAACTAGCTCAGTGGAACTAAGAACCACTCCAGGTATTTTGGCATTGATGGACCAGTCTGGCATACTGTGGTAAAGTGCATTGTCATCATTTACCAGTGTCACCAACCAGTGTTTTTTTCTCTTCTTAAACCCAATCTTGGAAAACAATTGGAGCACATGCTTGTTAATTCCTATCTACTCCACAAAGCATAAATTTTTTGTATGTACTCAAGCAATCCTTAGATAAACATCCTTTTATACTTTTCTCTTGGTTTGTGTGTATACAGCTGACTCCATTATATTTGAAAGATGGCCCAAGTCTGAATCTAAATAAAAATAGCTTGAAGTACTAGCAAAGACAATTCCACACTACCAGCTGCAAACCCTTTAGGCTTCCAATGTGCAGTACATTTGATATCTGGCAACTGACATACTAATAATTGCCTGTCAATCAATGAATCCTTTAGGGAAAAATGTGAGGAATTTTAGTACTTTGTAAATAAGATTTGTCTTCTCCCTTCTGTGTCTGTTTATATTCTGCAGCATGTAGCTGATGAGTAGAGCCTGTAGGAATAGACTCTTCTGTGGCAGGAGGTCAGATGAAACATTTGGTTAATACAGGTTATTTATTCCTTACCTCCATGAAAAAGAGAAAGTCACTGCAAGCATTGCCATGACCCATCAGCATGACACATGTTCTGTTTGTTTGGCAATGAGGGAAGGAAGACCTCCCATTTTCATTTCTTCATGGCTTACTGACTTTCAGCGAAACAACTTTGTTTCCCACCTTTACCAGAGCAACATCCAATGTGTTGATATTTATGTCTGTGTTGGTTGTAATTAGGCCTCAGAATGTACTAACATAAGTGCATTTGAGGCCCTTTCGTAATGTAGCCACTTTCTTACACCCAGCTTTAATTTTCACTTGCTCAGCATGCTGGCAGATGGGGCCTAACTGAGCTCTTGCTTGTAGGTGGTGGTGGTTGGATTTGGTCACTGCTCATGCCCACATTGATACCAAAAGAGAGGATGCAGCATTTCAGCCTGCTGCAAAATGACTTTGAGAATGTCAGTGGTGCATTGATGTGCAAGTCTTTAATCAATGGGGTGTATATGCAATGCTGTGAGCCACCAGGCACATTTTTTGTGATACTTTCCATAATCCTTTTCCCAAGTTATGTCTTCCAACTCCAGGATAGGAGGTCTTTCTAATTCAATATTTTGTATTTTGTGTATTCAATATTTTGTAGTTTGAAATACTTGAGTTGTACTGATAAAAGTTCCAGTACATCAGAAGTTAGATCTAGGATTACAGATAGGTAGGTAGATGTATCAATATATCTATATCTATCTATCACAGATAGGTGCTATTTAACTCCTAGACTACAATGCCTGTGAACTTCTCACAGAGGTGCAAATCTTTTATTCGCTGTCGTATGACAGGCATAGTGCCAGAATTTCTTTGTTTCCATGTTTGAGGTGATATCACTTTTCTTATGTCTTTTGTAATGTAGTTAAATACTTTTAACCTTACAACCTTGCTATTAATGTTTCACTATTTCTCAATGATGAAATCCATTTCTTTTCAAAATACTGTATATAGTTGTGTGCTAGTGTCAATAAAATTGACATTTGTGTAACAAGCTGTGGCATTTTCTCAAACTTTACTGAACATTGATTTAGTGTGAAACTGTTGATAAATCCTTTCTTGCTAGCTGTAATAATACAGACTTTTATTTCAGACAAATACTGCTTTGACTTTGATTTATAATAGGCTACATAACTGTCATGACTACGTAAACTGATAACTGTACTGGTTTTTTCCTTCTCTTTTCAAAAGAATGATTTATAAACATGAACTTATTTGGAATTGGAAAACATTTGTGTTCTAGCAATAAATCTTGAGTTATTCTAGAAAAAAGTAGGTTTTACTATTGGCCTTATTATATTTATTTTTTATTATATTACATTTACAAGAGCATCTTGGCTGTGTTTTTTAGCAACAGGAACATTTACTTATCATAATTTAAGAAGGACACAAACACATGATAGTAAATTGTATTTGACCTTAATTATATGCAACGATGTATGTGTTTTGCGTTTAATCTGACAGCCTGTTAGATGTGGTAATCAAGAGCTTGTCACATTTTTTTTTGGTTCAATTTTAATGTATGATGCCAAAACAGTACAGATTGTAAATGTTTTTCCACATGACAGATCCTTCTTCTAAAACATGTTTAGATTTTCAGTGGTTTGGAGGAGGGGATAACTGGGAGAACACTGGGCATTTTTGGCAAACTTTCTTTTTTGTGCAGTCAGTAATCTGGCTGCCTCCCAGAAGACAAAATGCTGATTTCAGTAATATTTAATATAGTGTATATGAGTCCATGGAAGTGTAATTAATTGTCTAATTCTTTAATTCAAAATTAAATGGGACTTAATATCTGTGAAAATCTGAAATTGTCATACTTTGTGCATTAAAAGTATTGCTTTTCTTATGTAAATGTAATGCTAGCAATTTCCATCCCAAACAATCAGAGGAGCATGGAAAGACCTACAAGGTATAATATACATACTTGTGTTGTGTGTAGAAATTGGGGAACTAGTAGTTTTCTCCTTTCTTGTTAGATCTGACTGGTCTTAGCAGCTGTAGAAAGTTGTTTTTCTCTAGACTTCAACTAGATAAATTTGTTTTCATTTATGTCCTGTAGTTCCCTGTGAAGTACTGATTTGAGTCTCTGAAGTTCTACTTGGCTAGAAAGAATGGCACTCCTAGGGTGATTCCCATATTGTTATATTTATTCTGTTCCATAGAGTGGATTACAGTGGTGAAAATTTTTATATTAAATTGATATTTAGAGGCATAGAATCATAGAATGGTCTGGGTTGGAGGGGACCTTAAAGATCATCTAGTTACAACCTCTCTGCCATGGGCAGGAACACCTTTCACTCTATATCAGGTTTCTCAGAGCTCCATTCAACCTGGCCTTGAACATTTCCAGGGATGGGGCATCCACAGCTTCTCTTGGCAACCTGTTCTACTGCCTCACCACAGTAGAGAATTGCAGCTCAGCCATGTGTGCCTTGATTCCTTCCCTACAGAGGCAGTAATTTCAGCCCATTCCATCAGCTATGAGACCCTTAAGCAGTCCCTTGGTTAATGCAAGTGTATGCAGTTCCTCTGACTTCAGGGCCACTTGGGCTAGTTTGAGGACTCTGATGGCTGTGTCTTGTAGCATAATTTCACAAGCTGCAATTTAAGATTGCAACTCCTTTTGATACTTTCTTGAAAGAGCCTGTCCTAACTGAATTCTCTTTTATCATTTTTCTTAGCAGGTTCTCTGACTGGCAGCCCTCACCTTTCAGAGCTTTCCATCAATTCTCAAGGAGGACCATCAGTGGCAAATGTGACTCTATCTCCAAACCTGAGCCCTGATGCCAAGCAGTCATCTCCCTTGGTCAGCCCTTTGCTGAATGACCCATCATGCATCAGGACTGATGATGAGGAAGAGGTCAAAAGAAAAGTAAGGCATATGAAGATGGCCTTAGCTCTCTTCTCTGTGATGTGTT
>JAOXXN010000001.1:40519125-40534216 GCA_026770055.1 Myrmophylax atrothorax | reverse complement strand
TGGGGTGATGATTTAAGGGCGATTTTTCTACTATTTCTAACAGGTCGATAAACTACATAAAAGTTTCCACATTAGTTTCTTTAAATGCTGACAGAAAGTGGCAAATGGAGAACCAGAAGTTCTCCTTGGTTGACTACTGAGCACTGTAGAGAGCAATGCTGAGGCAAGCTAGGATAGCTACTTCTGCCCTAGGAAGCCCTCATCAGGCAGTGAAAATCTGTGTTTTGGTCCTTATCCATGTGCTAGGAAGAAAAAACATTATGCACTTCTCAGAAATGCAGGCAAACTTATCCTCTCCCAGGAAAGCTGGTAGTTTGACTGCTACATCACAAGCACATCTGAGGAAAGCTGCTACTCAGTATTGCCAGATGTCACTGTGTGGCTGGCAATTTGAAAAAAAAAAAAAGGGCTTTTAGATCTTAGCATATGAAAGGAGAGGGCTCAATTAGGACTCATGGAAGCAAGTTTGAAAACCTGTAATAAAAAAGCGCTTAGGGAAGTGTAGGAAGATGAACTAAATGTTCATTTATTAACCATTTTCTGTTTGAGAAATAGTGCTTGCTCTCAAGAAGAGCAGCATGATAAAAGTTATATAAACAAGGCAGCAGTCCTTATCTGCCTTCTCAAATGTAGAGTGCTGACTGTTTGGCTGATTCTGCATGTCTGGTGTGGAGGGATGAAGAGGGATAAAGATTTGAAAGTGTCTTTGCCCTATGTACAGAAATAAGGTATGTGTTGTAATACAAACCTCGGAGTTATGCATTGTGAATTCCTGAGACAAAGACATTGAGAGGGGCTTGGTGCCAGCACATTGAGCTCAAGGATAGTTTACATTGCTGAGGTCACTTTTGGGTACTTCTGGGGATTAGAGCTGTGCTACACCCAAATTAATTGGAAATTGTGGGAGAGAAATAACTTGTCCAGGATCCATTAGTCACATCTAGAGACATGTTTGTCTCAATGGCTCTCCTGGTGGGATGTGCCCAGGATAAACTCTGAGACTATTCCACAGCAAGATATGAAATGCTGTTGCATTTACAGTGTATTTTCATGTGATGGTGTTACTTGCTCTGATGCCTTAGTGTTTAAAAGCATTAGTGATGCATGTTTCCTGTAGATTAGGTTTCTCCCACAACAGGGATAGCCAGCCCAAAGTCTTTAAATGTGTGCACACTCCCCAAAGGGTTGGTGCAACTCTGGGAAGCTCTGATGACTTCAGCAGCACATTTCTTATGCTCTGAGCAGTGTTTCATGCACCACTTATTGCTGAAAGGACAGCTGTGCAGCGTTGGCTGGAATGGGCAGGGCAGTAAAAAGCACTACGTAATAGCAGGGTGTGAGCTAGGAAAGGGATGTTTTGCTTTTATTGACTCTTCGAATTACAAATCATTACTCTTATTTAAAAGGCAGTTGTAATGGGGAATGTTTAAGGTATTTTTTAATATAGAACTTTAGGTAACAATAAAGTGATAAAAATTCAAAAGTGTCCAAGTGCTCAAAGACCAGCTATAGTATCCAGGAGGGAGCTGCTGCTCCTAAGCATGTAAGAGAAGATCATTGTAAATTATAATTTGTAAATATAATTTGTTGCAATCAATTTATTATTATTTTGGCTGCAATTGAAGGGCTGCAATCAGAGATTTTTATGTTCACCTCAGAAAAAAAATCTTTGTTGAGATACTTTTCTCTTCTTCTTTGCCTTTCCACTGTCCCCATCAAATTTATTTTTCTTCTGCTACTATTCATGGATGGTTGAGGATATGGGCTGACTTGAGATTTCTTTCCATTAATTTGTCAATTATATACACTAAGAACTTCATGTAATTCGAAAATCTGTCATAGCTGCTTGTGTAATCCCTGTAAGTCAAAGTGGTAGTCATTTGTAGTAATACAAATAAGGTAGTATCCGAGTTTTTTATCAGGTATAAGATGACCCTCCTCCTCTTTTCTTGCAATTGTACACTTGCACTGCTGTAAAAAGGAAGGGACTACTTGGAGAAAAATAAGAAATGGCCTGATTATACAATAATATCCCCACTATTCATCATGATTTTCAGTGGCTTTAAACCTCCCCACACAATGTCGGTGGATTGAGGGCACATTGTGTGTGGGGAAAGCAGCTCCTACATCTTCTGTGGAGCTGGGGATCATAAATCAACTCCCGATGAAAAGTTGTGAGATCCTAGTCTCTGGGCTTTGTCCCTTCTCCCTGGCAGATAGATACCATGTTCAGACAGTGACCCATGAAAACAAGGAGTAAGAAGAACAATTTAGCCATTGGAGCACAACAAATGAGCAGCTTCTTTCCTCTCAGCAAGCTGACTGTTGTTATTCAAGACATACACCGCAGGGAGAACTCTCTTTTGTGCTCGTGCGCTTTGGGCTGTTGTAGCAGTAAGACATCATCTGATGGATTGTGTATTTCAGTTTTTTTTATATTCAGTGTATTTGGATGCTTTTTCCTTGGGGTTTCTTCTTTATTTCTTGGGATTTGCATGTTGAGGAGCCAAGGAAGAGGGCAGTGTAGCATAGAGTTTACTCTGGAGTCCTGGTATGGAGCTGAGGTGGAGTGAAGGTTTGGGTTTAGGAGGTAGACATGAAGCCGTCATGTTCCTCCGATGCCTGGCTTCAGCTTTTCCTGCCTCTTTGTTCCACATCACAGCCTACAACATGCCTATGCACCATCCCCAGTGGGAAAATCAGCTCTGTTGCAAGGGACAGCATTTGCCTGGCAGTAAATAAGCAAAGCAAGAAGAATGGCTGGAACAAGGAGCAATACCCAGCCATCACATTTCTGTATTTTCTCCTCAGAGAACCCTGGTTTTATTTCTTCAAGCAGCATGCATCTGTGTGCAGCACAGGTCATCTCTGTTGGCCTGAGCAGAGGACTCTGATATGATTCACCTCTTCAATGTTCAGCCAGCAGGTGGACACAGGCTGTTGCTTTTGGGGTACTCCCTTCTCTCTGTCTGTGTCACTCTGCCAATATACAGAGCCAGATTTAAAAGCCCTCAAAGGCAGTGGCCAAAGCCAGTGAAGGGCAACCTTGTTGTTCTGTGTGCGACCAATGCGGTGAGATGCTGTGCAAGCAGTCAGTGTTGGCTGTGCTGAAGAGGGGCCAGGGAGTCAGCTTCTGGGAAATGAGGACCTGACTGTTCAGTGAACAATTGCATTAAATATTAGCTTTTGGGAGCACTCTCTGGGACTTCAGTAGACTTGGACTCAGCCTTCAAGTGGCTAGCCAGTAGATAAGAAATTTGCAATGCATATTCTAGCCAACCTGTTGAGGCCTTCAGATCAAAAAAGCAATGTCTATTTAGAAATAACATTCTGTAATGCTGTACTTAGTATTTATCTTGGCAATAAATAGATAACTATATATCTTTCGCGCTCAGAAAGGTACAAAATTGTTGAAGTCCGTTAGATGAGATCAAATGTAGAGACATAAAAAAGTATTCAGGCAGTGCCAGAGAGTTAGAGAATAACACATAAAGCAAGAATTCTTATAGAGATAATTACTGGATAGCATGTCGTTATTGGCAGCAGTACAACTTCATCTGGCTTTGACATTTCTGGGATCGTGTGTAGTGGCACAGCATGAACTGTTTGGGATGGGATGCTGCATACTGGCTCCAGGGCTGGAGGATGTCTTTCCTGTGCTTCCTGCCAGTGTGGTGCTACTGCCTTGGACTTCAAATGGTTGTGGTTTTCAGCTGGGGACACTTTGATATGCACCACTTGAAGCAGAGCTTCAGGGGTTGGAAAGTTTTATTTACAACCTGTCAGAGGAAGACTCAGTGGGGAGAGCTTCTGGATGGACAGGGCATGGGGAAAGGGAAAGTCAAGAAACAGCATAGAGGGGAGACACTTTGACAGACAGAGGCCTCCTGGAGACAGAAATAATACTTCTATCCTCAGGTAACGTGGAGGCTGTAGTCATACGATGTCCATCTGTACCTCTGCTATTCCTTGCAGCTAAAACTATTTCTTAGGCATGATTTTACTACAGCAGTGTTTGCCTTAACATAGCGCTTTTTGGTGATAGTAATTAAAGTTACCACTGATACAACCCAACCCAACCCAACTTCCTACCCCAGTGTAACCTTTGGGTTCATAAAAAAAAAAAATCAAAACCATCTTTTTGAGAACTGCTTTTCCTTGCTTAAATGGGCATGCGATTGCCTGGGAGACTTAACACAACAGGAAATAATTAAAGACAGCCTATAAAACTGGCTATTGTTCAAATGAACATGGAGCAATCCCTTGTTTATCAACTGAGTCTCTTTGTCTATTGAAGGATAAAATAGGAAATGTTACTGTGTAGTATTTACAAACTGCGCCCTCCACATTTTGCAGTTAGAAAAGCACGCAGAGAGATTATCCAACATGAACATAAAAATGTTTAACTTAACTAAACAAAATATATGTCCTGAATATGCATCTATTAATGTGATAATATGCATTTTATTTAAAAGCAAAAATTCTCTGTATCTTGCCAGTGAAAGTATATTCCTAAGAACAGCTGCATCCTCTATGATTTGGTGAGCGTGGGACCTCTCTGGTTAAATTGCCCATACTAAGGAATACAGAGTTTTATAACCTGGTTGTCCACTTACTCTTTCACTTCACACAGAATTGTCTTAAAAGTGTGAAGTACTGCAAATGGGTGAAAAAATGTATATCCATGTAGTAGATAACAGAGGCCATGTTGTCCTTGGATTCATTTAGGGCTTCATTATATTTCTGCCCTCTTCCAAGGTAGTGAGTTTCTGTGGCTGAATTGCAGTTGCTCACACCAGGACTGGATCTGTCTCCCAGTACTCCAATGTGGGAGCTGAACTAATCGTAAAAATTGAGGACAGCATATAAAAAGCCATGTTGTGAGAAACTTGGATGCAGTATTAGAAGTTGGAAAGGGGAGGGGGACAGTGCTTCTCCACACACACCCCTAGTGATTTTCTTTTGAAAGCATAACTTGGTTGTAACAGATCTGTAACAGGTTCTTACGGTCATGATTTTTCCTCCTGTGTTTTCTAAAACGTGTTTGGATTCAGTCAGAGTGTGGTGTCCTTGCCTGTCTCGCACATGGGTTTAGAAGCAGGAATATCATTTTTATCAGGAGCTGGAGCACTCATCCAAGTGCAGCTGGCTGGGTGGGAGGGAGCAGTTTGCATTTGTAATATCATAAGTGACAGAACGAAAATTCCTACCCGTGTGTAACACTTATGAGTCAAGCCCAGATGCTGGGTAGATATATATTTTTTAGTCCCACTATCCCCTACATAAGCAGAAAGGTTTTCAGAGGAGGAACACCCCTTGGGTCATGTTCTGGGGTTCAGTCATTGTTTCTGGACAGAATTAACCTTCTGCTCCAAGCCCACATATTGTCATGGGATTTTGATGCCTTCTTTTTTTGTAAATAATTTCTGGCCTTCTCTGGAGTATTTAAAAATGCTAAAAATTTTCTTTAAAAGTCTAATCTTTCTGTTAAGTGCCTGCCTTCTCTGTTGTTAGGAGTGAAAGCCAGGCTGGGTGAAAGGTGTACTGTACCTGACATATCTATCAGGAAGATTCCTCACATGTCTCTGAGTGATGGAGCATGGGGGTCAGGATTCTAAAAGAAATAAGCTATAGAGTTCCTTTCTGTGCTTATAAGTGATTATGTGGTTTTATTGCATGACTGAAGCGTGTGGTATTTCTGTTGCTGACAGGGAAGGCCGCTCTAATGCTCACATTAAAGGAGATTACCAAAGAATCGGAGATGTTATGCTAAAGAACATTCAGAGTATGAAGGTAGGAGTGATCCTATAACCACTAAGCTTTGATATGGATTAACATTAGCATGCTTTTCATTTTCATATGATGTTGCCTCTTGTGCTTTTTTTTGCCAATTGTAATCAAGGATTAGGCTATGAAAGTTTCCTTTGGTGAAGTAGCAAGCATTTGGCGAAATCTAAGATTTCTGCATTGCAAGCTGATTTTAAAGCTGTCCAGCCCCTCTTCTCCACTCTCCAAATATAGAAGCAGCAAACACAAAGGTTCAGAAATGTTTAATTTCCAGCTCTTTTTTCCTTCAAATAAGAAGGCAAAGCATTGGAATTCATATGGATGAAGAGACTGTTCAAAAGCTGAGCATGCCTTCTTTCTTATGCAAATATATATGTTAAGATATTGTAGGAGTAGTGACCATAACCTGGATATTGATTTGACTGGGGAAAGTTCTATTCCTCCACTACGGTGCAAAGTTAGATGAAAGGTTTTTAAATCAATGAGAATAATTGCCTTCAATCCCTTTAAAGCTGGAAATAAAAATACATGTATGAACAGTAAATCTAGGTGTAATGTTCAGCAGATTTTGCAATTGTTCTTAGTCTGGCCAGAGCAGTATTGTTGATGCTCTGTGTTACTGAGAAAACAGCATGGAATGCAGGCACAGGAGCCTGTGACAACCCTGAGGACTTTTATATGGATGTAAGCTCACCTTACTATTATGTAGCTATGCATCCAGGTTGGTTTGGGGCAAAACAAGGCACTTCACCTTCTGTATGTGGATGTCACAGTGCTTGCAAAATCATCCGATAAATCTTTCCTCGGTGATCGCTGTTTGGGCATTCTGCAGTTGGTAAATGCAGCAGCCTTGAGTCCTTGGCTGGAGAAAAGGGCAGTTTAATCATTACAGCTCTCCTGAGATGCTGGTCAGTACTAGGTTTATCTTTCAGAAGGACAGAGAAGCAGGAAAGTTAAGTGATGTGCAAATGATTATACAGCAAATCAGAAGAAGGGAACATAGAAATCTCCGTTTACAGTCCCCAGCATAGACAGCCTTATCACTGATAAGGCAGCCTTATTCTCTCTGCAGTGTACTTGGTCAGGAACTGCTTTTCCCTCCTCAAGATGTAATTCAGATGCATTGGAAGAAGCATAAATGGGAATTTTCTACCTCCATCATCCCTGCTCTCAAGAAATCTGCACTTCTTCACTAACATTTTTTAGAATACCAGAAGGCTTCTGACAGACTCTGGCTCTGCTCTTTGTACCTTGCAACATCAAATTGTCTATCCTTCACTGTCTGCATGTCCTTCTGGGGCAGTAGGCTAAAGGCAGTGTACAGTCCTCATTAACCTGTCAGTGTGCTTTCACCCTTCCAATTTTCCCTTTCCCATTAGAAGGTTTTACTTCATGTGCTTTGAGATTCAGCACCACTGATTAACTGATACATTGAGAAGAGAGGCAAAAGCCAGTTTAACTTAAAAGAACTGCGCAGGAGACAATAAAGTTAGTTAAAACTCTACTTATTTATCATGAGACCTGTTAAAAGGCCTGAAAATTGACATTCCTTGTTTAATTAACATAGGAGAGAAGTTAAGAGCAAGTAATTAATGGGCAGCCAGGAGGTCTGCTTTGTCTTTGCTTGAATTACAGACTTGTAAAATGAATATGCAGTGTATGGAGGAAACAGCTTGGCTGTAGGGAAAGTATGTTTCTGGTAAACTTGTCACAAATCACAGGAGAGAGAGAGTTGACTAGAAATGTGTCAGAAAGCACAAACTTCAGATTAAACAAAAATGTCTTCTCAAGTCCATTCATTTGACACATTCAGTTCTTTTTGTTGGTTCTTAATATTCTACCAACTGCTGGAAAACCTTATTTGGCTGCTCAGAAAAGCTCTGTTTATCCTGAAGAACCAGCTCACCTTTTGCAAAACACAAATTAATTCCCTGTATTGTTAAAAAAACCCCAACCTGCTGAATTTTTTTAGATGGGACTTGTAAATATCTGCGATACTGAGACCTAAATGTAGCTGCTATGTGTTTCATGCAAACCTCAGTCACTTATTGGTGCACTGGTTGCTTCCCTACTGCCAGTGGGATGATCTTAGAGACTGCACTAAGGAGAAGAGGATGTAGTCCAAGGATGAAGAACATCCCCCTTTCGGTTGGACAGCACCTCCATTTTTGTGATCAGATTCCCAAGAGATGCAACTTCTCATGAGTAAGAGAGGAGCAGAAGCTAGAAGTCCATTTGCCTGCATCTCAGTTCCCCAAAAGCACCTAAGGGAACTGGGAAAACTAAATTGCTTCATCCTTCTAGAAAATCCCATTTTCTTTCCTAGCTCTGCATTCACACTGTCTGGCTGTGTCCCTGTTGCACCATTTGCACGAGCTACGTTCATGTAATCTCCTTCCCTTTGGATTTCTCACTGATAGGAGACTCAATTTTGTTGACTCATGTACTTCTGTTTTATAGGGAATGCAGAGAGGGTGGGGGTGTCTCCTTCAAATGAGTAATGCCATTTCTCCTTTGTGAGAGAATATTGGAGCCATTATGTTTTACAGTGACTTTGTTTGCAAAATTCCCACTGCTGTGCTGGTTTGTTGTTTTGCTGGAGTAAGTTTGTACTGAGTCATGTCTCACAGTGATTGCTAAGAGCTCTACCACATCCTCTTTTCTTTTGTGCACATAAGCAACTGACAATTCACCTGCGGAAGCACAATGAGATTTTAATGGAGCTGGAGAATGGGATCAAGAACTCTCGCAAGCTGGAGACCTTTTGCAGAGATTTTGAACTACAGAAAGTTTGCTACTTGCCTCTCAACACCTTTCTTCTCAGACCTTTACACAGGCTTATGCACTATAAGCAGATAATGGAGAGGCTTTGCAAGCACTATCCTCCAAGCCACGTAGACTTCAGGGATTCAAGAGGTAAGTAAGAGAAAAGACTCCAGTTTCTGGGGCTGGGGAATGGCATCCAAATCTGTTAGAGGTGTATGGCTGGACAAAACAAAATCATTTTTTTTAAGCCTACATCAAAAGAGGATTGAGTTGCAAAATCCAGCACTCAGAACACCGGAAACAGTAGGATTAAGGTTGCTCTTGTATACACATTATGCCACAGTCTGGGCAGGTATTTGGAAGAGAATTCTGCTGGGGGTTATTAAACAGACAGAAATGACAGACGGTTCAGAAAGTCTCTTAAAGTCAAAACAGGTGGGAGGTCGGGAGAGAGCACAGGGAACATACCATATGTGCTTGTCTTGTTCCTAGCTTTCCCTACAGATCTGCTAAGAACACAAAATATTGGCCCAGATGAACCCTTGCTCTGACCCTGTAGGGCTGCCATTGTTATGTCTTTAAGTGTTATTTGTCTTTTTTTCAAGACATACAGTTTGCTCTACTATCATTTCCATGATTTGTGTCAGGGACTCAAAGCAGCTAGCATGGGTTGTTTGGGGTTTTTTTTCAAACATGAAAAGATTTCCCTCCTGTGGTCTGAACTCATTGCCTGCCATTTCTTTCTGATGATTTGTGTTCCTTTTTCCTTACCCCCATCCTGCACTCCTGTTGTAAGCTAGGTATGTTTAAGGATAGTTTTGCTACCTGTACAGTTAGCATCGGTGCAGATCCATGGACGAGCTTGGGCAGGGAGCAATGCTCAGCAGGACTGCTCCCAGCCGTAAGGTGTAGCTGAGTCAGCTGGCTGAGTTCCCTCAGGTTGTGTGAGATGAGACCTACAGCAGGCAATGCAGGAAATGTGGAGGTAACCTGACCTATGGCAATAGGAAATGCCACAGAGGTCTGTGGCACTGAAGTGCTGTGGGCACAGATGTTTGCCCAAATGTAGCTACTGCCTGAATGATCTCAGCAAATGCAGCGAGTAGTGCCTTATGTCCTTCAGCCAAGGCTAGATGATGAGGATGATGTGCCCATTCCCACCTCCCCAGAGAGTTTGATTCCTGCTCCACTTTTGAAATGGATATGAACATAGGATTCACAGATGAAAATAAGAGAGCTTGAGGAGTGTGACTTAGAGACACCATCACTCTGGGATCAGTCTCTTACTAAGGTGTTTGCAGATTATTGTTAAAGGTCAGTCAGAGTGTAAAGCAAACAAAAAAAATGGGAGATGTGGATTAAACCCCAGCAGAGAGCACCTGTCTCCCAATAGCAGGTGGTTGAATTGTCTACTGAGCAACAATATAAGAAGGAAGGAAGAACCACTGTTAGTGTTCCCTTGACTATACTTTTTTTAACACAAATGGCTGTAACTGCTCTTCGAGCTCTGAAGTCAATCAGTGTCTTTGGCCCATTCAGACTGCTCATCCATTCAGGTGCGTCAAGGTTGTTGCTCCCATACATGATGGCACAGGGAATGGGTAGAATCTTTGCAGAGAAGGAAGTACAGCCATGATATGACTCAGCAACATGCAGCCCTTTTAGTTGTTCTCATTGATGCGATTGAGGGCAACTCCAAGATCACCATGTTTGCCATCTGAAATGATACAATAAATGACAATGACATTTCCTGCTGTTTTCAAATATGTGCTGCAGGCACGGGGAAAAAAGGATTTTTTTTTTTCAAGAATAAAGAACATCCCTAGATTGACTGGAGATGTAGCAAGTTAAATCATTTAGGAGAACCCATTCATTGGTGCTCTGAATTGGCTCCAGTGTTCTTAAAAATTTCCTGTGGCTAAAATAGAACAAACTTTTGGTTTAGGAAAGGGACTGTCTCTTCTATACAGCACTCCACCCTTTCCACTGCATAAGATGATGTCCAGAGTTTGTGTGGGTTTTAGTCTGCCTGAGTAGCTTTACACTGTGAAGAAGGGTAGCACAAGAAGGTTCGTGAACTGGGTGCTGCAGAGAGAAGCTAGGTTTCTTTTTGAATATTCTTGTTAATTTTTAATAAGCACTTTATGAATTTGTCCATCTAGCTGCTTTGGCTGAGATTTCTGAAATGGTGGCTCAGCTCCATGGCAATATGATAAAGATGGAGAACTTCCAGAAGTTGCATGAACTGAAGAAAGACTTGATAGGCATGGACAATCTGGTGATCCCAGGAAGAGTAAGTAACAGACTTGTGATAAATTTTAAAGCATTAGGTGTGTTTTACAAACCTGTTAATTAGGGGCAGCTGTGACATTGCCTTTCCTTATATAAACTTTTTTCTCTCTACAAAAACTGTTAAATAAATGTAATAATACTGTATGTTGTGGTTTAGCCCCAGCCAGCAGCCAAGCACAGCAGCCACTCGCTCACTCCTCCACCAGTGGGATCTGGGAGAGAACCGTAAGGGTAAAAGCCAGAAAACTTGTGGGTTGAGACAAAGACAGTTTAGTAGGCAAAACAAAAGTTGCAGATGCAAGCAAAGCAAAACAAGGAATTAGTTCACTGCTTCCCATGGGCAGGCAGGTGTTCAGCCATCTCCCCAAGAGCAGGGCCCCGTTACCCATAACACTTACTTGAGAAGACAAATGCTGTCACTCTGAACGTCCCCCCTTTCTCCTTCCCCCCACTTTTTATGATGTGCATGATGTCCTATAGTATGGAATATCCCTTCGGTCAGTTGGAGTCACCTGTCCTGGCTGTGTCTTCTCCCAACTTTCTGTGCATCCCCAACTTCCTTGCCAGCATGGCAGTACGAAAAGCAGAAAAGGCATTGACTCTGTGTAAGCACTGCTCAGTAATAACAAAATCACCTCTATATTATCAACCCTGTTTTCAGCACAAATCCAAAACACAGCCCCATAGTAGCCATGGTAAAAAAATTAACTATACCCCAGCCAAAACCAGCACATCATAGAAAACAGGAACCTTTAAAGCAGAAAGAGGCAATACTTTTTATTGATTTTATTAGGTTTGTCTTTAGTATAGATTTGGGCAGTTGTAGGCAATTCCAAACAACTATTACAACAGACACACTAAAAATGTAATATTTATCACAGCTTTCAGAGCTTGAACAGTTGCACATTTCCTCATTTCATGCTGCCCTTATATTTTTTCCCCAACCCTTGGTGCTAAATCATGATAGATTAAAGAAAAATAAGACATCTCTGCTGGAGGACCTTCAGCCCTTTCCCAGTGCCTTGCTTTGAAACTCACGGCCCTGGGGACAAGCAGTCTCTTTAGTCTAGGTGTAACATTAGGCAATAATTTTTGAGACGCAGTTGCCTTAAGTAAACACTTTTAATTGTATCACAAAAATACCAACATCTCTTCTTTACTTGTCACACTTTTTTAAGAACAAAGGCTTGTTTCAGAATAAGTGAGCCACAGTGTAATATTTGTAGCCTTTTTTATTTTCCTAGCACACGTATATGTGCATGCAGACTTGAGAGCTGTCTGTTGTTGAAGTAGTTTCCTCCCCACTCCTTTGACTTCTGTGTGTCATACACAAAAATAGTACTTGTAGCAAGCGAAATGCTGGGGTATGAAGTTGATGTGCCATTGGGAAGGCAGTGCTGAGCACAGGTATTTCTGGATTTGTGGCTGTTCCCCATTCCCTCACTTTGCCTTTCCCTGTCTCCAAGCAGCTGCCACAGCTCATGTTTCTTTCTAGTGATCCACAGACTGTTCACATCCTTGGCAAGTCCCTCAGGACATTTCACAGCCTGTGCATCTCTCTATCACATGAAATTAAATGCTGTCATCGGGTGTTTCTGTTACCCTGTTCTATTTGAAGACCAAGCAGTCTTCCTGTCCTAGGAAGTTCAAGCAAAAGGCAGATGGGGGGCAGAGGTGGTTTGCCTGCCAAAGCAAGAAGCACTGGCCACCACACTCTTGCACATGCCCAAGATATTGCTGCTTCCAGTCCTTTGGCTGCTCTTATGGCTCTGACATTGCCCTGGTGTAGGCCAGAATGGGAGGTAAATGCCACCATAATCCCATCCTTTTCATGTTGTCTCAGAGTGGGATCTCTGCTGCCACCAAGCTGGGACCTATACTGGACATGCAACCATCCCGTGGCTGGTTGTGCTTGCAGGTTGAAGTGGCTTGCAGCACTGGGAGGGACTGGGAGGGCACTGGAAGCTCTTGATTCATGTGTTAACACAGAGCTTGCCATGGTGGTGCTAAGCCTGCTGGTGACTATCTGATGGTACCATATAAGTACTAATTATGATTAATAGTCTTTGGTGGCCAACAATAACTTCTAGTAGCCTCTCTAATTTTAGATAGCCAGTTTATTCCCAAGATTCAGGTGATTATAATACTTTATGTAAGTTTTAAATGCATAATTATGAGTAGAATAACCTTAGAATGACTGTCCTAAATAAATATAAACCTCTTGGCAGAAGTGGGAGAGTGACTGAAAAGCTGTATTTTCATGGGTTTCAGATAAGTGGAAGGGTGAATTGCTGCATGGTTCACAGTAACCCCAAGAAATTCAGCATTTTGAAAGTTTCAGATGTGCTACTTTTCCTCTAATTCCATACCTAAACATTCTTAAGTACTTTGATCTAACTTAATGTGCTGTATTATATTACATGGGTGGTACTGGGATAACTCACATTGCCAGACAAATGTCCTTCTTGTTCTGCTGCTGCTGCTGCTGTTTAGTTCTGTAGCTGATTTTACATTGCAGTGAAGAGCTCTGTATGTCACACACACCACAGAAGCTTACCAGTGGCTAACCAATAATACACAGGTCAACTTATCGTTAGTTTATACATCATTTGCACCATGAAAAACACACAAAACTGATGAAAGAGCTGTCTGAAGTTAAGCTATCTTAATGTTAAGTAAAGAAAATTTTGCTTGGCTGAATTTTCCTAAAATGAGTGAAAGGAGTTTATCCTAAAGACAGTTACAAATGGAAAGGAATTACTCTATAAATAAGATTTTTAACATGTTTCATAAAATTAAAAGTCTTGATGACTGGTATTTAAGTCATTCCTGTTACCAAGTATCATATTTATGTTTGCATAATAAAAAAATCATCATTTTTGCAGGAGATTTTTGTTTTATTTGTTTCCTACAGGAGTTTATTAGACTGGGCAGTCTTAGTAAGTTGTCTGGAAAAGGGTTACAGCAACGGATGTTCTTTCTGGTAAGTAAGAAGGCAGTTTTTCTTTACATAATGAAATATAACTCTAGGCAACTGTTAGACACACTGCTAGACTTGAATTGTGAATTACAGTAAGTATTTTTAAACAGCTTTATTTAAATTGACATAATAAATCACCTGTGTAGTAGGTTGTTAAGAACTTACATTTCTGCCCCAATCCAATGTTTTCTTTATTACTGCTTCTTACAAAGATAAAACTAGTTTTTTATATGACAAGGTGAATATAATGGTAAAATAATACTTCACAGCACCTTGTCTTAAATAAAAGCAGAGTCATTACAAAATGAAAGTGGCACCATGGATAGTGATCATATCCAGAAAAGAAGATAAAGAGTGACTCTTGGTGATATGAACAATAATTCACATAATGCTTTCAGGACACATAACAGAACCAAGTTTTTCCATAAATGTCCAGTTTCAGCCCACGAATGCCCAGCATGTTGATGGACATGTCTTTATCTGGAGATACATCTTGTGGCTCTTGCTATAGGAAAGGTTATTTGTCATGTCCCAACATCACTCACAGCATTTTCAAGTTATGGTGATCCCACTTGATCTTGATCCACAGGAGCTGACCAGATGGTTCCTTCTCTCTTCCTGGCCAGCTGACTTGCTCCCAAGCTCCCCATCTTGCTGATGCTGAGCCCTTAGTGCTGGGGCACTGGAATACTCATCGGAGTGCATAGATTTTCTAATCCAGTGTTACAGGGCAAAACATTGAATAGTTAGTGCCGTGTGTGGCACAAGAATACTTCCTTGTATGCAAAAGGTGGAGGTAAATGTGTGTGTAGGGAAGCTTGTGAGCGTGCTAGGTTTTACAAGGTTTGATATTAATCTCTCAAATAAGCCAAAGATACAACCTGATAAATCTACCTGGGTAGGATTATCCTCTGGTTTTAAAGGCACTGAAGAGGAAGCTTAACGAATATGGTGCCTATTTTCTTTCATGCTAACAGTTTTTGTCACCAGATGATGTCTTGATATTGTATCTGTATTGATGCCGTGAATGCCCCCACAAAACAGGACTCTGAGTCAAGTTGGTGTAAGATGAGATAAAAAGTCCTTTAATAACAGGCTGAGTGCCCACAGGAATACATGGTGACATGCATGCACGTCTCAGGCTTTGATTTCTATAGCTTTTATAATATGATCCCTCCAATCACCTCTGTACACATCTCTCGGTCCATCCCTGGTCCTGCCCCTGGTCCCACCCCCGAGAATTGGGTCTGGGGGTCAGCAAGACCC
>JAOXXN010000001.1:40507022-40519025 GCA_026770055.1 Myrmophylax atrothorax | reverse complement strand
TTGCTACAGCTACAAGTACTTCTAAAATCTACAAAATGTGAAAAATCAGAAATCAAAAACCCCTTCGGCATCAGTATAAAACATTAAAAATCTGAGACTAGACTCGCAAGGTGCTCGCACTGTCAAAGAGGTACTTGATCTGTCCCAAGTACCAGAGTCTATTTGGAGGTAAAATCCCGGGTCAGTACTACGGGATTCTGAATACATTGTAATCACTGGCAAAATTAAATCCCCCTCTAGTGGCTGATCACAAAATTTCATGAACTACTACTACTGGATTGTAGAGGTCTGTGGTGAAAGCTCTGTTTCACACCACAGAGTATGATTTTCTTGATGCAAACACCTGGTTTGAGAAAAACACCCTTTGACCCAGGTGGCACAATGAAAACATGCCATTCATTTTATGGCAACAAAATGCAGGCAGTAATTTGACATGCTTTGGACAACTGCTGTTTCATGAATGAAGCTCTACAAATTGAGATGCTCAGTCTCTTCACCTTGGTATTTCAAACCTAAATCCACCTATCTTAAAACAGTCTCCCAGCTTCCTTCTGAATATGAGGAGTAATAGACACTCCATTCATAAGGGTTGAGTTGGACACTCTTGCACATACTTACCTTTTCACTCAAAGCAGAAGAAGATATTGGGGAAACACACATCTTCTATAGCTTCAAAGTGTGGCAGAGTGTGAAACAGTTTCACTACTTGGTTTCACTGCTGTGTGGCTTGTTAGTTCTGACACAGAGATCACAAAGGGAATAATAGAAGACAGTGGGAAATTGTGGGAATATAGCTAAAACTAGCTCAGAAGGAAGGCAGGGAAAATGACAGGTGCTAATATTAGGTAGTGGAGTACTGTGGAAGCCAAAATTTTGGATTCATGCATTAGGATTGTCTTACAAATAGTCAACTTAAATGTATTTTCCGTTGTGTTATTTTTTGTTGTGTTATTTTTTTCCCACATACATCCATGCTAAGCAAGATCATTCTAATAATGCTTATTCTTGCTTTTTAGTTTAATGATATCTTGTTGTACACAAGTAGAGGCCTGACAGCATCCAATCAGTTTAAAGTCCACGGGCATCTTCCACTGTATGGCATGACAGTAAGTATTATGAGAACTTAAGGGATTTGTGCTGAAATGGCCATTTGTGGTCCTGTCTTAAGTGCTTGATGAATTTCTGCTGGACTGAAAGCAGCAGCACAGGGAACGTTCTCTGATTCAGAGGCCATGAGTTTTACAAGTAATTCATCACCAGTTCATTACAGACATACTGTGCAAGGCAAGTAAACAGAACCAAGAAGCTTAATTTCTATAAAAACAACATTTCAAAATGTTTCCAGCTCTGTATCTTAAAGCCAAAGTAGTGGGAAACTGGCAACAATATATCATTTGGAGCTCTTGCTGCAAGTCCTCTGGCAAACAGTCAATTCAAGCCAATAGCACCTAGTTGCCTCTTCCTATGTGGTTTCAAAAATACTTTTACTAATTTCAAAACACTTTCATTCTCTCCATTATTTTCTTTGGACCTTCTCATGGGTTGGTATCTCTTCTGTATTGTTTTCTTGAGAACCGAGCTAGGTAATCACTACCACAGTAACTGATTTTCTGTAAAGATTGAGGCTTCAAGTTTTATGAAGCACTTCAGGGAACCTACTCAATTATTGATGGCCATTTGGCCTGGACTTGTTCACAACAGAACTGTTATGCTGCAATATCCAGAGCGCTCCCAGCCTCTACCACACCCTTTTGTATGACAAATCACTCTTCAGATAAAAACACCGCTATTTACTTCAACACAAAGCAGACAAAGCCATACTTTGGGTTTAAGAGGTAATTGCAGAACTAACTTACTATTCTTCCAGTTTGCAAGCCACCGTTTTTTCCTCAATACCTAGCTCAAAGCTATTGTTTGGGAACACTTCTTTTAGTTTTATTTTCGCCAGCGGTAAAAGCTTGTTCAGTTCACTGTTTCACCTTAAGAAATACGTACTTTCTGAAATCTGACTGCATTTGGGCTTTTATCTCTCAGATAGAAGAAAGCGAGGAGGAATGGGGAGTTCCACATTGTCTGACACTACGAGGTCAACACCAGTCCATCGTTGTTGCTGCAAGGTAATTCAGTGGAGACAAAATACACATGTGAACTCTATTTCTCTGCAACTGTCACAGTGGGATAGAAAGGAATCATTTTGTTTGTATTTGCTCCTAAAAGAATTCCAAATTCTTTTGTGAAAGCCACTTGTTAAAAAGGAAAAAAAAAAGTGGATGGGACAAAAGAGAGCGGCAGAAAAAGGAGAGAAAAAAGGCAGCATCTCGTGTCTGAATTTATTTATTTTATTTAAAAGTTAGCTCAGTTTCTGACTATTTCTAAGAGTTGGCTTTCAGCCTGTATGAAAGTGAATAAAACTTGAATTTTCATTGTTAGTACCCGTGCTGAAATGGATAAATGGACTGAGGACATCCAGATGGCAATAGACCTGGCAGAGAAAAGCAGTGGCCCTGCCCCAGAGCTACTGGCAAGCAGCCCACCTGACAATAGTAAGTAAATGCTAGAGAGAAGGTTTTACTCATATTTGTCAGTATGATTGCTAATTGCTTCTAAGCAAAGTGGTGAAAAATGCTGGCCACATCAAACCAATGCATTGGAAGTTGATTTATATATATCTGTATGTATAGATATATTTATAGATGTGTCATTTTAACATTCTTGTTGATGTAAGCAGAAAGTTTCATTGAATAGAGAAGTTACTTAAGCATAATGATTCCAGGAACTATATAACCAGATTTGGGCAGTGCCTGTCCTTGGAAGGTATTGAAAACACCAACAAAGCACGGTAGTTAGTCTTTAATTCTAACACTTGCAGAAACACATTAAATAAATACATAAAATATAATAATCTACTTTAAATCTGCACAAAATTACTTCTAAAATTGTGTTTTAAAATTAGTTCACAATATTGTGGACAGACTTGATTTGTTTAATTTTTCCAATTATATATGTTGTTGCATAGAGGAAGAAAGATGCTTTTTCCCTGCATTTCATAGAGTCTCCTGATGAAACTACTGTAGACCAGGAATCTGAGGACGACCTCAGTGCATCCCGCACCTCACTCGAACGTCAGTCACCACACCGTGGCAACACTACGGTGCACGTCTGCTGGCACAGAAATACCAGTGTTTCAATGATCGACTTTAGTATTGCTGTGGAGGTATCTGCCTCAGAACGATCTGAACTGCAGCTCCAGGCTCGCTTTTGAATGACAATTTCCTTTTTGCTCCTCCTTCTTAAGTGCACTGTTACATTATCTCCTTCTGGGGAAGTTTCAGGCACACCTATTGAACAGCCTCCCCTATTTTCAAAAGATGGCATAAACCATCACTCAAGAAGCATGTATCTGCTCCCATAGTGCACCTCTGTAAAATCAGCTCAAGCAGCAGCTTTCACAGAAATGACTGTCCAAAAAAATGCTGATGCTCTTTGAAATTCAAAGCAGTTCAAACTGTCTTAATGTTTTCAGATACAGCCGCATTAAGTCATTGCTGGAGCGGAAAGGATATTGTCTTTGGCTGCTGCAGCCAGAGTTTTAATTATGTGTATTACTAACTTACTTTCTTTACCTAGCCATCTTTTCTGGAACCTTGTCTCATTGCTCAATCTCATCTGCTTTTCCCTTATTTGCGTTTTCCACCTCAAAATAGAAACCCTTTTTTCTCCCCTGATCACAGCTATGCCAATTTGATACGCATTCGTTAATTCTGTACTCAACAGCTGAGGTGCAGACACTGATTTTTCAAACACTGGAATAAAACACTCCTAGTTCAGGGTAGGTTTTAGGATGCAGTGGTAAGCCTGCTAAGGTGTTCTTCCTTCACCCAAAAGAGTCTCCAGCGAGCTCTGAGTACTTTATTACAGCCCTCATCAAATGGAAATTTATGCTGAATGAAAATGGAAAACGGATTCTTAAAGCTGAGTGCACTTGCACTCAAGTGGCAACCCTCAGACATCAGGCCATCATTGCTCTAGAGAAGATGTACTGATGCAGAACACAGAGATGCACGGACACACATATTCCTAGTTTGTGTAACCCATCTCTGTTTTTAAACAGAAGGCCAGTTTGTTGCTGAAATATGACAAGAAAAATTATTCCATACTAGAAAATGTTATTGTAGAGCCTCATTTAGATCCCACGCAGGTGGATTTTCTGCTCTTTATATCCTTACTTCCTGCAAGGGATAATTCAGCACAAGACAAGGTCTAGTATTTTTCCCTAAAGCAGAGGTCTTATTTTAAATAGATATAAAACTTAAACCAGTGACTCATTCCAACTATTAAAACATATAGTTAGACAAACCTATCTGAGATCAGTGCTCATTGTTCCTCATTTTTGTTCCCTCTCCATGCCTCAAATGAACATAAACAAAGCAGTGAAGACCAAACATACCCTGGAGACATGTGTTGTTCTGTGAAAACATCTTCAGCTCCACTGCCGCTCCATGCGTGGCAGGTTACGCTCATGCTCACATCATTCTGTCGGTGCCTCTCACTTCAGCATTACCGTTTATTTTCTTTGTGTCTCTCCCTCCTTTCTGTCTCTCTCATGGTAGAAGATCCTCTCTCTGTCAGTGACTGTTCCTCCCTACCTGCTGGACTGATCAGTGATCAGCGGCCTGTTTCCATTTCATATGTCTGCTGGTACCGAATGCAAAGCCTGTCCTTTTATGATATCCTCCAGAGTAATGAGGTAACAGAAAATTAAGGAGAACACGTGTAACTTAGGACAAGGAGGCAGCAGTCCAGATATCAGAGAATGGGATGATTTAAAGGAAAGGCTTTAACATATATCGCAGGCTGGTGAACACAGAACTTTTTAAGAATACTTCATTTGTAGTAGGTACACCAGGACCCACAGATTTTGACTATTAAGCTTTACACACTAAGTTACTAGCTTCTGCATGAGATAAACAGAATGATGTAAACAGCTATTTTGATCCAGGTGAGAGCCCTTATAGTCAACAAGGAATGGGAACTCATTAATAATTCACTGAGAATTCCCCTTTATTTGCAGGGAACAATAATACTGCACTTTACATTTTCAGTATGTGAAGAGCATTTTCCTCGACCAGTGTTTAAATACATGTACTTAGTTATGGCTTCCTCCTCCTTTTCATTAAACTATCTAAAATCCAGCTAAGAATAAGGTTCCTACTCCTTGTTTTTGAAATTTTTGAGAAGTTATCATGTGAACTCCCCAGGTACTGAGAGTTCAGTCTTTATCTGCAACTCTAAAGTATGTCATAATTTTCCTTTACATCACAAATTCATTTCAGACTTTCTGTTTCCATTCTATTTAAGTATCATTCTTAAAGAACAAAGACCGAGTAGGATAATAAGACTTATGCTTAGTAGTAGATTACTGGAAACCACTTCAATTGAGAAAATAATTATTGTAGTACCTTTGAGTTTTTGGAAGTACCCAGCTGAAAAAAAAAATACATAGTACTATTTAGCAGTAATAAAATGCAGAAAAGTATGTCCATTCAACTGAAACATTTTCATGTACCACAAGGTCACATAGAGCCAAATAAAGTCAAATAATTTTTCTTACAATAATTAAACTGCAGGTACCCTTCACTGTTTCATTTGGCTACTTTTGATCTGTTTCAGAACCAGCTGTCTGGAAACCTCCTAAGAAAATTCAAAAACAGCAACGGGTGGCAGAAGCTTTGGGTGGTGTTCACCAACTTCTGCATGTTCTTCTATAAATCACACCAGGTAAGCACCTGGGCAAGTCTGTATGCCTGGAGATGTTTGGTGGGGTTTTTCCAGAGAGTGAGCAGAGAAAAAAGTGGACATCAGTCACAGATGCTGTAGGTGAGAGAAGGAGGTGCACTGGTTGTGGCTACACACACAGCCTTCACTGTCACTGGAACACAGAGCAGGGCCTGCTCTCAATCTGCTCCTTTGTCTTTCCTGAAGCTTTCAATAGTCACAGTATAGAACATCCTTAAAAGTACAGCACAGCTCACTACTCCTCCGAAGTTGTGGAGCAAGTTTAAATAAGACTTACTGTGTGCACAAATTCTGAGATTATTACAATTAAAAATTATGGGATATTCTACATGTAAGAGGGATAAAGAAATAACTTGTTCAAACATGCCATGCTATGACATGCAGTGAAAGGACTTAAGCAATGAATGCTGCTGGGTGGCCAGCACACTTCTAAAGGAGCAGATGTTTGCAAGCCGAAGATGAGTATGTGTGGTGTCCTGCTGCTGGTCTGTAACAGTGGCCAATTGAAACTACCAGACAATTAATTAAGTTTATTGCAAGTGTATAAGCCTGGCATTTTTCCACAGACATGCGGAAATGCAGTGATCTTTAATTAAATAAGTGTGTATCTGCCTTGCGTTTACTTATGTGCTCTCTTTACTTAAGGGCATTTCATCTCACAACACTTTCCATCCTATCTTTTCAGGACAATCATCCTTTAGCCAGCCTTCCTTTATTGGGATATTCACTTACCATTCCTTCTGAATCTGAAAACATTCACAAAGATTATGTGTTCAAGCTACATTTCAAATCCCACGTGTACTACTTTAGGGCTGAAAGTGAATACACATTTGAAAGGTAAGTTCATTTTCTGTGAGAGAAAATTTTTATTAAATTCAAGGAGTGTTTTTCTGAACAAGGCTAGTAGGTGCAAAGTTTAATAAATTGTTTCAGTAATACAGGCAAGTAGTTCAGCCCAACTGGAGAAAGAACCTTATAAAATTATAAAAGAAATTTTAAACCTGATACTACTAAAATCAAGCAATTGGTTTTGATGATGTGGAAGCTACAATAGTAATTGTTAAACCTTGAATTATCCAGTCAAAACTGATCAGGCTGGCTGTATGGGGAACATTAGGTCTCAGACTTCATAGAATCAAAGAATGGTTTCAGTTGGAAGGGACCTTAAAGATCATCTAGTTCCAACCCCCTGCCACAGGCAGGGACACCTTTCACTAGACGAGGCTGGTCAGAGTCCCATCCAACCTGGCCTTCAGGAAGCATGTGAACAGATCACAGGCCTTCTCAGGAGCTCTTCAGAACAGCTTTGCTCTCTCATAGTACAACAGCATGGAAAATCCACACTTGAAATAAAATTCCAGTTTTTCATAGAAGCAGCTGTTCCTACTACATATTTATGCCACTTCAGCATGTAATTTTGAACTTTAGATATATAGATAGCCAAGGAAAAGGCACTACTCCTCCTAATTTGTGTTTTGTGGTTGTTTATACTCGGAACTAATTTAACTCTCCTATATGAGGCATTAACATGACAAAAATCCTAATATCTTCATCAAAGAAAGTTATTTGTAAGTTTTAGCCATGTCAGTCTAAAGCTATAATTAAGACAAATTCTGGGAAAGAGGTGATAAAACACAAAATCTCTTTCTCAGTTCTGGGAAAAAAGTAGAAATGCAGCTAAAGTACATTTTTTCACTCTTGAATTAAGAAGAGATATTTGGTGACTGCAGAGCAAGTAAAGCCACTACTAAGCTCATGAGTTTTGTGTCCCACACCTGCTGTTTATTTTCTCTAAACCACCTTTCAGTAGTGGCAGTCATTTGGATTCTCCTGACTTCAGATGGACTTAGGAGTTAAGTAGCAAGCAAGGTGCTCCTGTAGGCACTGAAAATAAAACTGTACAACTAATAGTGCAGACAGATCTTTCAAGAATTCTTCCCTTGGGAATTGACTATTCTTTTGTTTGTGTCTCTCCTCGTGCCTCCTCACAGATGGATGGAAGTGATCCGAAGTGCCACCAGCTCTGCCTCACGCACCCGAGCTCTGAGTCATAAAGAGCCTCACGCCTATTGACGGCTACACAAGCCGCCGTGCTGATTGTCCAGCAGCTGCTGATTTTCTAGAGGACATTTGAAACTCTTTTCTCCCTCCATGTTTAGGAAAACTTAAAATTTGGTAAAAGAAGAGAATAAGTATGGTTTTGCAGAAACTTTCACAATTCCTCCGCAAAACTGTTTTAAGTTCTCTGTATACTCAGACTAGCTTACCATCATCCCAGTGGCTGCGGTTCATTTCATGTCTTGTATTTTGTCATTCTGTGCTGTTTTTAGCTTGTGCCAGTATTAAAATATTGTCCTTATTAGAGTGCCAAATGCCAAAAGACATTTTGTTGCCTCAAAGATTGCACCTAAAAAAAAAACCCCAGATGACTGAAATCTGAAAACTTTTCCTCTGAGGCAAACACTTATTTCTTCTCTTTTCATGAAAATATATTTTTTTTTTATTCTGTTAATCTCTAGACTGCTGGATTTATAAATGTAGATGGACTTTCACAGTATAGAATATAATTATATATACAGCAAGCAGTCTAACAGGAATGAGGTAACTTTCAGATTTCATGGTTTTTTTCTCAGTCTGTCTACATTTAATCAGTAAGGATTTACTAATTTTCTATCTTTAACAAGGAAACAGTTTACAGCTCATTCTTATTTCCCTTTGGGGTTACAAATCCATGTGGTATAAATAAAGTATAGGATTCTTATCTAACCATTTTCTTGGTGCAAGTTGACCAAATTGTTCATCTGTTGGCTTTGAAAAGTGAATACTACTTGCAAGATGAAAACTTTTTAAAATAATCCAGTGCAATATTATTTGGGCTGTTAATGTACTGTGAATGGTATGTACAAGAAGAAATTAAAGGCTGTGGTGACATTCTGCTGTTTGGTTTACGAACTTGAAAGAAAACCTGTATGCTACGAGAACCGCAGCTATTTGTGATATATTTTAGAGCGTTTTGGTAACTGAATTGCTCTAAGCTGAAGGTACTACTGAAGCCTCAAGTTTTCATCCTGCTTGCTCCACATCCCAACTTGACTTTC
The DNA here is from genome assembly GCA_026770055.1 of Myrmophylax atrothorax. Lineage (NCBI taxonomy): Eukaryota > Metazoa > Chordata > Aves > Passeriformes > Thamnophilidae > Myrmophylax > Myrmophylax atrothorax. The sequence continues at coordinate 40,510,131 of JAOXXN010000001.1, read as the reverse complement.
AGTTTCTTGTTGGAATTTCAGTCTCTCTCTTCCCTGGGGCTCAGTAGACAGAGACCAATTGATACAGCCTGCAGCAGAACTACCCATTTCATGTATCTGGCTTTAACATCAGGTAGCAGAGCATTTTGGATAAGCTGGTGGCCCACTTTAAATGTTGGCAGCACTATGTCTACTAGGCTTAGATGCTTTTCCTCATGGTTTAAGAAACACTCTGTCATGAGGGTGATGTAAAACTTCCATTATGGGAAGTCTGGTGTGCTGGTAACACACTCATTGCTATTTTGAGCCTCTGAGGAAACACAGTGCTAGGCAGAGGGGGCCTGAAGGTTGATCTGGGAAACGAAGCTGGGGCAATTCTACCCCTACTTTTTCTTCATCTACCTGTTTGCTTTGTTAATGGCTTACCTGTGTGCAATGTATAAAACAGCTTGTTGCAGCTTTGCTCACAACAAAAGGGAATAAAATACCTCACAATACTATTGTACATATTCCTGTTTTGAGACAGTAAAGCCTTCTCTGTATTACCCCTGACTCCAAACAAAGCCACACACATACCTCCATCCAAAAAGAGGATGGACTCCTAACCCCTTAGGACAAGCAGCGGTCCCCATGGCCAAGTCCAAGTGCACCCTGACAAAGGGAACAGCTGGTTCACTGTACTTGCTTCAGCTGCAGGTAAACCCCTGGGCAGGTAACCTGTTGCAGTTGCTCTTTCCCTTAGCTATTGCCCCTGACACTCAGTACTGATGCAAAAATCACACCTACCACCCTACAGCATCACCTCTGGCTACGATGTGCTGAAGGACAAACTTAAAAAGTAGGTAGGAAAATGTGAAGCCCTTTTTCCCAGTTACAGGCCCCACTGCCTTGTCCATTCCAAGCCTCTGCCCCTGCTCTGCTGTGCCAAAGCAAGTGAGGTCAACCACCGCAGTGAACCAGTAACCTACAGAACTATAGAGCTTCAGGACTGACCAGAAATGAGTACAACTATCTCTGCAGTGAGGAAAGGTGGAAATAGCATGGCACAGATGAACTACCACCCTAGTTGCAGCATTAAGGATCTGGAAAAACAAAGCTGAAGAAGGAAGAGCACGTGATGTTGCTATGAAGTAAAACATCACAGACCTAATCCCCCCCAAATTATTACTGAGCTGTAAAGTAGTATCTGCAACACCTTACAAGCCTGCCAGGGCCCTGCATCTGCCCTTCAGAATTGTTATCTACAACAGTGAAAAGATTTTTTTTTAATGGAAATTACATTCAGCATCGTGCCCTCAATTCAGCTGAAATTGAATTTTAGTTTAGATCCCTGGGGCTTGTTGGATACAATCTTCGTTACTGCTATCTGCTGCAGAAGTTTATTCTGAGCTCTCAAAAGAAATAAGGTAACACCTTTTCTCACTGTGTTTCATTGTCATACAAAAGTAAATTTGGAAAATAAGGCAAAACTCAAGATACAGTGCTATTTATCATAGGAGAGGAGACCAAGCTAGGGCTGTGGATTCAACTTTGGAGTATCCACATGATTCATCATTTTCATCTTTGTGTATTATCTCTTCCCTATAGAAGACAAAGATTTAAAATAAGATTTTTTTTCCTTCACTACCAGTGTGATTTTTTTAAATAGAACCATGTGAACTTCTGTCATTTGACAGCATTTTTCTAGTTATTTATTCCCAAAGTTAACCCAAAAATAAACCGATGGTAGAAGAATAAAGTCAACTGTGACAATTGTATCTTGCAATCAGCCAAAATCCACATTTGTGAACAAAAGCCAATGTCCTAGAAAGCAGTAATATAAACCCACTTATTTGTAAGCCTGATTCACATCATATTGCTGCCCATGTAGCCAAGTGAGGCCTGCAAACAGGCAGGGTCAGTGTGGTGGGTCAGTAGCCATGACTAAACACACCACTCTCAGCAGCAGGTAAACCTCAGACTGGTCATTCCAGGAGATTTACTCTTGGTATTGTAATTATTCAACAGGAATAGGGGCCGGTTTCAAATACCAAACAAATAAAAACAAAACAGGAACTTTATTGCCACAGGAGGTTGCATCACACATTTGGAAACAGAAAAGCCTTGACTCCCATGGAGAGCCTTTCTACAAGATTAAGCATCTCCACCATTTATCTGCTGTCTAATTTAACCTTCATTAAGATGTATTTATTAATGTACTTCAAGACTATCTATTTTCAGAAAATTTAACAATGTTGACACCTCAATGCCTTTGTAAACTCAGCTGACACCAGCCAAAAATGACAGACTGAAATACAAGTTGGCAGGTAGGGGAAAACAAGCTGTGATTGCAGAAATCTTGGTAAGTCTCTGACTGAAGAAAAGAGGAAGAATATTTTGGTTTAGACACAAAAATCAGGTGTAATAGCCTACCTTCCATCAGCCAAGAACAAAACAGAGATTCAAGATGTGAAAAGCCCAATTTTGACCATTCTATAATTTTATACAGAACTAATTACATGTTCTTCTCCCTCAGAAGCAAACACAATTATGTATGTGCAGGCAACTGCAGTTGCTAGAGCACATGGACATCCCCTCTGCCCTGGGGGCACAGGAAAGTTGATAGGAGGAAAAGAAATAATTGGCGATGTGCCAGTTTTTAGCAGCAGAAAATATTAATGAAATATAATTACAGGTGTGCAGCTGTCACAGTTTGTTACTAGTTAAAGGTGCAACCCTCGGGATTGCAATTCGATGTGAGCACTTCATCATTCTCACTTGGCTGGCAGGACGGGGACTACAAAGTAGGTTTTACATCACTGCCATATGTAAATGGGTACAAATTCTGAGATGATTACCACTAAAAACCAAACACCAGCTTACAAACTTTCTGCTTATCATTACTGACATGTGGATGTTAACTGTGCTAGAAACCCACAAGAGCATCCCCTCCTGGGAAGGGACCCCAAATCTCATCTCACCACTCAGGTGCCAACATTTTGCCAAACTTTTCCTTCTTTATTTCTCACTCATGTAGTTTACAAGGACATTTATTATGTTGGTATAGAGTGACAGAAGTAAAATTTAAATACACTGTTACAAACAGGCAGCAGCATTACAGAAAACAAGATATATACTTTAATCGTCCTCT
>JAOXXN010000001.1:40494073-40506922 GCA_026770055.1 Myrmophylax atrothorax | reverse complement strand
AAAACAAGATATATACTTTAATCGTCCTCTCTAATCATGCTTTAATGGCAGCAGGAAACCATTACATACGACTTGTCTGTGGCATACACTCAGTGCACATAGTCACTAGTCAGTGCCACACTCAGTCACTAGCACATCTGCAAAACACAGTTAAAAAGAATAAGCAGATTTCTGCTATACCATAAGCTCCACCTCAACAGCTTACAAAATGACTTGAGATTGCCCTGATCCTTGCATTACACCTGTGCTTATCAGAATTCCAGATAATCATCCAATGGTGACATTTCTGGAAGGCAAAAATGTGTTTCCTTCAAAGTAATGTTAATGTAAAACTGCTACAAACTGGTACCGCGTTGTTTAAAAAGTAATACAGAACATCACATAAACTAGTGAGAGCTGAACGAGAAATTGCACAACGTTAAAAGCACATTAAAAGGCAGAAGAAGAGGTGACGGTGGCTACAGTAGGGTGTGAACTCACACCATACCAACTGCTTTGCAGTGAAGTGCCCACACACCCAGCCTTACCTTCCCTCTCCGCCTGCCCCTCCCGCACAGCTGGGCAGAACACCCCTCTCAGGCTGTTCCGTAATAATTGGTTCATCTGTCTGTACCCACACAAGAACACATTGAATGTCTGGAGCTGCACAGGAACTGTGGCAATTAGAGAAAGAGCTGCTTCGTCACCACACCAAAAGCATTCTGTGCACTAGCGCTCATGCCGCCGTCCCTCAGTAAACTGGCCAACTACAAAGTGCAACTGCGAGGAAAATTAAGTTAAAAAAATAGATTACACATCTGATGCTTACAAAAAAGCAAGCCTTCAGTTAAAATAACTGATTTTATTGTTTTTAAACAGTGAGTTTATTTACTGCCTAATCATGAAATCCCTGACAAATAAGCAGTTCTACTAATTTAAATGTTTGCATAAATAGAGATAGCTTGTCATTTAGTATAGTCAAGACTGCGTGAAATACTACCTGTACAGAAAAATCATCAGTGCAACATTGTAACACAGACATGTTTTTAGGATGAAACAACCTCTCAAAAATATCAATACACTTCTTTTTCTCTGAGAAACCGAGGCAGTGCTTCTTTCAAATGAAGCTCTTTTTCTGTTACCGATATAGACCCGATTTTTAAAGCATCAATACTTTTCAAAAGCAAATGATTGTACTTCTACATTCAAGATACCGCACACTTTTTCAGTGAATCTCAGTTTAAGATAGTCTATATTTAAATAATCTATATATTACATATAAAAATACACATCTCTACCATAAATGAGGTCCTGTCTTCTTCTAAATGCCCGAGCCTTTTGGCCAGCTGCCCTCACTGTAGGTCCTACTCATCTTAAGCGCCAACATAGTCATCAAGCAAATTCTGCCACCATCTACTCAGAGAAGTATTTTTGCAACATACAATCCTGGAACACAACTAAAATGCAACCCAAAACACGTACGTGTAACTTTTCAAATGAGTGTTCAAAAAGCATACCTTAAGAATTTAACTTGTTGATTGACAAATTCTTAACCCTTGACTTTCAAGGCAGCGCTATAAACTATGTCTCAGAGTTTTACGCATCTCCAATTAAGCTTGTTTTAATTTCCAGTCCCTATATTAACAGATGAATAGGGAATAGCTCACATTAATCAAACTATATTTCCAATGCAAACACACCTGTTGATTTCCATGTGCTGTGACAGCACACAGATCTATCAGGGCTGAATGTTCTGGTATTGAGACATCAACAGGTGAATTTCCCACTGTGCCGTATTCAGGTATTAATCAAAGAGGAGTTATAAAATATTGCTCAAATTTATGCACTGTTCAATTTACCCTAAATTCCCTTAGCCATAAAGGAAAACCATTACATCATTAGGCTGACAAACATGCTGTGCCTATGACCATGGCCACAAGATGAATGCACATTCACCCATTTCTTTCAGCAAGCTTCAACCTGGGCAGAAGCTTCCTAGCTCTGTTTGCAAGACAGTGTCCTCTTACCGTCAAATTCTTAAATTAATAAATTAAGGCTGTTAATATGCATAGACTAAGGGCTACCACAGAGATATGAACTCCTGCAAGGAGACCTCACCAGCCTTTAGACTGGTTAGCGAATCTGGGCCTTTGTGTACCAAGCCAGACAGATATGCCTATCCTTTTTACTGTTAATCCTTTCTGTTCCAAAGCTCCTATTTATATTAAGAAAAAAAAATTAGTAGTAAAGAGGTAAGTTACCTCACTGTCATGCAAAGCATAAAATCCTCAATTCATTAAAAAGAAGGCAAAAATGCTCTCTTACCTACAGGAATAAGAAGCACCTGAATATAGTCTTGGTGAAACAAACCAAGGTAAACCTCAGAGTAATACTGGGGGAAAAAAAATAAAAATAGAAGCTACCTAATGAACTGTGCACACAGGTGATGAACTAACGTTACTGTCTCGAAGATCTATAAAGCCTGATGTCAGTGATCTAAAAGCTTTCACAGGTATAGTGGAAATTTCGAAGTTCATGGGGAAGCAAGCAATAGGACCCAGCATTTTAACACTTGGGCTCAGTTTTGCAGCCTTTGTGTCCAGTGTCTGTCACTTTTGGTAAAGAGATGCACAGATCAAGGCAGCAAGGCCAAATATCGAATCTATGGATAATTTTTCTTTTATGCAGAAAAACATTGTTTTTAATGATGAAAATAGGCATGATGAAGAAATATTTGCCACTGCCTCAGAGTCAATACCTTAGTGAGATATTTCAGAATATATGAAGTGAATAAAGACTCATTTTTGTAAGCATTCAAACGTGTTCAGGTAAAAAAAAGATTGTATCTGAATTTCACAAGCTTCACAAATGTCTGTTACTAAAACTGAACAATAGATAGAGATCAGAATTTGCATTGGCACAATTTAAAACTGAAAATATGAAAAAGCTCATTCTTTAGGAAAACCAATAATTTAAATTTAGAGCTTTGAGAGGCAAGGTGTAAGAAATTTAAAACAACTGTTAATAGAAAGCCAAGCTCAGAATATAGATAAAAAGGAAGACGTACTGGAGAAACAGAATAAAATTATGTCTGTACTGAGGTACAAATAGAAGGTTCCATATACAGGATTAACTCTTTCAATGGCAAATACTTCACATACAAAAATCAAACCAAGATTCACTTATCACATAATTCAAACTTTACATGTAATAAAGGCAAGGCAATACTCAGTTATAGCCTGTCAAATATTTACCCCACTAACATTATCTACAAAAGCACTTTACCATTTTGTACACAGTGATTCCTTATGCACGTTGAAAGGCTTTCTGTTAAAAAAGACATTATATACATATCTGTACACAATTCCAACAACCATGCTCCATCTCCCAGTGGAATTCTTAAAGCAAGATACCTGAGGTTTCTCATTATCTTTAATTTCACTATCACAAACCTAAATATACATTTCAGATTTTACAAAAGGACACCTCCCTGGAATATGTGCATTATTATTTTAAAAAAATTATAGTTTTAAGGAGCTGAAAAAACCTGCCTCCATTCAAAAGACTTCATTTTCACTCTTGCACATTTAGGAATGTCCTTCAACCAAAGGACTTCCCAAGACTGAAAGGCAGAACAAAATAAGGGTGTGTGCCTTCAATGCAGACACCATGGGATCTCTGTTGTCTTAGAAAAGTCAGGAAGAGTACATCAGTAGGATGAAGAACTTCCTCCAGCTAGTGAATATCTGAAAAGGAAAAGAAATAATTATTGTTGCGACTTTCAGAAAGGCATTCTACAAGCAGCAATGTTATTCCAGTTGAAGTTCCAACCTTTTTCCTTGCACAGTGACAGACACCACTGCCACCACACAACAGTGAAATACACCCTCTTAGAATATCACTGCTTTCATAACAAACAGCAGCAACCTGTGTTCAATTGTGTTACTGAGCAGTATATAATGATGTAAGAACTCCACTATCCACAAAAATGCCCATATCTGGGCATTGTCTCCACATGGTCATTTTCAGCTTCACTTGCAGTAGCAAGTCGTTGAGGTTCCTGGTTCCCGGAGGGTCCTGTACCAGACTGGTAGAAATACAACAGTGAAATATTGAGTTGATGAAAGACTGGATTCAGTTTTGGAACCCCTGATGGAAACAAATTGAGATGGAAGCTCAACTCTTTCAAGTCTGCTAGGATCAACTGAGACAGGACAGGACATCTGGCATTAGGAGTAACCTTCTAGCACAGGAGATGCTGACTAGGCTTAAGCAACAAACACGATTGCTTTGCAGATTTCTTGGCATTCACTTTTACTGATTGAGAAAATGTCACCTGGCAACTCTCTGCTTTACCTTCAGAGGTGGCACCAAGGTGTGGTTATAGACAGTGTAAAGGAGACACCTGCTCAGGGTCATATTTGTCATTGTAGTAGTCCATGATTAATTATTGCACTGAATTTTTTCTAGTACCAAGCAATTCCACCTGGCTGGTATAAGATTCACAAAAGTTTTGGGGTCCTGGATTCAAGGCTGCATTTAAAGCCGCTTCAGGGAGCAATTCTGAAATTCATTCTCCTCATCTTCCTTCGTGTAGTATTAGAAAGAATAGAAAATTGAGTGTTTTGGTAAGAATATAGTCCTAACCAAGGCAGTTAGAAAATTTCATATGAAATTTGGCCTTTTAAAGTAAGACCAAATGTTGGTTTTGGAGATGCCACCATAAGGTCATACAGACTGCCTTTAATGAATGAACAAACCACTGACTCTGTGGCTGAAAGAAACACACACCAAATGAACAGTCAATTTATTCAAGTGGGTAAAAGAAACTAAGAGCAACACAAAGCACTCTGCAACATACACCCAGATATTAAGAAAGCATGTGTGTCCCTTATGTGAACTGCAAAGGGAAAAGGCTGTCCAGTCTCATTTGACACACAATATGCACACTACCAGCATGAATGTATGTGCTATCACCTGAAGGTAGAAATTAGAACTACTGATACAATTAGGGTTTTTTCCAGTAAGCAAACACAATTGCACAAACTGCAAGTATGAGTGGTTTCCTTCTCTATCAGAAACAGAAATTGATTATTCCAGTTTAACATGAGTCAATTATTTGTAGAATCAGATTTGCAGTTTTCTGTAACCCATAGTGAAATAGTTTCATTACCTCTGAAGCCTCTGCACGAGGTGTGACACCATGTTATCCGCAATGCCCGGACAAGTCTCTTCAGCTAAATAAATAGCCTTTCTCAGTTCTTCTATGGAATCTGTGTTACCACCACACACTTCACTCTTCTCTTTCAACTAAATGAAAATCATGAAGAAATAAGGTGTTCATAAATATTTCTATACACAATTTAATAGAAAAGTTTGTTAGGAAGCAACTGTCAGGGTTCACAATGTCAGGATTTGACTTTCATCAGACACCACCCTCACATACTGGAGACTTTCTTCCATCCTGAAGTTAGTCTTCGCACTACTTATCAGGATGTTATTCACCTTCACAAGTCTTCACTCTTCCCATATCCTATTCAACATGCTCACAGTCAAAAATTACAAGAAAGTACCCCAAGAAAGAAGCACTATTTACCTATAGCTGCTTGGCTTCAAGATGTGCTTCTTATACTTACTTTAGTATACATAATGGCACACCTATAGCTTATACATACACACTGTGGGAGTTTTATCAACTTTTAAAAATAATCACATCTTCACAAATTTGTCTTCCCCTTCATGTATTTTTTTAAGTTGTTTTTAAGTATTTGGAAAAAATATAAAAAATACAAAAATTCAGAGTGGGAACAAAATACCATTTTCAACACTGAAATTCAAAAGTGAAGTTCTTACTGATCTGGTCTACATCTATACCTTGCAACAGTGAAGAACTTGAAATTCATAACACATAAATACATAAAGCTGTGTCAAAAAAAGAAAGCTGCAATCCAAACACACACCACTTTCTTTTTCATGTTCATTGCTTTAGACTAGCATGGTTGATGTCACTACTATGCATATGAAGTATTTTTAGAAGTAAAAAAGATCTCAAAAGCAGACACATGTGAAAGCAAAGGGCACAGCTAAAACTTTACACATCAAGTTCAAAATGGGTTGTTGCAACCTTGGGTGTCATTTATCACACTTTTTCATTTTTTCAGAGACATAAATCTTGCAGTTGTTAAGTTTTAAAGCAATAACTTACCTCTGCAAATAAAGGAGATATAACTGTAGACAGACATTGGGATAGAGGCCTCTTTGGGATATCCTTTTCCTTTAAAGAAAACAAAATTCTGACCAATTTATTTTTCTGGAAAAAAGCATCCTCATTGTATTTTAATTAAAGACAAAATATCGTTCCAACATGCTATCCCTTATGAAAAATCTGTTGCCACACATTTATATACATAAAACATGTTCTACAACATACTATTCCAAAGCACTGTAGAAAATAGAGGGTGAATTCAAATTTGAGGCTGCAGCACATCAAATACATGCAAGCTCAAAATTAGAAGGGGGAAAAAACCCTGCAATCCTACTTATACATACTAAATCATAGACACACTGATATTTACTAGGTTCCTCCTAAATGATATAATATTTTTCTCATATTTGCCCAGTTCTGATAAAAGCACATGCAGAATTTTCAGGGCAAGCATAGCAACCACCTGCCCTAGCCACGTTGCAGAAAATACAATGGAGCAGAAAATACAATGGAGCAGATCCTAAGCATCCTTTATTCTGGACATGGGCACGTTCTATTCCTTTTTACATTGTAGCCTTTTCCTGTAAAAGACCAAAACGTCTACCCCAAAACTCCAGCCTAGATTTGCACTGTACTGGTTTTCATTTACTACACAGGAGATTTTAAAAATATGATATTGCCTGGTCTTCCTCCAGTGGTAATAGTTCATAAACTAGAGAAATATTTAGGTATGTACTTCGTCAATTACAGAAAAAGGACACATTTACAGAATACCCAAACTTCCAAGATTTAAAACATTTTGTGAAAGGCAACTGTAGCACATACATTTGTAGCAACAGTTCTGAAAGAGTAATAACTTAAATGTTGAAAGGAATAAAATAAAATAAAAATCACCCCACTAAATTATTAATACAAAAATTTTCTCCTTGTATTACAAAGTAAATATATTGAGCACCTTGTTTCTTTGCAACTCCAAGGGCAGGGCTGCTCCATTTTCTAGATTCTTGGGGTCTTTTTCTCTTATTGTAAAGATCCACTCTTCTGAATCACTCCCACCTGAGGCCTGACCATCTGCTTCACTTAAGGGAGGGGAAAAAAAATAAATACATAGATTTTTATTACCTGCACCTTATTGTTGATGTTCATTCAATATACACTCTAAACATAAAGACAACAGTCAAAACCAGTATCAGGATTCTATCACACAGGCCACCAAGTAAAAAGACAAGTATGACTAAAGACAAGTATGACAAGTAATGTAGTTTATCTTTTGGGTAAATTAAAAAAATTCAGCCAAGATACTTTACTAAATGAAGGGAAGTGAGGCTGTAAATTTCTCAAGTTCCATTAACAAGTAACATGAAGTGTTTTATTGCTATCTGAAAACTGGCTTTTGCCGAGTACCTCAAATCATTAGGGAAGGAGGAGTGGGGGACAGGAATTAGAAAACCAATTCACTCTTTTTGCTAGAAAAATAGCTGTGTCACCAGTTTGGAATACCTTTGTGGAAGATCATTCATTCCCAGCCTGTAAAAAAGGTAAATTCTCCACTTTAAAAAATTGGGTTAAAAATTACAGATACCATGTGGCTTTGCTAAACTGCATCACCATAAATCAGTGTTTTGCCTCATCATTTGTGGATGGCACAGTAAGTTTTGCTGTAAATCCTGCTAAGTTAAAAGAACAAAAATATATATGCTAACACTAATCAATCACTGCAATACATTTCTTCTCTCAGTACCATAAATATCCTTCCTAAGTTATTTCTTTCTGACTTGTGAATTAAGCATGATGTGCAAGAAAAAACACCAACTGAAAGGGCATCTAGTGACCACTGTATAAAAAGTATTTAGTGCAACCTACCAAGTCAAAAAGCCTGTGATCAGTAAGAAAATTCTCCAAGATTTCTACTTGAAGTCATATAGAATGCCTGGTTGTCATTAGAAGACGTGGGTCTACCTTCCTTACATACATTAGCTCCAGCAAGCTGATCCAACACAAGAAATACTTACTTATTTGAAAAACTAGTATTCCAGCATGGCAAATCAACTCACCCTTTTATTGCATTGTTAGAGTCCGGATTTGTATCTCACTGAGTTGTTTGATTGATCTTCTCTGTGTGTGTGCAGGGGGCAGGGATGGGTGAACCTCAGGGAGGTGGGGTGGCATTGTATCCCTCATGGTAGGGCTTGGAAGCCCCAAAGCAGCTGCCAGTCACAAACAGCCTGGGAAAACTGTAGCCTCCCACAGCTCCTGGAGCGTCTCACCCAGCTCGGATTGGCAGGGACAGTGAGAACATTCTGCCCTTACCCTGGCCTGGCCCCTCAGAGTGGCGAGGGGGTCAGAGGCCCCACCTGGGGGGTTTGGCCACAGAGACCAGAGCAGATAAAGCCAGAGGTTTTGGGGTGCCACATGTTGTGGCCCTGACACCTGGACCTGTGAGAGCTGGTGTGCCACAAGGTTCCAATGGTAGCTATATAATTTGTCTCCCTCTCTTCCTCTTTCTCTCTCCTTGTTCCCTCTGCTTCTCTTTCTTTGCTCCTTTGTTGATGCTTTGGGTGGCTTGGAGCTGCACTTTGATTTAAGTGTTGTGGAGGGATTGGATTTTGACTTAAGTGTTGTGGATTAGTAAGTGCTGGGTCAGTGCTGTGGTGGCACATTTTGTCTAGCTTGTGTGGGGCCCTTTTGAAGTTTTGCCAAGTTCCCTTATTTTCTCCCCTACATTGTCAATGAAAATACCTCTTGGGAACAAGTCTGTGGCCTATTCTCTTGATGCTTTCTTGAGGTATTAAAGCATTCTCTCTATATATTTTAAAGAATGCTCTCTATATATTTTTAAGTAAAACTGCTGGCTGAGCCCGTGAGCCTGCAGCTCCTACACCAGAATGTTACACACACCTAATATAAGAACTGCTCTGAAAGCAGAGGAGGGGAAAGCAGGCTTAGACAGAATGGTAAGTTGCCTCACAAGCACTCAACAACAATTCTAGTTCCACTACTTTCTTATGCCAAGCTATCAAAATTGGTCTGATATTCCAAGGGAAAAATGAACCGTTATCTCAAAGTTCTGTTAGTAACTGATCTGAGAAGAGTTTTAGCACTGGTAAGTAACCTTCAAATCAGCCCTGATTTGGAGCTCGAACTGTGGTCACTGGAAGGCATGAAGTCACTCATCATGTAAACAAGTATAGAGCTGTAAAGTCATCCAAGAAAAGAACAGCCTGACTCTTGCCATTAGCATGTGGCCAGGAATTTCAGAGAAGAGTCACATTTTCTTTACTATGAGGAATTTAATCCATTTGTGAATAAATCGTGGCAATCCTTGCACTTGATTTTCATTTGCACAGTGCTACTTGGCTTTGCAGTGTGAGACCTTCTGCTTGCACAAAGGCTGGCCTTGTGCCTAGGAAGGACTGTAGACCCCACATAAAAGAGAATGTAGTACAGAATATGAGCCCAAAGAATTGTTCTCATTGCATGAAATCCCATCCAATACTGAAATTAGGATTTCATTAGTTTACCAGGGCCACTAAGGTGAAAAACTGTAAATAACAGAACACAGGAACGTATGTGCTAAAAATAACTACCTGACTCCTGTATTTACAAAGGATATTTTACAGACTCATCAAACTTACGTATCCGAGTCATCAGAACTGGAGTCATCATGACTTTGTTCAGACTTCCATCTCTTGTGCCTGTCAATGAGGTCAGTCAGGTAAGAAGTTTTCTTTGAGTTTCGCAAAATGAATTTGTGTTTTAAGAGTTCTTTTGCAGTAGGTCTCTTAAAAAAAAAAGAGCATTTTATTTTTACTGCATTTGAGAGTGTTAAGTGACTCAGTATAAAAATGCAAAGACATCCAGACTTCAGTCTTCATACAAATGAGATTTTAAATACATGCAGTACCTAAAAAAAATACATGTCACATACGTCACACCATATTAATAAAAGCTGAATGGCACTTACTCATGTAGTTCATATAAACTAATCAAGTTCTCTACTATACACTGACAAATGAAACTCACAAAGCTTGGGTCCTTGTTTAAGCAGGCCTCAACAAATTCTTTGAGGGATTTGCTGAAGTTTCCTTCCAGTGTTGGTGGATTGTTCTTAGGGATGAGGAACAAAACCTTCATTGGATGTAATTCTGAATGAGGTGGCTCTCCTTTTGCAAGTTCTATGGCTGTTATACCTAATGACCAGATATCTGCCTGTAAGAAACAATGATTTTAAGATTAGGTTTTGAGAAAGAGAAGAAGCACTGTTTGCTTGCTATCCCAGTTTAACCCAGCACCACACGCTTGCTCACATCCTCCCCTGGTGGGGTGGGGGCAGGGAAGGAAGAGAACTCGAAGGGTAAAGGTGAGAAAACTTGCTTAACAACTGAAACAAAATAGTAATAAATTGTAATTAAAAAGAAAATCACAGAGATAAAACCCAAGACAAAAACAAGTGAAATAAATGTAAACAACTGCTCATCACCAAATGACAGATGCTCAGCCAGGCCCTGAGCAGCAGACCCCAGCCCACCTTGCCCCTAGTTTTGTTACTGAGCACGATGCCATATGACAGGGGCTATTCCTTTGGTCAGCTGTGATCAGCTGTCCCAGCTGTGCCCCCTCCCAATGCCCTGTGCATCCCCAGCCTGCTCACTGGTAGGGTGAAAATCAGAAGAGGCCTTGACCCTGTGCAAGCATTGCTCAGCAATAGCTAAAACATCCCTGGGTTATCAACACTGTTTACTGCACAAATGCAAACACAGCCCCATAGCAGGTACTGTGAAGAAAATTGATTCTACCTCAGCCAAACCCAACACACTTGTAAAGGTAGATTTTTAACCTTTGCTGTAAATAATTTCATATGTTAACTGGTTTTGTTATCATGGTCTATGTGGTTAACCACATAAAATAAACAGTTTCTTGTTTGTCTTCACTCTACAGTATAAAACAGTTCTAATAAGTAGAGTTTTAAAACTTTTTGAAATCAATACTCTTACACCAGCAGAACTGATCTTGAAACACAGCTATTTTCAAAAAGCAATGGTAGAGTTTTTATAAACTAGCATTTTATCTACCATATTCAAGTACAATATGTGAATATGGGGCAAGTCTTAAATATTTACATAAAAGTAAACATAAGATGTACAAAATTTTTCCTTACCATGCATTAGCTAGTACAACCACTAGAAATTTAATATATTACTTTTCTGGGGCTTAACACTGTCTCATATTTCACTCTTATTCACAGACTAGAGAAATACTGTCTTGAACAGTATTATTCAACTTTTTCAACCCAAGTTTTGGTCCAATTAGCCTCTGAAAGTTTTCATCGTCAAAATGTGCTACTCCTTCCAGTGAATGCTGTCTCCCTTGATACAAATCCTATTGTAAATCTGCCTGAAGTGATGTGAAGTAATTCATTATAATTCTCTACGTTCAGGTGAAATCACCTACCCAAAAGTCAAGAGAACGGATAATAAATCCATCAGAAAGGTGAAAATTTCCCCCGAAACATCTGTTCCAAAGCACAAGATACCAACTAGAAATTTTTATATTTTACTTTTTTTTTCTTTTTCTTTTTAAGTCAAAGCAGAACAAAGACTTATTCTCAGGAAAACAGGAAAAATCTGACATGAGCTATCTGGTTTTACTCCCAAACAGAGCAATTGGAACTTCGCTATGCTGTAAACAGAGATTTCATTTATCACTGCTGTTCTTACTAAGTATCCCCCAAATCCAACTATGTCTGCGTCACTGACATGCACAGGTATCTTTGACTAATTCACACAGAGCCACAGGCTGATAGCTGCAGTGTAAACATCCATTCCACTGTCACAGCTACAGGGCCTGACTCAAAACAAGCTCCTCCTTCCTTGTTCAGACAGTATTCTACTGTTAAGAGCTCAGTTATTTATTTGCAAGTAAGTATGAAAAAAAAATTGGAGTCAATTAGCATACCATTGAATTTATGAAATGACATTTTGTTAGCCCATGTTACAAAACAGTTACGGAGCACAAAGGATTACATAAGCGTATGAGCCCCGAGTTTCATTTATCTTAATAAGTGCATTGTCAGCTAAGCTCTCCTCTAGTCTAATTGCAAGTAACTTCCCTCTAGCAGGAAAGCTTTTCTTGGTTATGAAAGAAAAGTGTCACCTGGGAAGATGAATCTTCATGTTACCAACTGAGCGTTATTATTTCCAATTTATTCAGAATTTCAGTTTCTCAAGAGGAAAGTGTTAAAGCCTCATGAATGGATACATTTTCTTCAGCCAGACTTTCAATCACAGGTGGAGCATGTGTATATATAAGTATAAACATCAAAATTACATGTGCATGAGTGCATAGGTATCCACTTGCATACACACACACACACACATGCATATGAAGACTTCCTTTTTTCCCCATATCTTTATAACTCTCTACTGCTAGTGACCTTCCTCCACAAAAATGAACAAGAGTTCACAAACCATGGCTGCACACTGAACTCTTTGAAGTTCAAGATGGGTTTTGGAAGCCCATTCCTGTTGAAAAAATCAAGAATAACTCCCCCAAATTCCTCTGGAACCATATCCTCGCCTTCCACAGATAAGAAAGGATGCCAAAACAGAAATGTAAGTACCAATCACATGTGTATCCAATTAGGCATTTCTGGGACGCACTTGGCT
>JAOXXN010000001.1:40430324-40485084 GCA_026770055.1 Myrmophylax atrothorax | reverse complement strand
ACTCCTCACACTCCTCCCCTGCCCCAGAGTGGAGTCCCTCCCACGGGAGACAGTCCTCCATGAACTTTTCAAGCTCCAATTCTTCTAATGGGCTGCAGCTCTTCACAAACTGCTCCAGCATGGGTCCCCTTCCACAGCATGCAGTCCTTCACTGGCTGCTCCAATGTGGGTCCCCCGCAGAGTCACGAGTCTTGCCAGCAAACCTGCTCCAGTGCAGCCTCATCTCTCCATAGGGCCACAGGTTCTGCCAGGAGCCGGCTCCAGCGGAGCTTTCCACAGGGTGCCAGCCACCTTTGGGCACATCCACCTGCTCTGGCAGGGGGTTATCCGTGGGCTGCAGGTGGATCTCTGCTCTGTCATGGACCACTATAGGCTGCAGGGGGACAACCTCACTCACTATGATCTTCCCCATGGGCTGCAGCAGCATCTCTGCTCCAAAATCTGGGGCACTTCCTCCCCCTCCTTTTTCGCTGACCTCGGGGTCTGCAGGACTCTCACTCCCACTTATTCTCACTCCTCACTCCAGCTGCAGTTGCACAGCTTTTTCTGTCCTTCTTAAATCTGTTTCCCAGAGGCGCTGCCACAGCCACTGACGGGCTTGGCCTTGGTCAGTGGGGTCTCTCTTGGACTGGCACCGACTCCATCAGACATGGGGAAAGCTGCTGGCAGTTTCTCACAGAAGCCACCCTTGTGGCCTCCCTGCTAGCAAACCCTTGCCATGTAAACCCAATATAATGCCTTGTAACAGCAGCACAAGGCAAGTAGAGCACTAGTATCAATTGACTTTGGCATCACCATGGCAACAGGCCTCCTTCTTTCCTTCTTTTCTGAGTATCTCTGGCATGCTTCACATTTCCTAACACCTACTGTCTCTTTCCTTTTCAAAGCTACACAAACTTTTTTTCCCCGCTTGAACTTCTCACTTTTATCTGCATATATTCCCCAGTTTTGCTCTCAAAAAGAACACCAAAAGCACTAAATTTTCTTCCATAGCTTAGATTAGTAATTATATATTACACATAATCACTTATATTTTGAAGAAGATACTCCATTTGTATACTGACACCAGCAACATTCATTGCTCCATTTTAAGATCCGAAATAAACCCAGTTTTCTTCTTTTAAGCATCAGCCACAACACAGCACTGAATTTTCTTTGAAATACAGTGAAGTCAGGGCAAGTCATCAATCCAGATTTAGGATTATTGTTTCTCTATAAACTTAGATAAGCACATTAATGAGGGCAAGTGGAACATCACCTTTTTCACAGTAAGAAAAAGAGGTTTTCCTCTGATGCCATGAAACTGAGATAACCAACAGCTCTGAAACCTAAAGAAGTTGTTACAAAAAGACAGTTTCTGTAAATCCCTTCCAAACTATGGTTGCTCTTCTTGAGGTCTGACTTCTGATTTTAACTCTGGAACCACCCAAAAAACTTAACAATAGGACCTTTATCTCTAATGAAGTCTCCTCCATTAAGTCACTGTTACAATATGGAAGTACTTGTAAAGTAAGTGCAGCTACAGCAGGTAAAGAACTTCTAATATGTGAAAACCAAACGCTATACACTGAAAAAAAGGCCATCCACAAAAAACTCCTATAGTCTCAATGGTACATTTTAACTGAAATCAGAGGAGTACAGAAGCCATACAGAAATCAATGATCAAGACCAAAATGTGTGTTTATAAGTCCTTATGAAGTTAAAAAAACATTTGAATAAACACTGAGAGTCCTATCTTTAGAGAGGCTTTGTATTTTTCTTTTACATGAAGAACATACACATTTTTAGGACTGTGATATTATACAGGAGAGACTGACCTAACGCAATCAAGCTAAGAAAGTATGTATATGTTTCTAAATCACCTTTCTTGGAGGAAGGAGTGATTGCAGAGGAAAACAACACTGAGTCACAAAAGAGGACTAGAAGGACTCGGAAGTAAGAGCACTGAGTGGCCTGTGCAATTTGAAAACAGCAGTACAACAACGAGCATGTTTGTTTCCAGTTATCCCCCACCTAATGTGAGAAAGAGAATTTCCCATCTTAAGTTTATTGTGAGAAAAGGTGTTTCCCACCTTAAATTTATGGTGCACAATTAGCAGCAGAATACAGGATATTTATAATTATGTATAAAAAGCTTGTTTAGTTATGGAGATAAACCATGTCCACATTCCACTGAGAAGCTGTATTTACAAGGTTTTTTAACTTGCATCCAGTTAGAAATTATGAATTGGATTGAAATAGCACATTTGCTAATCAAAATAAGAACTAGTTCAAGTTGATCTACATACTGAAGTTTTACTACCACTGGACTACTAGAAAAAACTAGACAGCTGAAAAATAGAAACAGAATCACAATACCTTGGACATAACCTCAAATACTCTGCAAAGAACAAACTAGTTCCAAAACTGAAATTCATCACATAACATGATGTGTGAAACTTCGCTTAATAAGCATCTCAGTTATGCCAAAGGAACAAGGGACAGGAAAAGAGTCTTACATTTCAACACTGGTAGAAATTTAGTATTAATTTGTAATTCTCCAGCATAAGAAACCAGATTAAAAGAACCTTGAGATACACAATGTATGCAACAATATAACCTCTCTAAACTGCATTCCTGCTACAGGTTGGTACCACTACCCGTGGAGATTTTTTCTGTTAATTACATATATAAAAACTCAGGGAAGTTTGACATCTTTAGCAACCAGAAACTTCTTAAATACTTGCATACTGATTCTTAGATGCCCAACTTCAAAAACATGATGCAAACATCATGGAACTTGTCTTCCATATCGACTTTAAGCCACCTTGCGGACTGATTCCTTCTGGTTTTGACAGGAAAAGGATTTTTTCAGGATTTATTCACCCTGGTGCTTTTAACCACGCATCTGAAGCCCCCGCTGCTTGACAAAGCCACCAGGTGGCAGAATCATGTAATGCCAAAGATGCTTTCACACCCGCCAGGAAGGAAGGGCCAGCCCCAAAACAAGCTGAGCAACTACTGGAGACAGAAGCACAAAGCCACCTGTTTAAAATGAATCTGAAAACATTCCTCACTCCAACACCCCTCATAAAAAGAAGAAGGAATGATCAACCAAAGAGAAACACACCATAAGCAATATGATTACTCATATATATCCAACGTTCTTCAGAATGCCTTCCTTTCCTCAATCATAAAGCTCAGCTTCAGGCATCATCTTACTCATTCACCACCTCCTTCCAACACCAAGTAACAACAGTAGTCACTGCCTTGATATCCAGGATGAAGAACAGGCAAACCCCGGCATTTGAGCTCTCATTACTTATTAACACACGCAGACATTGGTGAGATTATAATTATACAAAGATACAAAAAAAAAAAAGTCTTCCAGTGCTAATTCACACCACTTTTCTAAGACAGTATAGTTTGTTCTTGAAGGCAATCTCAGTAAGTACTATAAATTTTTTTCCATATCTGACAGAAAACTTTCCAGCCTCATTAACAAGGAGTAAGAATACCAACATTATTTCAATACTTCCTAGGAAGCATATTGAGTTCCACAGTGTACCTAATCCTTCACTTGACTGTTCTTTGACTGTTCATTGGCTAATGTTCCTCAATCTAGTTCCTCCTACAACTACAATGCAAAATTGTATTTACTCACGCCATTATAGATTTCATTAAATGAAACCAAACTGTAGTATTTTCCAAAGACACTTGCTTCAAAGCACCTGAAAGTGATGGCATGGAAAGACAACTGTTGGCTTCAAAGAACAAGAGAACCTATTTTATAACAACTCTACAGGTACGCAGGTTTCCTTAGCTACCAAAGACATCCTTGGGATAAACTGTCCTCTACCTCCCCCTGCCCATCTTGTCACAACAGTCCATGTTTCAGAGCAGAGTCTTCCAGTACTGTCCCATTTTCTTAGAAAAGTGCAAAAGTGCTGAAACACTGACAGATGCAGTGCATTAGCCATCTTTAACCTTGTAAATTAATATCGTGCTTTGGAGTTTTGAGATACAAGAGGAGCAAAAGCAGACGTTATGAAATACAGATTAACTATTCATCAAGAAAGTATGACTAAAAGTTTAGCCATACTGAAGTAGATCATCTCATACTACTAAAGAAAAGTCAAAACTGATTTTTTGCCTCCTAAATGAATGAGTTCTACCATCAATTTGAAAGGCTCCGAAGAGAAAGAATATTGCTTTGAATATCAGTTCCCTCCAGGAAAAATTGATGAGCAATAACTAGATTTACCTGTAAAAGGAATGATTTAAGTATATCATGAATTCCAGGGCCTCCAAATAATATGACACTTCCCATCTATGGCTAGCTCTCTCACTTTATCAGAACAGATACCTCACACTAGAAAGTGGTCTAGCAATTCTCAGCCCTGTTTCTACTCTTCCCTGCTGAATTTCCAGACAAGCAGGCATAAGACCAAATTTATTAAAAATATCCATAGAAAAAACCCAAAGAATAAACAAGACAACAACAAAAAAAACCAAACAAAACCACTTTCACTGACACTACAAGGCAGCTCAAATATAGGAAATAAAAGGTGCCCTTGATTCCTTCTCATCTGCTCACAGGGGAGGGCAATCCATTAATAAAGAAAACTACATTTTAAAAGCTACATTTGTAATATAGCTTGTCTTAAAGGAAGAGAATGTTACACTAGTTGCAATGCACTACTGCTCATTTTTGGCACATTCAGTAATGACTTGTAGAGATAAAAAAGAAGTGTTAAAATGATTCCCGAAAAAGACTTCCAGTTTTCTGTAAGTTTCCTACTTTGAATTTGAATATTTGTTTTGCCTCTGAACACCAGAAGAAGGGGGACAGAAATTAGACACTGGGAAAAAATATAAGTTAAAGAAAAAATCCAAATTCCTAGAGTTAAACAACAAATGAAGTGTGGAAGATTACAAAAGAAAATTTTCCAGTGAAATGAACAAAATTGACTATCGTAAAAGAATCATGGAATCATTTTGGGAATAAAAAAACCAAACACAAAAACCAACAAAAAAACAACCTCCAATCTATAAAAACCAACAACTAAGTTTTTGAACACAGTCAAGCAAAACCCAAGCTAATTTAATCTATCAACACAGCCAGAACCTATAAACGTTTTACGTCTGGATAATCTGTAAGTTATTCATACTATCCACAGGCAAATCTCTGGAATCCAAAGATATGTAAGTGTAGAACTAGGCATGATATTATTTTATAAGACAATTCACTTCTTTACTACCTCAATATATTTAAGCTAAAATCTACAGAGCCATTGTATTTATGCAGTGGAGCCCAGCAAGAATGGCTAGATGGCAAATATTAAAAGTGCTCTACATAGTCAGAAATATCTTACTTAGGTTTAAAGAATCTCAACTAATAGCTGAATAATATACTTCCATCTGAAACAATAAAAACAAGGCCAAACTTTAGAGGACTCACTTACAGGTAAAGCTAAAATGGTGTGAATGCCAAGTACACAACTGCACTCTTCAAATCCACACCCTTAGAAAAAAAATAGTATTTGTTTGGCAAACATATAACTGATATTCACTAATGGTCTACTAAATGTCCAAATATTTTCATTAAAAGAAGAAAAAAGAAAAAACCCAACAAAACAGAAAACCCATGAAAGCTCCTCCTTAGTGGGTTTCATATAATGCTTGCTGGAGTAAGACCATGAAAAGATAGATCTAGAGCTGAGGTCTTGAATTAGGTGGCAAAGGGGTGGAAATCACCCCTGAAAAGTCTGCCTCTAGAAAAAAAAAATTAATAAAAGCTACCATGGGAATTTTGAGTTTAAATTTCTGATGTCAAAGTAAACTTCTGTTAATTTCAAATTGTTCTTTCTACTAAACTATTATTCCACAGGCATTTGGAAGACAAACTGTGCTGCATCTAGACAGTATCTCTAACAAGGAAAAAAATTTCTAAGGACATATTTCACCCCAGGAAAATGAAAAGCAATAATTTATTTTACAGAACTTTTCTGGTATAATGCTCACTAAATATTCAAACACATAAAGACTTAGGTGGAAATCATCTGGACATAAAGGTATCATTCAGAAATCTATGTAAAAAAAGGAGGAAGTTTTTTAAACTGTGGAGCAGGGTTTGGTTTTGGTTGATTTCTTCAGTTTTGGTTTCATTTTTTCCCCTCGACTTTAACCTTAATGATCATGAACTGGAAAGAGCTCAGTTTTGAGCCTCATCCAAAATATGAAAATAAAAAAACAAGGGAAAGAGGGGAGCACACGTCTGAGTACCAACTCAGAAATTATAACCTCTTTTTCCCTTCCACTGGGGGCACAGTCTGAAGCAAGTGGACAAGAATGACTGACAGCAATGGACATCTCTGTGAATCTTAAGGGGGCTGCAAGCAGCTGATGAAGCCCCACAGAATTCTCAAAAAATTTTCACAAAGGACCCATGAATGATGGTGATGCTGTAGTAAAGAATATTACCACACTGGGGTGCAGGACTGGTAAGTATTTTGTCTGGGGAGCATTTCTGAGGCGCTTACCTCCTTTGAAGTCTCTTGGCGTCAGGATGAATGCTAGCTGTCCTCGGGCTGCCATCCCTTTGAGGGGAGGGAGATACAGATGAGCCCAAAGGTTCTCTTCTAAACACAAGTCCTTACTGCAAGCTGGCCAAAAGGTCCCTGCAATCAAAGAAATCATTGTGGTTTTGCATGTGGCGCATTTATGTCCTTTAATCAAGGTTTGTCAGCCATCTAACATGTTCAACCACAAAGGAAAAAACAAAGGCATCTGCTGGGTAGCCAAGGCAGAACAGAAACTAAGGGAAGAGAAGAACTGTTCATTCCAGCTTGGACACTACGAACTCCATGAAAAACACAGGTAACAAGATCTTTCAGATTAAGGGGAGCTGCCTCAGTGTACAGTATTTAATGCATGTATACACGTATAAAAAAACTGCCTTTGGAATCATTTTCCAATGCTCTGGAACTCCTGCCTTCTTCAGATCTCAAGAAAAGATATCAGATTTTCATTTCTGGATACACATTCTAGTCAATATATCCTTCAATTTAATGCAGCAGACCCTCTTCAACAATTACCTCTTGCAATCACCACAGTACTATGCAATCAATCTTTAAATGCATCCTTTTTGCCATAAGCTAGTTGTAACAGAGCTTGCAGAGCCACTTGCTAGGAAGAAAAACAACAACAATGAATGTTCTGTGACGGTACTGACAAAAGATCCCTTCTGCAGAGCATTTAGCAGACTTTGTGTTTGCATGCCAACATGCTAAAGCCACAAGCTCCATGTTTTCCCTACTGTGAGTCATCTCTGACAGTGTCCATATTCACAGCCTCTTTGGCACATTTCCTGGGCACATGCCCTTCCACTATAGAAATGATTCTTCATAGCCCAGCTGTCACAGGCCCAGGCATGTCATAGTAAGCACATGATTTTCCAGAGCTGCAAACTAATGGGCAATCTGGGTTTATAACTCCTCTACCAAAGTACATTACAATAGAAGCAAAGAGACACGTATTTCTTGTATTGGCTGCAAAACTGGCTCTGAGCAATTAAACACAAGAAACTTACACAACAACAGAAGAACAGTACACATTTCACTTCATAAAGCAGTGAGTGGCCACTTCTTCAGAACTATAAGCACACACGAGTCCATATTCTTTCTCTTCCCACCTGCTAATGGGCATTTTCCCTTGTCTTGCTTCATAAAACACTGGCTGGAAAGTGAAAAATCCTGTCCCTTACAACCATTATCCTTTTAACTGTTCCATCTTTTGTTACTCAGTGAGGCTGACAGTAGTCATCCTTCAGTTCCCATCCCTGTCCACCAGGCAAATAACTATGTCATAACCACATCTACTGAGCCTTATGGAGGAAAAAAACCTAACTGCAATCTGTGGCAGATCTCCTGGGAAGTCCATTTACAGAGAGACACATAGACTGACTTATGTGGTTTTACAACAGTCCCAACAGTCCATAAAGTCACCTCTTACAAATAGTCACCGAGAAGACAAGAAATACAAAAATGTAACCCATAATTAAAGCTTCCAATGGATCTGAATTTTACTGAGTGATATATCAAATGGTTATTAATGAACTGTACAAGGTTACAAAACAGGAAATTGGAAGCAAATCAGCATTAGTTCACAGAGTTCTTTATTTCAGATAAATTGCATCACATCTAAAGCAGAACTAACAAATGAACCTTGCATTCCATGAATACTGAGATTAGTAATTTCCCCCCCGAAAATGTCACCCTACACCTATGTATCTCAAACTTTTTTCACTGGAGTAGTTCACATCAATAGGGTTCAGGGGGTTTATGAATTACTCCCTTCTCTATATCAGAAACAAACTTCAAACAGCAAATATGATACACAAGAACCTCTTCACCTCCACTGTCCAAAATTACAACTGCTCTAATGATTCCATCTGTTCCCGTTTACCCATTCCATCAAATTAAATTCAAAATGAAGGGTACAACTCAAATTTACTTAACACAAATATCAGTGCCCTCAAAGTTTAATCCCCTTTTTACCACTTACCAAAACTACCAAGATCTTTAGCACCCCTGCTCCACAGCCTGTAAAGCTTTAATCCTCTTTTCCCACCCCTTTTGCATTCAAAATGCTATTAGATTCCAGTACTCTCTTTAGAGAACACTCATAAGCCAATCATTTCTGAAAACTCTTACTACTGATGAAGCTATACATATCAATCCTAGCATATCTCGGGATTTTCAACTCAGACTTAGTTCCCACAAAACACGTAATTTTTCTGCAACCCCCTTATTATTTTCCACTTCTCCTCTTTACAACTCTTAGCCTGACTTCTAATTATCAATAAAAACACTTTCTATTCATGTAACTCATTTCCATTCTGCCTTCCTCCTCTATGTTCTTTTTTCTTACAAGTCACTGTTTCAAGGAACTGCTGAAGAAAAGCAGCAACAGAGAAAACCTCAGCACCTCCAAATGATTATTTTTATCCTAACTGTTACACAACAGCTTAAAATTTAATAGTATAATGAAAACTAGACAGAAAGAACCTTAGGAATTTGTTTGAAAACATGGGCCTCTAAATACAAGAACTGCAACATTTTAGAATTAATACAGTCCATAAATCTACTCACTGTGAAACTTCCCAGTATTTTTGAGTCTAACTACCTTTTTCAAAATAACAGTTTCTGAAAGTTCTACATTTAACCATTCAAAAATCCTTATTGTCTTCAACACACCATAATAGTCCCTTACGTGTGTAAAGAATGTGATCCTTCTGCTTTTACACAACTATCTCCATACACACCATACAGAGATTTAGAATAATTAATTTGACCCAAAGAACTGTATAAATGTCAAAGAATACCTGAGTAAAAGAAAGCTAACTGAGCAATACAAACTACCTCATGTCCACACGGAAGATGTGACACAAACACAGTAACCATGTGACTATGTAAGAGCACCAGATTATGATGGGGCAGGTAAAGAAGTTTTCAATCAAAAGAGCAAATGTTTCAGAAGTTCATGAGGACATCAGATCAATAGACCGGCAGCCATTTGAAGGTGCAATTAATGACATTCCAGCTGAAAAGCCTTGTGCTGGGAAGTCTATCTGGCCAACAAAATGGGGACCCAGCCCACGAAACTAATGCACCTAAACCTGGGCACAAATCCATACACACACTCTTTTTTCAGCACTACACCCAGATGCCATACTAACACTCCCTTTTCAGATACCTCAGGCCTGCAGCACCAAGTGTAGCAGTTAACACACAAGATACAGAAGGACATTTGACATAAACAAGATTCCATACTATTAGAAAGCAATGCTATGTCCTCCTGATCTGTATGGCCAAACTAAATACAGGACCTCATGTTACAGCTAATCTAGAAGCAAGATGTGGTCCTTTTCTCTCCCCTGAGTTCTTAGGCCACCTGACTCTACCATTTTTTAAGTATTTTTTTGCACCAGACTTAGGAATTCTGAAGCCATGGGTCAGAACTGGCTCATCTGTTACTGTTAGGGGTTTGCTTTTTCAGGAGCCAGGTTATTTTTGGAAGGAACAGAAGGCATTGAGGAAGCTTCTTTCCCAGGTGAACCAAGTCATTACGCAGTCAAAGATCCAACACAAGTAAAATGGCAGGAACATGAAAGCAGGATGGGGAACAAGATACTGCTGCTGCCTATTTTTCATACCTGTCAGATCTGCCTAAAGGCAGGTACCAAGACGTGAAGTTATGCACAGACTATTTCATACCATACAGAAGACAGCAATCAGAGCAGTACAGAGGCAGATATGAAGGCCATCACAAGGAGCACAACACAAACATATTACTCCAAGAAATTATATTTTACATTACGCTTTCTAAATTTGGATTTAAAACAAGATCAGAATAACATAAGTACTCAAACATAAGACAAAACATAATTAGTACAAACTCTCAATTTTGTTTTAGATATACTAGTGATGCTTCCCGACTTTGATACACTTGTACAGTAACAATTATTTAGCTACAAAAGACTAAAAGTGCAGAAATTATTACACTGATGAACAGGAAAATTCTTGAAGCCACACTTGTTTAGCAGGTAGAGTTTTTAACAGATGTGGAAAAATAGGGCAATATGATGCAGATTTCAGAAAGTGATAATAAACCCTTGGACTGCTAAAGGAAAGCAGTGGAATAACAAGTTTCTAAAGTCACAATGCAAAACAGTATCTTTGAACAAAGACAACGCAAACAAGGGGCTTTTTTCTCAGTAAGAGCACAGCAAATGACTACAGGGAAAGACAGAAGTAGTAAAGACTACAGGCAACAAAGATCCAGAGTTGCAAGGTAACCGTCTCTGAAATAAGAATGCATCAAAATATTTTAAATATGAAAACAGGGCCTCACAGCAAAACTACATGTGCTAGAAATAGAGTTTACAGGTTGTTTGGCATCCTTTTACCTTAGTCTCATTTATGGCCATTAGGAGCTGTATCAATTGAAACCTACTCATTCTTTCAACCAGTAGACTGACTACATCTGAGAGCCTATCAGAACCATTATACAAACCTTTCTACCTCCTTCAGGCCTGTCCAGCCAGATGCCACATCCACACTTACTATGGACAAACAAAGGCAACATCCATGCAATTTCCCTGAAGGCTGCTGCTGCCTAATGAGAACAGAGGGAGTTACCAGTGGCTTCAGAAGAAAAGTAAGCATACCAGAACAGGGACTGGTTCACATGAACCCGGGTCTCATTTTGTTCTTTCATCATTGAAATAATATCAGAGAATCTGCAGTCCCAGCCTCCCTCTGGTTTCAGCTGCAGGAATTCCTACAGGATGAGACAATTACATCTGGCTTTGGTCAGGACAACAGAGGAAGCGCTCCATTGCTTCAAACTCTCACAACATGCAATGATGACAACATGGCTGCATTGCAGTAGGCAAAATGAGAGGTAGTTACATCTTTTTTTTCAATGAGTCCAGAGAAGGGCAACCAAGCTCATGGAGGGACTGGAGCACAAGTCTGATGAGGAGTGGTTGAGGAAGCTGGGGCTGTTTACCCTGGAGAAGAGGAGGCTCAGGGAGGACCTTATCACTCTCTACTACTACCTGAAAGGAGAGTGTAGTGAGGTGGGGATTGGTCTCCTCTCCCGAGTAACAAGAGACAAGGCAAGAGGAAACAGACTCAAGTTGCACCAGGAGAAGTTTAGGATTAGACACTAGGAAAAACTTCTTCACCACGGAAAGGGTAGTAAAGGATTGGAACAGAGAGCCCAGGGAAGTGTAGACTCACCATCCCTGGAAGTGTTCAAAACACATGAGAACATGGATTCATGGCGAACATGGTGGTAATGCTAGGTTCACACTTGGACTTCATCTTAAAAGGTCTTTCTCAACTCTAACAGCTCTATGATTCTAACCCCCATCCAAAGTTCAGGGGCTGTGGTTTGCAAAAGTCAAGTCTGCAAGAGCACTAGCTCCTGCTGTGGGGCTGGGCGCACAGCACAAATGACGGAACATTAAGAAACTACTCACACATTTCATCTCTCTCTGTGCTGAGTTAGCAGCTCCTGTTTCAGTGGATTCTACAGTCCTAATGTTAAGCAGGAAAAACCTCTGTTCCACCCTGATAAGCATGATGAAACCTGCCAAAGCCTGCCTGCTATATCAAATGGCGACAAAATGTGCCAAGTCCATTAACTTCTGGCTGACCCACCGCATACATTTAAGGTCACACCAGTTCAGAGATGCTCATAAATGTTAAAGTAAACCAGTTAAACCTGTAAAGCAAAAGAACATCAAATTAAAACTTATTGAAGTCACACATAAACACCCACAAAGTTACCTAAATAGCTGCAGCAAGATTATTCAACATACTCACATTAATGTTCTTGAGTCTGTTAAAGTGTGCAAGCTTAGACTTCTTTAAATTCAACAAATACTGATCTAACAAAACCCTGCTAGGGACATAAAAAGCACCTCACATAAGCTTTTCCGATATTTAAGCTATCTTCCCTTTAAAACAGTGCGTGTGATTATCAGATGAAATTTGCTTATCTTGACCACTCAGCAAATACATCTTGTCATTTTTGGGCATAACAGATTAGAAAGCACTAAACTATCAGCCCTTAAACACAGAAAAGCTTTCATGTATACACATGGAGTCACTTCCAGTCTTCTCTTTGAAAAACACAACCAAGCCTGAGCTGCAGTCATCCTGTGGAATACAGGCCTTCCAAACCCCAAGCTGTTCCTGAAGCTCTTTACTGACTGCATTGCACTTTTCCAGCCACACTGTGAACAGACCAAGAATGGCCTCACTAATGCTGTGTATACCAAGGCCCTAACCAATACAAGACTTGCTTTGGCTCAGCCCCAGCACTACTTACCAACCTCATGTTCATCTGATTACCTAAAATAAAAACAGATTCCTTTCAGAAACACTGCTTTTCATAAAGAATTTTTTTCTTTCTGGAGTTCATTTGCCAGAACTCATTGTTCTACAGAGCTCAGTTAATCAAACTTCATAAAACTACATTTTTTTTCATGAGGGTACATTGTGGCACTCTAAAAATTTAACTGGAAGATAATTTCTGTTTTCTTGCTGTGAATATAAACATCAGCTTGACTTAGAGCAGTAGGTATATCCTAGACATGAAATAAAAACCCATATGGGGGAGGGGTTTGCAGCATAAAGTCTAAAGTGAAAATTATCTCAGCTATTAATTTTTTTAAAGAATTCTTAAAATAACTTTATAGAACAGGGAGTTGACTGCATGAAAGAAGAAGGAAAATAAATTTCTTGATCCAAGAAGAATGAGTTCTAGTTTAAAACTGTTCAAAAGAGGGTACCTCAAAAGCTCTGAAGTTTGCTAGAAAAATGCATTTGGAGGATGAAGAAACATGAGCTTAGAGACAGTTTTATTTTTTAAAATACATCCTGCAAGACTAGTTCAGTACCAGTTCACTACTCCTTGCACCTAGTTACACTGGATGATAAAACTACTTAGTGATCACTTGCTCTACCATTATATTTCTATGTACACAAGTCTAAAACAAGGAAATTAAAGAATGTTTAATGTATACGTACATATATAAACATAGTGATCTCAGCTTTTGTCCATGTACATATATTAACCTCAGCTTTGAGAGTTACATACATGCAAAAAAGTAAAGGGTCTTTATCTTCAACTTTTTAAAGACAAATTAAATTCCTCTTATTTCTAAATATTAATATGAAATACATAAATGTTACAAAGTTATACTAAAGTAGCAATTAAAGTTATTAACAAAACTGAAGAAACATTAGCAGAGAAGCACCTCAATCTTGGAAATAAAACATATTGCTAAAATAGACAGGAGAAACAACCATGAAACCAAATCTGACTAAGCTCTTGAAAAATCATAAAGCAGATTAAGATGCAAAAAGCAGAGCTGACAGGCTCCTAGACAGAAAAAAATCTTTTAGAATAAGTAGCATAGCGAAACTTTTAAAGAGTTACAGTATGGTAAAACTCAGAAGAGACAGCAAACAATTTCAGTCAATTTCATAAGAAATATAAAACTATGAATAAGGAACAAAGAATCCCTATTCCACTAGAAGGAAGGCAGTGGATGCTGTTACGTAAAATCTGAAGAAGTAAACAGACCCAGAGAATTTTCAAGAATGAATTTTGTATAGACCTAACAAGAACTACAGTTCTTCTATCCATGGAGTACTCAATCACATCATAGATGGAACAGATGAACCTTTCATTTGGGAGACAGCAAGCAACACTGATACAGGTTTTTAACACACCATGGCAGATGAGGAACAGCAATCCCCATAGATATCTGCACTCATATAAACCACGATATTGCAATATGCTTTAAGAGCAACATCCCAGGTACTTATTATATCCTACCAATAGCCAAAAGACCTTTGTCCCAATAGAATGGCAACATGAAGACACTGTATTTAAAAATATGATGTCTTTAGAAGAACATTTCCATTCCTGTTTTATATAAACATCTTTGGATTTCTCACAAAAAGATGTACCACATGTCAGTTTATATCCAGGATGACAACCTAAGCTGGTACCCACTTCACTATTGCTTTTTCTCTGTTTGAATGAACTAATCACAGCAACTACACACAAACCAACAACAACAGATGCAAAGAACAAAATCTAGAGGAAATGCAAGACTTGCTCTGTGTGAACATTAAGCTGCTTTTTATTTAAGATACACTGTGCTAAAGCAGCAATACTTCATATGAACAGGTATGGCTTAGTCTCTGGCTGAGAAAAAAAATGTGCTATAAAGCAAACACACTTCTGAATATAAGAAATTAGGATATACAAAAAATTGTAGAATAGGAAAATTTAACAAGTCTTTGGGAATATCTAGAAATTTAATGGTTTTTTTTTTTAAAAAATAAATTCCTCGAACTAAGTAACTTTCATTAACTCACTGAATTTTAATACTTATTTCAAGTTGCACTTCCATGTATATCAGGCAAGTACAGTGGTATTATATAAGCTTTCTAAAATTTCAAGTAACGGGTTCCTGAACACACTGGTATGTATAATCCTGTATCTTAAGGGAAGAAGGTGTGCAATAACAGAGAATGAAGAACAGTATAAAGATTTCTGGAAGACAGATGATTCACATGTTAAAAAATAAGCAAACATAAAATAAACAAGTACAAACCCACTCTGCTTACCTATAAAATTCTGCATGGCAATGCCCATTAACCACCTTTGCTGAAAAGACAGAATGTCTCTTAAAATCTGTCAAATATTTTAAGACATCAGATCAGGTATTCTGTATTTATAGAAACTTGTTCTGAAAAGGGACATAAAATACTAATCATCAAGTATGAGTGTCCAAATTGAGATATAAAATTTTCTTTCCCAATATCCTGAAACTTGCCTGCCATGGGAATACTCAGAAAAAAATGTTATGACATAATAAAAGACACCTCTTCAGCTCACAAAATGATACACAGGGCACCCAGGGAAACAAGGACTGACCCAGAGCCAGAAGGAAAAAAATGAGAGAGAACAATTCCAATAACAATTTCAATTTGTCTGCCAAAAATAATGTATAGAAAAGTCAAATTAAGAGTTCTCTATGAACAGTGCTTCTTTCTTTCCAACATTCACCAGACACATGGTCAGTACACATCAGGCTGCACAGAATTTAGAGAATAGTAATTGGTGAAGTGGCTGGCAATATAAGTTAAGATCCCATCATTCCCCCACTTGCTTATTTCAAAGTTTATTCTGTGAGAAAACATTATTATCTTTCTTGTAATTAGTGCTAAACTGTCAAATCACAGAAGAAATAACGTTCCCTAATCACTCAAGACATGGAAGATTAATGTGTTGAAGATTTGCAGTGATGGATTATTACACTGTCAGAAAGAGTTAAAAGCTGGGCAGACCCTTAGAACTATGTATGACAGCCTTGGCTTCCAAATACATCAGAGACTTGCAGCAAATAAACCTAGATTTCTAGTCAAGAGTATTAACCAATTCATTGAAATATTAATATGGTCCTTTTTAAGTGTGTGTGTGTATATATATATATAAAGACACATTATTGCTATCCAATACCAAGCTCTCTTACTTTAGAAAGCAAATAGAACTGCAAAATGTTTCCTTTGCAAAGATTCTGCCACTTCAGCATCACCTAATAACCACCATGTATTATTTTTTAACACCTTAAAGAAATGAAGTTTTTGTTCTGAAGGCCAAAAGTTCTGTAGCACCAATTGTCTTGCAAACAACATAATTCACAAAGAACTGAAGAATGAATAAAAATGAGTAATTGAACATTCCACTAACCATAGAAAGAGCTGTACTTTACTCCAAAAGTAACTGAGTCAAACACAAACGTTATTAGTGTAGTATCTTAGAAAGTTGACACAAGCTGAAAAAGGCACAGGGTACTGCATTTGGCAGAAGAACAGATGTGGAAGGTTACAAGTATTTTCAGAGGGTCCCCCTCACAACAATAAGCACAAATATCACTAATGACACTTCCATCCAGCCAAACCCATTCAGGGTTCAGAGCCTTCTCTCACTGTCAATTAGGAAAAGCAACCATTGCCATATGACCTTCAGAAAATGTTGACATTTACTTAGATCATATTTGAACACTGGAGTGTCTTTTTCAGCTCCATTGTTACCATAAATTTTAAAAACTACTAAGAGGCATTCCCATCAGACTTTTCTTATATTCTATTTCTTTTATCCTGTAAGAGCTGACTGTTATCCCTTGCTGATCTTTCCTGTGGGCACAAATGACACCAAGGGTAACAACGAACCATCAAACTCAATTTCAAGGCTCTGGAGATGGTGGTCAAAAGTCTGGAGGCCCAGGTAGTCTTCTCCTTCATCATGCCAGTTAGGGTACATGATGAGAGAACTAGCTGGATTTAGAAGGTAAACACCAGACTGTGTCACTGGTGTTGGCAACAAGGTTTTGGTTTGGGACCCCATTTGCTTATTAGGAGAGATGGAACCCACCTCCTGAAATGGGGCACATGAGCATTTGTCAACAGAACAGCCAACCTGGTCAAGTGTGCTTTAAACTAGGAAAAGTGGGGGAAGTAGAAAGGACTATGGGGCATCCTCTTGAAGCCCTACTGGGTTATTGACACACTCAAACACCTCTATAAAGTCCCCATACACCAGTGCACGCAGTATGGGGAACAAGCAGGAGGAATTTGAGATCTGTGTGCAGTTGCAAGGCTTTGATCTCATTGCAATTACGAAGACATGACATGACAAGACAGCTCACACAACTGGAATGTTACAGGGAAGGGCTACACACTGTTTAGGACAGACAGCCCAGGAAGGTGCAATGGTGGAGTTGCCTTCTATGCGAGGCAACACTAGGAGTGTACTGACCTCTGTCTTGGGGTAGATAAGAGCAAGTTGAGAGCTTATACATATAGTTACAAGCCTAATCAACAAGAAGGGAGATTTAATTCTTGAAACAGCAGCTAACAAGCAAGCTCTAAGTGATGACCACATGTTAGGCAAACAAATTACTTGGTAGAGTTGCCTTGTTAAGGCATAGAGCTTGACATCCTCCAATGGCCTCAGACCTAGGGGGAGCTTAACACATCTTGGGAAGAAGGATGCACCATGGATAGACACAAAGAATGCAGAATTTATGGGCTACAAAGACATATGGCAGAACTCTCAAGGTAAGGAAAAACCTAACAAACCCAGCTCAGCAACTGTGCTGAAATCAGCTCCAACTGGGTAAAAGGTAATTCCAGCAGGGGAAGATCATGACAACCAAGCCAAGGAACCCACCGACCCAAAAAAGATAAAAACTCAGTATATGGACTCATTGCCATGAGAAGCAAATCTTCACCCAGTAGAAGGTAGAACACTAATTAATAAGAGAACTATGTAACCAATAGCACATGAACACTAATTCCTCTGTTTGGTAAAATGCATAAATAGTGAAAGGTTTTGATAGATGGTGTGCTTGATTATTGGAATGCCACTGAGCACCCAGGCTTGTGCTACTCTGAAATAAATAATCAGTGTCTCTCAAGTGTGTAATTACTGGCTTGTTGCACACTGGGTAACGAATCTGATTGTGGCGGATAACAAGATGACCTCACTGGTGGTCCCTTCCAACCTTAATCATTCTGTGATCTTACTCTTCCTCCTTGAAAATGAGCAGATTTGAAGCAGAGAAATAGCCCAGGAGAGAACACCACTCCTGCCTTTTTGCCATTCTTCACACAACTATCAATCCTTGACTGAGAAATTTCAACTGTAGTAACAGAAGCTGTGAGAAAACATTTTTTTCAATTTACTGTGTCAATTAAGTGCCTCCTGAAGCTTCTGAGATATAAACCACACATAACTTCTAAGTCCAGTTTTGGTAAAAGGTTATCAGCTCTAAAAACTATTCACAAAGCCCTTCACTGATAAGATATCCAAGCAAAGTGGTTCAGAGCACAAGGAAGAAAGGAAAAAAACTCTCTCTCTCCCGAGTAATGCATCTCCTCGACTCAGAAAAGGCCCTTTTTTCCTTGGATACTAACTGGCAATCTCAGAAATACAGAGATAAAACGGAGTACCCTTTCCAGAACTTCCTGGTTTTGCTGACAAATAGAATGCTTCCACAAAAGCATAAGCAAAATGAAAATTAAAGAATTTTCTTCCTATTTCCAAGTTCAAATCCTGCCAAGACAGCACTCTCTTATCTAGATTACCATCTCACTGCCATAAAAGAAAGAGCTATTCAGATGGGAACAAAATCTGCCCAAAGAAATAAAGCAGTATCACTACCATCTAGACTTAAATCACCATACACATCCAATTAAAAAAAAAACAAAACAGAAAACCAAAACAAAAAAGCAAACAAAAAACTGGCACAATTAAAACTGAACTCTGACATTAATCATATGGCAAGAGGAGAGAAGCGAAAGAGATTCAGAAGGCAGTTAATGGAAATCCCTTCCATTATTCCATTTATGGCTAATGTGCAAATAAATTAACTTTTGGATTTTAATTTTTAAATCAGATCAAGGCTACATTTAGTCTCCTTAGAAAAACAACCTAATAGCTTAGTTTTGATCCCTGATGATCAAAACTTTACAAAAAATTTCAAACTTCATAAAACAGCTGCTACTACATTGCTTTTAATATTTTGACAATTCAAATGCAGACTTAGATTAAATTTTCTGAATTTAAGTAACAATTAGAGTTACAGTCTCCTAATATTAAGAGAATCTAAATGCATCACAGCTTAGGAAACTCATGTTATTTAAAGGTTTTTTGCACAGAAATATCAAAAGACACACGCAATTTTTCCTATTAAGTCATCCTTCACAAAATATAGTAACTCTTTCTTTTTTTAGAATTGAAAGGACAGGAATATATTTTCTTCAATTGAAGTCTGCTTGAAACCTAGCCAAGGAGAACAGGCACAATTAGATAACCTGAAAAAGAACTACTTACAAAATCAAATCACTCTCATCTGTATCTTACCTTTAAATAGGATCCATAATATTTGGTTACATATGGACTGTCACACTGACTCAGCACTGTGATTTCTTGTTGGATGTCTTCTATTTCATCTTCTGCTTCTTCTAGGTCAATAATTTTTATTGCAACAACTTTCTGAGTCCGATTGTCAATTCCTTTAAAAACTTCACCAAAAGAGCCCTTACCAATTTTCTCCAGTTTTGTAAACAGTTCTTCTGGATCTGCCTTCAGAGTCTGTTAAAAGCAAGAGAAAAATTACTCAGTATTTGTAACACTAAAACAAAAGATGATATTTCTCAAGGCAACAAACACTTCAAATTCCACACATTCCTGTTTGTTTAGCTACTTTTTTCTGTCTCCATAATCAGCACATTTCTTCCTATGTCCCTTACATGCACACACTGCAAGGTTTATGCTTCTCTGTATATAGAGTACAAATCTAACACTGTCCCTGCGTCTGGGTTTTATTTTATCTGGCAACAGAAAGCGCTGCTACCTCAATTTCTTCTCCTTTGCCAATAAAGAGCACCCAGAATGAAAGATCCTTACAAAGATTTGTTTTTTCTTAAAAGCAAATTGATCAAACACCACTACCAATAAAAGTAAACCTTATGTCTAACCTTTTCTATTGAAATTGGTTCCTTAACAGATCCCAGGGTCCTTCTCTTTTGTGTATTTCACATATCTCATCCTCTTAAGGATTCCACTCATTCTCTTCAGTGCACGGAGCACCATTTCCTTTTGTTTGATGTGCCAAACAATCCTCTTCAATTTTCTCCTATGAAGGATCACCTGCATGAATTGCCATGCTTCCTCCTTATCCCTTACCCCAAGGTTTTCTCAATCAGGATTTATATATGTTTTTCTCTCAGTTATATAAACTCATTCACTTCTAAAAAACATCCTGTTCGTAGTTTCCTTGATTTGAACAATCACATAAAAGCTATGAGTGCTCACCTAAACATGCAAATATAAGACCTATGTGCACCACTCTGCCATATTTGGGGTTTCTCTACTGTCCTGTATTCGGCTCATTACTGATGCTTTTAGACTTTTCACTTTCAAGTGCACAGATGTTAAGTTCCACAGTGCATCTTCTTAACCTAGCAGCAAGGAGCCTTCTTAGCTGACAAAAAAATTTATAAATTACAACTATAGGGGGTTAGACTAGATGACCTTTAAAGGTCCCTTTCAATCCAAACTATTCTAGGATAAAACCAGAGAAGTCATAGTTACAGGGAAGAGTCATGAAATGAAGAAAAATAGGACAGGATTATTTAGAGTCTTTTCCTTAAGAAATAAAATTAATACTTAAAAAATTTGTTACTGTTTTTAAAGGGTGATGCTAAGTGAAAATACATCATTGATACAGAAAAAAGCTCATACAAGAAGAATTCAGTAATGCCTAAATAAGGATAAAACCATAGTTCATACTTGGCCAAACTTTGAAGAAGCACAAGGAGTGGGATGACAATTTCCAGGTTACAACTGAGAGGCACTGAGCCAACATTTTCTTTAACAATTAGGTTTGACTTATTGTCCTAGCTCAGCAGGTGGGACCAGTTTATTACTGGGTGGGTGTGACCAAAGCTGTGTATTCAACACCCTCTACTCATTTCCCAAGAACTGTTAACAATGGAACATTTGCAGCAGCTGCCCAGGGCACGCCCAAACCCTCGGGATGTAAGCTGGGTGTTAAAGAAGCCTGTGAGAAAAGAGCTGTGATAACTCCCCTCCAGGGAGTCTTTAGCACCTTCCACCCAGCCTGAGGGGGCAGCTCTGCTAATGGGCCATCAATGATTCCAAATACCCCATGACTCACAGAGTCAGATCACCCATTGCAGAACTCCCTGCCCTGGGGGAGGTACTGGGTGCTCCCACCTGGACCTGAGGGTACGTAATCTTGGGGTTTGAAGACCTCTTGTATCACTTGTCGGATCCAGAGGAGAACCTTGACAGGAGGAGATCACCACTCTTGACCAGATTGCAACCATCATCTGCACCAACAAGTTTTTCCCTTCTTTTTACTTTGGACTCGGGGGAATCATGTGGGTCTCTACACAGGGGCCAATGAACACCGTTCTGGTCATGCCCCAGGGTGCTGGGTTATACTACTGGGTTTTGTGGGTTAAAACCAATTTCTCTTTGTGTCATTGTATCTATTGTAATATTTTTATTAAATTGTAACTCTAATTTATAATCTCTCCTGAGCTGGGTTCATTTCTCCTGCCCGTTTACCTTAAACCAGCACACTTATGAAGCATCTCCCACCTATACTTCTGCCTAGTTCTACTCATAACATCCCAAAGATTACAAAATTAACCTAAGCTTCCATGAGAAAAAGATAGTCTAGAATGTATTTTAGTTTAGATATCTGAATTTCACAGCTAAATTAGGTGTTTTGAGGACCAGGCAGCTGGGGCTGCCTGAGCCTGGAGATACACTCATTTAGTTCTTAGAGCACTGTGTTTGTCACATATGATTTTATCATCATGTGGAACAAACTGGGAGTCTGCTACTACTCCTAATACTTTCAAGTAACCTGTAAGACATCATGTCTTTCAGATAATCATCCCAGGAACAGATCACTGGTGATATCAGTCCAAAGAAAAACCACTCTAAGTGTACTGCAAGACTCCACCAGCCCAAAAAAGTTCCCCCTGCTTTACATCTTATTGATCCATACTTCTATCCAAAGTCAGTTTTGGGGAACAAACAGAAAGACATAGGGGTTTTCACTTTTTTGCTATTAAAAGAACAGAGAAAAAGATGCAAATCCCTTTCACCAAAAGAAGCTTGTTCCTTCTTTAATTTCAATGTAATGAGAATTAAATATTATTACACACTATTAAATATTACATACATAATGTATCTCCCACTTGGCAACCAAAGGAGGGCACTCATGTTTTCCAGCAAGCACAGTCATGATTCAGGTACACAGTAGCCCCTACCAACACCTCCAGGGACATAATTTGTCAGAGACCATAAAGCTACCAACTAAACCATGCCATACTGGTTCTTCACATGCCTCACAGAATGCTCTATTGTCATATTCAAACCAGTCTTCTCTGAGGAGTCTTCATTAATAAAATACCACCTGCATCAGATATCTTCCCTTGTGGAACATTAATTATCAGTCTATGCTTTCATACATACTGCGTTGGAATTTGCAATGATGTGCTGCAGAGAGCTGTGCATGCCTAACCCATCCACACAAACCTTCTACCTCCATTCACTAGCCACAGGAATCCAATCATTACAAAGACATCTGGGTAAGTCACAAACCAATTCCAGTCACAGCTGCCTAAAATACTCCATGTCTCACCTCCAG
This sequence comes from Myrmophylax atrothorax, assembly GCA_026770055.1. Taxonomy (NCBI): domain Eukaryota; kingdom Metazoa; phylum Chordata; class Aves; order Passeriformes; family Thamnophilidae; genus Myrmophylax; species Myrmophylax atrothorax. The sequence continues at coordinate 40,462,256 of JAOXXN010000001.1, read as the reverse complement.
AGCCTAAAAAGCAGCACTAAAGTTGCAGTGTATTGCAGTTGTTCATATGGAGAAAAACAGAAGAGCTACCTGCCAGCAGCTCTGAGTTCTGTTGGCTGTATGTATTCCCCCCTTGTTTTCCCTCTTCCCCTCAACCATCTATTGCAATCTTACATTAAAGTCCATTATTTCATGACACCAAAATCTTCAGAGACTTGCAGAAACCTCACAGATTCATTTTTACAAAGTCAGGCTCTTGGGATTCTGATATTAGGCTGATGGTTTGATAAAACAACTGCAAAAGAACATTAGTAATTCCAGAAAAACAAGGAAGATTACTGTTCCTGGAGGACCTAAGAAGCAGGGAAAAGCTGATTTTTTTTATGGTCAAAATTTTGCAGCTGTTTGGAAATGCTAATTTCTCATTAATAGCTGGAATTAATAGGATTAAAATAATTATTAATAATAGTTTCTTTCCCAAGTTCCTTGTGAAATTACTAAATAATTAAAAATAAACCCCACAAACTTTTTCTTCCCATTTCAGAACTCCTGTAAATTCATTTATTTGTCCTAAATTTTCACAGCTGCCATTCCTGAATTTTGTTCTGAGCAACAGAAGGTAGTAGTTGTTAAAAAAAACAAAACAAAACAACACACTCTTGCTCTACAGGAAGGTCTCAATTTTCTTCTCAGGAAACGAGGTGTTTGACATGAGAGCCCTAAAGTACCAGCAACCTGCGTACTTGCAGAACTACCAGCTGGTTCCTCTTTAATGATCTGCTCTTTTTCAAAAATGGAGAGATCAGTCCTCCAGATACATAATGAACTGCTGGAATTTCAAGGTACCTGAGTGACCAATTCCCATTCATCTGTCCAGGATCACATCTGGAATGGATTCTCCTCATATTTATTTCTGCTTGTTTTTGTAAATAGTTCCAGCAGAGCAAAACTAAACAAAGACCTTTATAAATAGTGTGTCTACAAGACTGCATAGCGAAAATGTCTTCCCTAGATCCTGTCACTACAGCTTTGCCAACTCTTACTCTTTGCAAGCTTTCACTAAGCATACAGCTTATTCCCACTAATATTAAAATAAAGGGAACTGATAGAAGAGCCTTCATGTAACTGAGCCACCAAATACTGCTAGAAAACACAGACTACAACACCAACATCCGCTGGAAAAGGGTAATGCTAACAACCTTGATAAGGAGCTAGATCTCTCTCACTAAAACATTTCCTTCCAAGTGGGACACAGAATACATAATGTGGCAAATCAAAAACAAATTCTGGAACATTCAGATAGAGTGATTCCAGAATTTTCAATTTCCACAGACACTTGAATTAGTTTGCTTTTTATTTTGAATAGTTTTTCACACTTCTGAATACAAGCTGCAACCATCCTGTCTCAACCTCCAGCTTGTTCAGCCATGCAGAACAAAGTCCTTTTCACCATAAGCAAAGCCACCATTCATCCAATAATTTGAGTAATCTCTCTGTACTTGTACAACATTGGATTCATTACTTTTGACCTTAATCACCCAGGAAAACATACTGCATTTACAATTAACTCTTCTCAGTACCTAATAACACTGCTGCCCACTTCTGCAGAATAAAAATAGTGCAGTACATTCTCAGATCCTATTTGTTCATTTTGGCCTCACAGCTCAAACTCAGCTCCAACCAACAAAACCAAATCACCTCTTCCTAACTCTCTGCATTTCCAACTAATGAGCCCCCCAGCAATAGCAAAGGTTCTTTGTAATAATTCATGTCTATGACAAGCTGCACTTCGGGCTATTTTGTTCAGTAATTCCAGTCCTCAAGGTTGTGTTCAGTAATGCCCTCTCAAGTGTAACAGGTGCCTTAAAATGTTGTACCATCAGCAATTTTAATCAGCATGCACTGCCTTTTTCTATGCTAAGGTCACTTTTCAGTCAGCAACTGCTGAAGACAGTCCTGGAGAAACCTGCATTATCACCCACTCTGACACCACCTCTGAAGCAAACTCCTCATAGCCAGGACTATATACACCTTGCAAAATATTTATTTTTTTGAATCCCTAATTCTCATCTGCACTAACTGCCCCTTATAGCTCAACAGAAAACATTACTGAAATGCCAACTAGCTAGGTCAAACTTTATCTGTAACCGTTCTGACCTAAGATACAGCTTTAACTGAGTATTTTTCTGCATCTTATTCCAGCTCTTATTTCTAACCTCTTTTTATGAAGGGTTATTCATCCAGTTATTGTAGAAAAGAGTTAAAAAATATTTTTCTCTTTAACTTGCACGAATTATAAGGCATCTCCATATTCAGGTTCTCGAGCTTATCTATGCAACTGATTTGACTTGCAGATCTGTAACTTCTCTATGCTGGGTCATTTGAAATATACAATCAATTTTTAACACCTCATTTTGTATACTTTGCATTTCATCAAATCAGTTTCCAATTAGTCAGTTCAATCCTCATTCCCCATCAAGACTGAACCCAAAATACCATCGTCTGAAGAGATTCAGAGAATTCTGGGGATTGGTTTAGCTTTGAAAAGAGAAGCCTGGGGGGTTGGAAACCTTATTGTGTGTGAACACCTGATGCAAACAAACGAGAAAGAACACAAAGCCAGACTCGTCTCAGTGATGTCCAGTGGAAGGACTAGATGGAATGGGCAGAATCTGAGTTACAGGAAATTTCATTTAAACTTACAAAGACAAAAGGAAAAAAATACAAAGAAAAAATCTAATCTTTCTTACTGTAAATATAATCCAATGCTGGAATAGGGTGCCCAAGCAGGTGGCTGATCCTTTGAGGTACTCAAAACTAGGCTGGATGTGGTCCTGAGCAACCTGCTGACTCTACTTTGAGCAGGAGGTGGACTAGCTGTGCTCCAGAGACCCCTTACAATCTCAGCTATTCTGTGACACACTAGGACCTATCACACCAAGAATGAGTTTTATGGATAAATTTACTGCACAAATACAAAATTTCTTTTGACATGAGACACCACTGTTGCACATCATTTCTTTGTTTTAAATTTATTCCCTGATCAAACCAGAGAACAAATCTAGCAGACAAGTCCACACAGCCATTTTTTCTGAGTACCCAGAGAACTTCAAGGCCAGTCAAAGTAAACAGCTGGTACAGTTGATGTCATCTTTCTTCACACAGCTCCCCATTCCAGAAGCAGCACTGGAAAGGTTTTTCTATAACACCACTTGCAATCTTTCAAAAACCATCTAAAAGCCTATTCACCTCATCACAGACCAGTAATAAGCAGTATTCTTTGATCCCCCCCAGAGTTAGCTGCACAAAAGGCAGCAGTGGAGATACATTGTAAATTTGGGTAAAAGGCACAGTTTCAAACCATGCAAACCTCCACAAACTGGGCTATTAAAGTAGGGGGCAGGGAATAAACAAACACACAATCAAAACCAACCAAACAAACAAACAAACAAAAAAACCCAACCAAACAAAAAAAGAACACAAAACACACATACACACAAAAAAAACACCAAAGAAAACACCAACTCCCCAGAACACCCATATAAGATTGTTTTACATCTGGGAAAAACTACTTGCAGGAAGCAGAAGCCTCAAACTTTGCTTCACAGCACTTTAGCTTTCTGTGAAGCTCGCAAGTTTTTGTTTTCAGCAACATATATACCCCATATATGAATTACTGATACAACATGCAAAATTATTTCTTGCAGTTGGTGTGAAACAGAAATAAAACAAAGGTAATACACAGAAAATATATTGTTTAGCTTTATTGTATTATCAAGCCCTACTTGTACTTCCAAAGACCAGCTAACTAACCCAGAGAGACAATATATAATCAAGTATTTGGATTTACAGTCTGGGACTTCTATCTAAAGAAGGGGGAAAAGACATTTTTAAGAAGCCTTAAAATTGGAATCAAATTTGAGCTATCTTTCAGTTTCATCTATCAATAATAAAAAAGAATCAGCTGAACAAACATAGTCATCTTATAGTTATGAACATTATGAATATTATTGTCAATCGCAACAACTGAGTTTTGTTTTCTTTTAAGAACACTAATCAGAAAAACACTGAATGAAAGGCACAAGACTAGAATGAAAGCACTCATCCATGATAACTAAGTGCAAAACTAAGATCCAGTTGTTTCACTGAGAATTAGTCAATCATCAAAAATATCACGTGATTGTCCTTTTTTTTTCTTCACACACATTCTGCATTTCTTGTTTTCCATCCCCAATACTAAAATTATACAATTCAAACACACACTACCATAAGGAAATAGCTTTTTTCTGGGAAAAATGAAAACCACCAAAAATAAGGAGAATTAGCAATAGTTAATACATTAATAAATAGGAACCATTGCCATAAATTCTGTGGGTTGCAACAGAGGGGAGGAAAAGCAAAGAAGAAAGCTGGAAAACTTGGCATCTCAAACACTTTAGATGTCCCAAACAGATGAGGGTAAGAAACAGCACAAATCACTACAGCCAGGGCATAGCAGTGAAACACAAAATGTATTTTAGACAACAAGAGAACGACAGCTAAGGAAAAAAAGTCCCAAAAACCAGTTTTAGAATATTGTCTCACTTGTTTCCACTTGTCGAAAAAGCTAAAATGCTGTAAAAAAAAATCACTTTTAATTAGCTAAGCTATTGATAAAAAGAAAAATAAAGTAGCAAGCAGCTCTTGGTGGAAATTTGTGTCGCTATGATAAATGGCTGAATAAATAATGGAAATAGAGGCAATTAGGAAGTTATGTGGCATTAATACTACTAGAGAAAAAGAAGGAATATAATGAGTTTCAGGGTCTACAGCAATCACTTAATAGGAGGGGCAAATCTTCTTGCATCCATTCTACCTGACAAAACCCCCAAATGTCCCTTACAAAGCTGCCAAGCAGAGCAACTAAGAATACAATAGGGGAGTACAAGCATTCCCAAAATTCTTCTGATTAAGGCTCAATTTCTATGGAGTTACACTGCAGAAGGGCTCTTAGTTCTATACTACTGTAGGATCAACACGGTCTGATGTTTGTGCACCCTAAACATTTACTACTCTCACATCCATTCTTGTCTAGTAAGAGGGAACAATTCCATGCACAAATACTCCCAATAAACAAAGTAACTTTTGGCTTATGAAAGCAATTTCAATTAAAAAAAAGTCTATTCAATACAGCTCTTCAAAAGTAAACTACATTTATCTCACTTTTGGAACTATACATCCTGAACATATATCCAGGAGTTTCATTTCAGGTAATAGTATTAAAGCTTAGAGCAAGCTTGGGAAAAACAAACACAGATTTTACTAGCATCAACTGACTTGTGATCATGTGATACTGGTCATGGTTCTAGACTCAATTAGGCATAGAACACATCAGCTTAAGTGAACTAGTAATTTTGGCAAAATGAAGTTGCCCCATTCACAACATTCTCTGTAAAAAAAAAATTCTAATACAGAAGCTGAGGACTACCATTAAAACAAACAAACAAACAAACAAACAAAAACTTCTCTGTACCAGAAAAGAGAGGAAATCCATGATTAAAATAATTTTAGGACTGTTGTCATGTAGTATAGAGTAATTTTCTCTTAAGGAATTTCTCACTCTGCATTTCAAACCCAGTACACTGAAGAGATGCTTCCTATGTATCATCCCTGTTATTAATTCCCAGGTGCACACACACATATGGAAATGTACACAGATTAATAAAGAGTTTACAAGTAAAACAAGTTTTGAATATAAAGCTGCATCCACACAAATGAATCCACACAGAGAACACCACCTAAATAAATAGTACTCCACAAATGCAAGTATGTGCATCACCACAAAAGCAATATGCTGATCAAATTCAATCATAGAATACAGGGTTGGAAGAGACCTCGAGGAATATCTGGTCCAACCTTTCTCAGCAAAAGCACAGTTTAGACAAGATGGCCCAGCACCCTGTCCAGGCAAGGCTAAAAATCTGAGTCCAACATTGAGGAATCCCCCATTTCCCCAAGAAGATTATTCCAATGGCTGATTGCCCTAATTGTGAAAAATTTTCCTCATGTTCAATCAGAATCTCCCCGGGGGTAACTTGAATCCATTACTCCTCATCATTCCTTGTAATTTCTTATAAAAAGGCCATGTCTATATTCTCTGTAGCCACTCCTTAAATACTGGAACACAGTGATGAGGTCTCCCCCAGGCATTCCTTTCTCAAGGCTGAACAAATCCAGCTCTCTCAGCCTTTTTTCCATGTGACAGGCTTCACAGACCTCTGATCATCTTTGTGGCCCTTCTCTGGACCCTCTCTAGCCTATCTTTAATACAGCAGGGACCAAATTACTACAGGATGGATACAGTATTTCACACTACTACTAATTCATATTAGATGCTTTGCTGACAGTGCTCGGTGTATCCCCTACTCCCCTTAACACCCCACTCCCCAAGAAAGGGAGCATAAGAACAATTTAAGCGAATTTTTGAAAAGCAGCCAAGATACATACTTCCATTTTCTACTTCAGAAACACAAAAGATGCCATTATGCAAAAGCTGACATCAGAGCCTTGTACACCACTCATAACACAAGGCCCAATATTTAAATGTCTTCACTACATCAGTAGTCTTTTGTCTCTCTGGGGAACAAAGATGACAGCTGACTAAGAGGGTATCTTAATCAAATATGGAACTGGTACATGACAGTTGCCATAGTGTATGACCAGCCTGACTGGTCTCTAAGGACACCTGAAAGATACAGTTGCCGGGGAAATTTAAGTTGGATATCAGAAAAAAATTCTTTTCAGAGAGAGTAATCAGGCATTGGAATGGGCTGCCCAGAGAGGTGGTGGATTCCCCATCCCTGGAGGTTTGTAAACTGAGATTGGACGTGGCACTGAGTGCCATGATCAGGTAAATGGACTGGAGTTGGACCAAGGGTTGGACTTGATGATCTCGGAGGTCTGTTCCAACCCAATCGAGTCTATGATTCTGTGTAACACACAAACCTGCAGGCCTGTGGACAGACGGGCCCCCTGCCTGGCGCCGTGTCCGTGCTGCCGCGTGCCTGGAGAGCCTGCGGGTGTCCCACAGCTCTGGGACAAGGGAACAACATTCGGGGCCCAGTCTCCATCCCCTCCCTGGCGCTTCCTTCCGCCCGTGTGGGTCAGTGGGTCAGCACTGCGACGCTCGGGCCGCGTGTGTGTCCGTGCTTTGCTGGGCGGCGGCCGCTCCGACCCCGGAGCACGGACACCACTGCCCATAGCGTGGGAATGGCCTGGGATCCGGAATGAGGATTCACCCTCAGAGGGGTACAGGAACCGCCTTGTGTAAGCAACATGAGAAAAAACCACACGGGGTGTTTTATCCTTAACTTGCTCTTCAAAAATAAGGCGCACAAAGCAAGACAGCCCAATTCCTCAGCCTGGTTAAGCCCTTGGGTGTGTGGGGAAAAAATGGATTTTGTCCTCTGCTACAAGAATTTCACCATTTTAAGCAGCAAAGTTGCAGGATAAAAAGCAGAAACAACCAAACAAGCCTTACTCAGATCTTCTGTCTCTTGGGCAAGGCCTTCAGACTGTCTCTCACTTGTCTTTCCAGGCCCACTGCTCTTGCCTCACTTAATTAAAGCAGTGCCCTGGCTGCAGACTCTCCCTGCCCATGTGGCTCTGAGGATCCTGGAAGCTCCTGTTGCCTCCCAGCCGTGTGGTGTTGCCTCAAAGACCGTGTTTTCTCAGCTCCTCAGGGTTGGTGCCTGTCTGTGCCCTTTCCTGCAGGCCGGGCTGGGACTGGGGGTGCCTCACGGTTAAGTTTTACTGTGTCTTTACTAGTAGGTGTCAGATAGCTGAAAAACAACCTGCACTGTATTCTAGATGTTTGCGGGAGATGTTCATTCCAAAAATTGATCTGTGTTACTTTACACCTGGAAGAGGTACAGCCACTTCTGGTTGGAGCTCATGCCATCATATTCATTCACCTCGAAACTCTGAATGTGACGCACAGATGAAAAATGTAAATACTTGGTTTTGTCGAGGTTTTAGCGAAAATCCAGATATATTATGTGAAAAGTTAAATTTGAGGGAATATTATTAGCCTTTTTGCCAAAATTAAAGAAAATTGAATATTGCTAGAGCCATTGTGCCACCTTTTTAAAGCTGCAATCTTCCTTAACTTTTTTGAGCACGGAGCACTACTTGTGAGATTTAAAGCACATTTTTGTTGCATTACGTGCATGGAAATGCACACGCACACAGACAGTCTGTTACTGCACAATCAGACAGTCATGTATTTTGGCCTAATTGGTTTGAAATGAGTGGACACATACCATTGTCCCTCAGCTTGTCCTAATTGCCATTTTGTGCTCATGTAAGGAAGAAAACCCTTGGTTCTGTTTAGTGGCAGCATTCCCAATTGACTTCAGTTGTTCCAAGAGTGATGAGGTATCTTAGTTCTCAAACTAAATCCAATCATGTGTTTTGATTTCTGAAGCCTCTGCAATTCCTTTCTTTTTTATTTTAAAACAATTCGTTTCATTTAGTTTGCAAGCTCTGGGTCTACTGTCAACTGTTGCTCTCCCAATAGTCTTATTTTTGGCTTCCTGGAACTTTCCATGTACTATATTAGTGTGAACAATATTGTTGTTTATTAAAAAAAAAATTGGAGTTTCCTTTTCTTAGAATGAAGCTGTAAAAGAGGTTTAACACAATTGCACTAATTAAAGAAGAGCAGTTGGGGGGTTTTTTTGCTTTTTTTCCTGTTAGCAAAGAGACAAAAAGGAAAAAATCAATACTGGAAAACCCATTTCATTCTGCAGCAAAGGCAGTTGGAAAAGATCCACTTGAACTCTTAGAACTGAAATGCTGGAGGCTGCTGTAATTAAGTAAACCAGCTGAGAACTGAAAAACAACCTGATCAAACTAAGAGATTATAAGTATGAAAGATCTGATGCATAGTTCAGCATCTTTTGATAGAGGAAGTAGAGTTAGCTGGGAATTTGGTGATTAAAGGCTTGTCTTTTGTTGATGATTAGTTATTTTGCTCTGGGAATTGTTCATTAATTGAAAAATGTTTGAATAGCACTTAGAAATTGCTGGAATATATCTTGCTGCCCTTTCTTTAAATAAATAGATGTGGATTTGGTTCCAAATGGCCCTTCAGTTGGAAATGTAATTTATAATTTAATGAAAAGTAGTATTCATGCAGAAATAAAGCTTGCTGTAACAATGCCCACCAAAATGTTTATCTGGACAAATTATTTTTATAAATATTTTTGTGTTACATTTTATTATTTTAATATTTTTTGATAGTTTACTAGATGATGTGTTATTTTGTTAACATTTTTTCTAGGAAAGGACAACTGTTTTGATAATTTATTGCAGATTTTTAAAAGTATAAATACAGTGGACACAGTTGAAACATGAAAAAAAAGAGATTCATCTGTTCAAAGGCACCTCTTTTATAGGTATTACATGGTAACCAAACCTTCTCCCTGAACAACGTTTTGATTTTATTTAAATGAAAACCTCCTTTTTGTCAGGTTTGCCCACACAGTGTTTGATTCATCAAGAGCGACCTCTTGAAGACAGAATTGTGGGTTCACTGATCAGTACCACATGTCTATCGCTGGCATTCCTTCTACCTCCTTTCTCTGTGATTGGCACCACATTTGGAACACTGATATGGCTGAGCTCACTGGTTAATAGTGTGAGATACTCTTAAGTTCCAGGATCCAAGCTAGACCTTTATTACATCTGTGCCATTTTTTCTGAAGCTCTCAGGTACAGATGCAGTTGTTACAACTTTTCATCAGAACGTGGTCTTACAGGCAGCAGTGAAAATGGGAAAGAGCTGTGGCTCCCTGGGTTTGTTTTTGTTTAGTGTGGTCTTTTAAAAATCAGCAAATTTCAGTGTAAGTAGATCTAAAAGCAAAATGGGAGCCAGGCTTAGCATTTGGCAGTGCAGGATTTCTGACAAACCTTTTGCCTTCTCTTTTTGAGGTCCCCGTCCTTAGTGATCTGCCTTAAATATGAGTGACAGACATCTGAGTGAGACAGTCCATACTGTACAACTCAATAACCATTCCCAAAGGAGATTACTCTGTCCTGTGGAATCTCAGCTTTTGTTTTCCCCAAAACAGCAAGTCTGCTACTGCACTTGTGAAGAAAACTTCAAAATGTTGAGTATAAGTGATGCAGAGACATCTGTGAGCATCTGTAATTAGCCGAGAACAACAGACCTTAAGAGGTTTGAATCACCTCACTTTTTGTCATTAGTTGGAGTGACCTGTGGGGATCATCTGCGGAGTGAGGACAGTTCACTATTTGCCTCCCCACTAAGAAAGGCCAGGGAGATAGGGTGCAATTCTTACTGTGAGCACGGTGGCTTTGCTTTCTTAAGTGCAAGGTCTCTAGAAGGGGCAACTGTTTATATTTGAAAAGTTTAGGGTTTTTGAAGCAAGGTGTCTTGTTCAAGCCTTACAAGGAGGAGTTGAGAACTCATGCCTGCACAATCTGCGTTTTGAAGAAGTCTCACTGTAAATTTGGTGACTGATACAAGTGGAGTTTGGGAAGAACCATCTTGCAGACTTGATACTTTGTGATCAGAAGGATTGCAGTGGTCTCATTCCCTTGTCAGGATACTTGTAAAGAAAAGGTGTTTTACTCTTTGGTTGCATGAAATGATAGGAGATACTGGGAGGGGAGAGAGAGCAGTGTGTGCTCTTCTCCTCTCCCAGAAGTTTCCTTAGGCATTTTGGGAAAGCAGCATACTGGAGTTCCTCCACGAGAAGGGGCAGCTGCTAAAAAAGCCAAGACTGAGGAATGCATTGGTGTGGGCCAAGCAGAGCTCGTTAGCCTTTGGGGAAGAGCTGCTGGCTGCTGACTGTTCTGGCTCTATGGTGAGGCACATCCGAGAAATACAGAAGCACAGGGCTCATTGAAAGTTTCTGATGAAAGTATTTTTCAACAGAAAATACTGAGATTGCCTAAATGACTCATTTTGTGAGAAGTGGCTTCTGGCTTTGGGAAATGTTTTTCATTAAACTACAGAGCATATGCAAAACAGTTACATATTGATTTGGCTGTGCTATCACGGTGCCTTCCTAGAGTCTATTTTGGTTCTTGTGTTCACATTCTCTTCTCCAAGATGGGGAGACTGCAGTGGGTCCTGAGGGATGGCCCTTGGTGCATGGATCCATCTTGGATGAGAAAATGGGAGCACAACTGTGTGCACTCCAGTTCCCATGCAGCAACACATCAATTTGACAATAAGAAATGCTTGAACTTTCCAGAATGTTCTCATTTTTGTGGAACCTCTTCTTGCATTTTTCTTCTCCAGAGCAAATGCGCAATTTCCCTTCACACTTCCCTATGTCTTTAGTGACAATTGTTGTTGTTAGTAAAACTTCAGCTGTGAAGAGACATTTTGGCCTAGCCTTGTTGAGTAAGTAGGTAAATAGTGTAACCTCTCCAAGAGATCAATGAAAATAATGTGTGTTTCAGTTGGGGGTTTGGAGGGTTTGTTTTTGAGGGGATGGTATTTATTTTACAATAATGACCCCCAAAAGAAACCCTCTGAGAAGCTGACAGCTGCTCAGCACTCGGTTAAAGCAGGCTGGATCTTGCACTTTTTCAAGGGGTAAGATGAGGGCCAGACCAGCCATCTGATGTATTTCTATCAGTAGGACTGGATGCAGAAATGGAAAGTGCCAGGCTTCCTATTTAGGTTTCAGGTTTAGGTTTTAGTTGAGGTGTTTTCCCTAAGTGTCTGGCCTGTTTCCGCCTTCCTGAGGGGAAGACTGGCTGGTAGCTCCCAGTCCCTGTGATGGTGTGCTGTGGCAAGTAGCAAATGTAAACTGATTTCCTGAAATAACCTTGGCTGCCCCCTGCCCTGGAGTTAACCTGGAGGGCAGGACACAGCCCTGGAGGGCCCTGTGACCATCATTTAGAAGAGAGGCAGAGGAGTTGAGTCTTAGATGCTACTTCAAAATCAAAAATGTTATTCTTCAGCCAGATCTCTGTTATTTATGGCAACATGCTAAAATATGCCTGACAAAGGAAGAGCAATCCTTGAATAAGGGACTGGGATATAAATAAACTGCTCTTAGTTCACCTGCCCAGTGCTGTGCTGAACCACAGCTATACGTGAGGCTGCCTTCTCCAGAGCCACTTACACGGCCCATTAGCAGGATTGCCAGTGCTCCAGGAAGGTTTAATTTGAGAACAGTGGTGTGTCAGTGCACAGAGCCAGGTCAGGTCCAGGGGTGTGCTCCAGGAAACAAGCTGCCCTGGTTGCCCAGAGCACAGGGCAGTGTGCTGCTGCACTGGCTGCACTGGAGCCAGCTCAATGCCAGATGAACCACTTCGTTCAGCAAAAGCCAAGCAGCCCTAGAAGCACAATGGTGGCATATTTGAGCTAATATCCCAGATTTTTACCTCTACATGCAAAGCATTTCTACAAACCTATCCTGGTAGAACTGAAAGTTGTTAAATTTAATTTTGCATGATCTTGACACTGCTGTCATTTTTATGTTTTGGATCCATTATATTTTGGGAAGTCTTAATTGACTCAGGTCACATGTTTGTATGTTCTTAAATATCTACAGGATCACAAGCCAAATTTTTAAGGTGAGGTGGAATGAAATAGAACTTCCCATTATGTGTAATTGGGTACAGGAAAAAGTGTTTCAAGCAAAGAAAGTTCAAACATGTTTGAATGCTTTTTATTAATCCTCTTGACATTATGAAGAATGAAGATGTTATTGCTGGTTTAAATGTCTCCAAAAGCACATTGGTATTGTTTGTAAACTGTACTTTATTTCTTCTAAAAAACTATTAATGTAGATAGTACCAGTCTTCAGTAACAAAAGGAGACCATCAATTTGCAGAAATAGATCTATCACAGTGATAACTGAAGGTTTCTGCAATTTTCTGCAGAAGTTTGCATTTCTATATTTAAAAATGTGGTATTACAGGAGTAGCTAGTTGTCTGTACCTTATGAATCAATCTTGGAGATACACAAAATGTAAGTATGTTCTTCTCCTCCCCCTCATGTCTTTTTAGCCACTTTTATTTGGGCTGTTTATCTGCAGAGAAGAAATCAGAAGGAGCGTTAATGAAATCGAGTATGGTCTTTCATTGCTCAGCCAAATTTCTAATGAATAGATTTCTCTGGATAAAAGCCAAGAATTGTGTATTGCTTTGGTTGGGTAAAAAGCTTTACAGTTGTGTATCTGATTGCTACGCTGGCATCTGTGGGAGGGAAGAAAACTTAAATATATGAGTGAGGATCATCTGGTTATTTGTGACATGGTAACAATGTGTATAAAGATATGATCTGCCACATATGTCAAAGTAATTCCTGTTGACTGTCTTCAGGGAAAATGCATTGTAAATCCATGTACTATTCGGTATGCTTGGGATTCTGATACAAAGGGAGCTGCTATGGAGCTTTTTTTTTCTGGGGCTGTCAGTTTATTTATTTTGCAATCATACTGATTTTCTATGATTTTAATTCATTCAAAGAAAGTCATCTTTAGAAAAACAAAAAGCAGCACTCTTCCTTTCCTTTGTTTCCCATTTCCCAAAGCAACCCTCTGTGTGTGGGAAATACCATGTTAATGTCTTAAATTGGCAGGATAAATCCAGAAATGGCATTTGTAGTTTCTTTTTTTTTTTTTAATAAAGTTCATCTTACCACAGAGTACGTCATTGCTGAAACTGAATTTTTGTAAGAGGTTTCATCTTTACCAACTTTCCTACCACCAAATTCTGAAACAGCTATTTTTAAAATGCTTTTAAAAGTGGTTTGTTTTTTTTTCAACCCACAGCTATCAAATTTTCTTGATTTATTATTGTCATGGCCGTAGGAATGATACAGGTGTATTTTAAGCACTCAGAGATGAAAATGGCCTTAACTATTGCTGTGAATGTCTGTCTTGTTCATCATTGTACAGCAATGATTATGCAAAATGGGGCACAGGAGTTTATTAAAGATTCAGATCCAAGTCTGTTTATCTGGAAGAAGTATGTATTAAGTTATACTAGAAGTGGGACTTTCACTGCCTGCCATTGCCAACCTTTGTAATTAAAGCCCTTCCAGTCTCTAAATCATGTGGCAGAGAAATTTGAGCACATTTTACAGATGAGGGATTGAGGAGAATAGAGATCCTGTGCCTACCCAGGGCAGTAGGTGGCAGGTGTGACAGGACTGGATACTGGATGCAGCCAATGCTGTCCTTACCCAGAATCTTAGCAGAAAGTGCTTGTCCTTTCCAAAGGAGATGAAATTCTCCTCACTGAGACTGCATCATTTTCAGTATTTTGTTTCTTCTTATGTCTCTGTGAAATGCAAACTGTAGTGATAAAGAACTAGAGTGCTTGAGAAGGATGACTCCCAAATTAGCAAGCTATGGTTTCTTATGGAAACCCAGCATCCAAGCTATTGGGGACATTCAGCCCAGGATAATAACAGGCTTACCAGGGTTCGAAAGACCTCCATTTACATAAATATGCAGAGACATCTGTTACAGTCATGAGTGACCTGCTGGTTTAAACCATCAGCAGGGGAAATGTCGTCGATCAGCATCGCCTGCAGTAGCAGGTGCTACTTTAGGCAGCAGGAATCACTGAAGAGGTTTTCGATGAACAAAGACGACCTTTCCGCTTGCCAAGAAGAGACATACGGGAAATCGAAACAAACGGCACACGCCCACGGTCTTTCATTTGTAAGGCACGATGAGAGCTGAGCGTGTGCCTCCGCCTGCAGAGCTGTACGTGATTGTTTATAGGTATGGTGTGACTGACAAAGTCGCAAAGTTTATGTCTGAGGAGTACTTACGATTTCAGATTCCCAAACTGGAATGAATCATCAAGATTTAATGGAAAATGTTCAAAACAAATTCATCATCTAAGCCCAGTGTTTTTATTACCAGAGTATATGCCCAAAATAGTAATGTAAAACCATCATCCTAAAGGTTGCGATTAACTTAAGTGAAAAATTGCAGTTTAATTCTTGCTCACCGTTAATCAACAGAGACATGATAGTATTCAACCTTCTATAATGCAAGAATATTTGTACTCCTTGTTGGCTCTATGATACGGTGTTCTCTCTTCTTCTCTCCCCACTCACCCTCTACCCCATTCACTGCGTAATATGGCTTTGTAAGTACAGAGTCTGTCTTCAGCGGATGAATGACTGGACGGAAAATTGTATTTCAAATTTTGGGCTGCAAAAAGGTTCTGATTTGGTGTGCTACATGTGACTAATTGTCAGCGGTTCTGAAAATTAAATACTCACACAGTAAAAAGGAGTGTCCAAAGAACTTGTAGGAAAGCCACAGAAGTAGAAGAGTTGTCATTTGCAAAGTCTGCCAGAATTTAGTATGCTCCCTCTGTGTCTCGTAGATGTTAAATACTGGTTTTAATTATAATAAAAGGTGCAGTACAGCTTGAGTACTTGATTCACAATATTTAACGGCTGCCTCACACTGGGACATTACAGCTCTAATAATTGTATGAGATCTTTAAATACCTTAATAATTCCCACCTCTGTTTTGATAACACGTTTCATAGTACGTGAAGATAAAACAAAACCTGTTCTTTTCTCTCCCTTTGAACAGAGCGTGGATCACACTTCTCGTAGACCTCATCACATTGAGGTTGGGCTAAGATGAGCATAACCAGTGACGAAGTGAATTTCTTGGTGTATCGCTATCTCCAGGAATCAGGTGAATTTCTTGTCTTTCCTCATAACTCCCGGTCATAAATGAAATAGGAAAATTGGCTTTTTCCATGATATTGCTCTAGGAGTGTAAGTGTCTCAGACTGATAAGCTCAGACTAAATATTTCTCACACAAACCCACCTTTCTTTGAAATCATGGTCTTGAACATAAAGTGTAAACATGCACAGGTACAAAAGTAAACATGGCAGTTAGGCAAAACAATGAAGTAAATAATGTTATGTTAACAAATGTTTTGGTAGAGTTGTAGCATGTCAGCCAAAGTCATTTTTGGCAGCACAGGCACAGAGCACATGTCTGTTGTATCTTTTTTTTTTATTTGCTACTTGAAACTGTCTAAATTGGGTTTATGTTGGCTGTAAATGGAAATCTGGGTGCAAGTTTTCCACCTCTATTTTCATATTGGAAAATATCACAGTGATTTTCCTTTTAGAAGGAAATCTTAAAAATAAATCGAAACTGAAATTTTGGGTTTATTTTGTTTGCATAGTCTTGTTTCCACTCTCTGACTGCAAGAAGTGGAAGGTATCTTAGCTAATGGAAAATATTCTGTGAAAGTAGAGATGATAGGAGGGGAGGTGAGAAACACTGACAAACGATTTATGGCCAGCATCAGAGTTTACTTGGTACTGACCCTATGTTTTGTGTTGGTAAAAGTCAAATTGACTGAAAATATTTCATGTTTCACATGCTGAAACAAACAAACAAAAAATTCTGTGCAAAACAGATGCTGTCCTATCAGATGACTTGAGGCCAGTTTTAGAATAAGCCCTCCAGACCTGACAGATGTCTTGCCCAGGGAACCAAAATTCCAGCAGGTTAAAGATAGAGGATTAGGTTGCTGCTGTTGGTCCCTATGCATTCCTTGGATACACTATTTTGAGGTGTTTCTTCTACTTGCAAGACTGTTTCAGTCCCAGGAACCCAAATCCCTAGGTAAAGAATCTTCACTGAAATTAAGAAGATTTATCATACATTTTTAGTCTTTTGTCTTTTAAAATCATTCTCTGAGAGTTCAGTTGTGGCCTGTGTTGCTCTTTTCTCACATCATATTCCACTTTAACAACAAGAGCTTATAAAAAAATAGTTTAGATCTGGTGTGCAAACAGGTGAAAGAAAAAGAAGAGCTAACAACATAAAAACTTCATCCAGACAAAGTTTACTTTTAAAAATAAGCTATTGTGTACCACACTGGAAAGAGCTTTTAGACATTAGAGCAGTGCACAGATGGACATAATCGAAGCCTAAAGAATCCTGAAATTATCTTGTTCTTTTATTTGAGTTGTAGGAGATCGAACATAACAGTGGCTTTTCCTGATGTGAAAAAAGAAAGTCAGCCTTTTTTATTCCCCTTGATACATCAATAGGTGGGTTAGTGTTGTGTAGTGATTCAGGAGGCTTTACAAATTCAATCAAGAATGTTGGTATCATCCAAATGTCAGGAAAAAGTTATTCTAACTTTTAATCTATCTCCCATGGAATGCAATCACTTTTTGCCATTTTACAGAGAAGTTACATACAAATTTTCGTGTTAATGGCAAATTGTGCTGCTCTTACCTTTTTATCTAGAGAGCCAAAAGTTTTTCTTATTTAATCCACACATACTAAAGGCATTCACAAAAATACTTTTCCCCACTGTTCTGTTGTATTTTACACATGTAAGAGAGTGGAAGTGGAGGTGAAATATTTGAAGAAATATTCAAATATGCTTTAAACTGAGCATATTGAAATCCAGATACTGAGTGTGGATTTAGTAGATCTATCTGGCAGTTTGTTAAAAATTTCTTTCAGCAAACAAAAGCTCTAACAAATGATTAATTTAGTAATCTGTTTTAAAAGCTTTTACATTTACTTTTAATGATTTTTCCTACTTTCATTGTTTCTTCCAAGGAAATTTTCATAACTGTATTTTCAGATAAAGTAGGGTAATAAGACAGAAGTTGTTATACAGCATTTTTGCCTTTTCCACCTGCTACTATAAATGCCATTAAATGCAACATCAGATGAAAGGTATTCAATACATAGTTCAGAAATAACTCATGCCAGATTTAAAGGGCTAGCATTTAAATACAGTTTGAGTTCAAACCCTTACAGTTTAAGGAGTTTGCCAAAATGAGGATTGTTGCATTGATTACATTATTACATTGTTAACATTAGCAAAACCAACCTAAAGCTTCTAAAAATTGTATCAGACACAGCCATAAAGGTTGCTTACAAGACCATACAAAAGTTCACTTGTTTTTTTCAGGTCCTTTAATCTTATCATGTAAAACTTCCAGGCTTTCCCATAATGTGTAGGCAAACGGTGGGAGGAAGAAAGAAACAATGAAAGGAAATTGATATGGTGAAATAAATATATAAAAATCAAAATATCCTTGTAACATTTCATGTATTATGTATCTGCAATGCACAGAAATATTTGAGATTAGCTGAAACATTATAGCAAGAATGCTGGTGGGTGCTCTACGCTTCATTATGAAACTGCTGGCAGATGATTGTAGTACAAGACCAGCTCTTGTAAATTTGAAGTTAGAAGTGAAATTCCGTAATTATATTTCCTCCTTAATTTTCTGTCAGGCCAGAAAACTTGCACAGGAGAGTATTAATAGAGTTGAACTACCTAAACCATTATGGCTGCCTTTTTAACAAACCTTGGCATGCTAAGGGGAGTTTCAGTGAACTGGAAAAAAGCAAATGGTTTGCCAGAATTTTTAAAGGTTAAACAGTATGATCCAGGTAACCATAGGTCAAGCAAAATCGTTGGAAGGCTGAGACTAAATATCTCCAACAAAGACGAAGAGATGACCTCATGCCAAATGCCAGCCAGCAAGTTTTTATGGATAATAGATCTTGTCAAACAAACGTGATACTGCTTTTTCCAAGATCAGAAATTAAGGTGACAGAGATAGCTGTGCTGACATTAATACGCTTAGACATCTACTTATGACATTTACTTAGTCTTGTTGACGCTGCAGTTAAAAACAAAAGAAATAACAGTGAGCAAAATCAGTGTAATCCAGGGTTACCAAATGGATTAAAAATAGGCTAAAAGAAACATCTTGAAAAGGGATTAGAGATGGAGAGTATTCATCTCAAAGGTTGCTTCTAGTGGGAACTCACAGGAATATGTTCTTGGCATAATACTGCTCAATAGCTTTATCAGTTACCTGTAAGGAAATATAAAATGATTCCTAACTGAATTTGCAGATGGAATGAAATAGTAAGTTGTGGCATTTGGTGAGTTATGCTGACTGATCATGTGGTTTAACAGAAGAAATACAGCCAGGGACACAGCTTGGAGTTGCCTGCTGCTGGAGAAGGCGCCCAGTCGAGGGGAAGTGCAATTGAATCCCTCCTATATAAGACAGAACTTGGACAAGTTAAGGTTCTAAATGTCTAGCTATATTAAAATAAGTAAGTAAATAGTTGCCTCTTCACATAGGTGACTGTCTCAGTGTTTATCTATCCCCAGAAAAACAAAGCAGTCTGGCATAATTTCCATTTAGGCTCCATGGCTTAATTGCATAGGAGTTCCACCTCTAAGGGGACTAGGTGTTGTCACTTCCAATGAATGGCTCCTTCTTGAGTTATAAAGAAAACAAGTGTTAATCTTCAGTTTAAGATCATTGCTTCCTATCCAAAGTCAAGTCTTGCAGTGTTTAGTTTTCTCCTTTTTGAGTATTAACTTTTTTGGTGCACAGTTTTAAGTGGCCATTCTTAAAAGTGCTGAGTACTTCCAAGGATTGTTTATCTCAGGAGGCAAACTTTTTAAAGTGAGTTATATTTATTTGCAGGTGTCTTGATACAAAGTCTACCTTTAAGTGAAATGTTGGCCCCAGTTACTAAAATCAGGCTTAGTTATGTCTACACTAAGAGTGTATGAGTGTTGCAATAGTGGCACACAAAATACTCTTGTGGTGGGCATAGTTATACCTACAAGACAGATACCTTGACAAAAGTGAAACAAGATATACCAAAGTAGCCACAGTTCTGGCATCCAAATTACATTGATTCAACTTTGCACCTCTTCAAACCCCTGGGAAGCACACTTTTGCTAGCAGCCACCTTCACTGCTGACAGAGACCTTCTATTGGTTTTCTTCAGTTTTGAAAAAATCGCTCAGAATTCATAATGTAGAATTTGCCTGTTCTGCTTTTCCCAAAAGAGAAACAGATAATTACTTGTCTTTTGGAATGAAGGTCAAACAGTACAACGCAATGAGGAATAATCAGGATCCCAAGGAAATTTCTAAAATGTGAGTGGGGATGGCAAAACTAAGGGAAATCAAATCACTCACATAGTTTTTAATCTAAAATCTGCTGTCGTGTGTTCTGAGTGACAAATCCTATTGTCAGTCTAAATGCTACAGTAAATTACCTTCCCTATCCAGTCCAACATACCAGTTCAGGTATTAAAGCTTTTAAAAAATTGGTATTTTTGATGCATCGATCAATTAACTATATTCCTCTTCTAGCACTTAGATGCATGTTGCAGTCTGTAATTCTTGTCTGAAAATCAGCTCCTCAGTTGTCTGTGGCTTCCACTGTTCTATTGTAGGGCATTTATTGTAATGGATGTCTGGCAATGACTGGTTAGAGTTAAGATTGTGTAATAGTTTCCATTTTCACTCATACTTTTACTTTTTGGTTTTAATTTTTCTATGTTCTGTGACACATTTTCTCAGTGTATAATCTGCATTTACAACCTGTACCACGTCCAAGACAATAAAAACTCTTGCTAGATGCTTTTGCTAAAAGATGTCAATGATATTTTTAGATGCTGACTTGGGGCAACTTACAGCTTAAAGCATTATACTTCAGAATTTTTGTTTGTTTTCTTCCCAGCCATAAAAATGAAGACAGCTAATAGCATAGTTCTTTTCCTTCTGTAAATTCAATTCAGTACATTGGTCTGCTTGGTTCACAGTTGACAGGTTTGCCTTGTTTTCCTAGAAGATAAGATTTTCTCTCAGATTTTAAGCATGGATTAAAGGACATCGAGAGCACAAAGGGCTTCTGTGAATCACAGCACAAAATCCTTTGTAGTTAGGCATGTGCAAACATGGGTCTTTCCTGTTAACCACTTCCAAGGCATTTTGCTGTCATTCTGCCTTTGGAAATCATGAGAGAATACAAAATGTGGATATTCTGAAGCTTTTAGGATTTCATCATTGTGTTGTTGTCCAACTGGATACTAGTCATCGGAATAGTACTGAATTACATTTTTTCCAATGACATTTCTTATTTTTTTGAAAAGGAAGCAACAAAATTTGAAGGTAAATGCCTTTTTTATAGAATCAAGCTCTTTTTTAACAAAGAAATTTTATACAAAATGTAAATGTCACAGTTTTCATGGGTAAATTCTCAGGCAGTAAGGACTGACTGAATGTGAGTATTCTGTTCTTTTGAATTTGTACCTTATGCAACAGTCTCTACTTACATAAGCCTGTGTCATTTTTCTCTGAAGTCCCTACTTTTCCTACATGATGTATGTTTAGAGTGCTTTTTTTGAACAACTGTCTATGGCACAGAGTTTCCTGAGTCACAGACGAGAGAAGTGCATGTTGAAAATAATTCAGATTAAGCATAGCATAAAAGATTGGCATATATAGGTCAGCTAAATTTGCTTCAAAGCTAACTGCTTCCTTTGTGTAGGAAGACTGCTGCTAGGTAGAAGGAGAATGTACAGTTCATTTTTTTTCCCTTAAATTATTAAAATCTATACCTTGAAGAATCATTTGTTAGAAGAATGAATCACGTGGTCAGTAAAGGCGCTTGTCCAGGGTGATAGTAAGAATAATAGTGTGTACTGATGGCAGAGCCAGTGGGTAATGGTTTTTCTTTTGCCTCTTTTTATGTTTTGTTCAAATTTGGCTCATTAGGTCATAGCAGAGTTCAGTCTGGTTGGTATCTCAGGAGATGATAGAATCAGAGAAAAGTTCAAGTTGGCTGAGACCTTTGGAGGTCATCTAATCCATCTCCCCTGCTCACAGCAGGCTCAGGTGGCTCAGAGCTGTATCCAGCTGGGTTTTGAGTGTCTCCCAAGGATCAAGAGTCCACAATCTCCCTGGACAGCCAGTTCCAGTACTTTATCACCCTCACAGTAAAGAAGTGGTTTATTTTGTTTCCTTGGAATTTCAAACCTGTTTCAGTTTGTGCCCATTGCCTCTTGTCCTGTCACTGGGCACCACTGGAAAGGGTCTGGCTCCATCCTCTTTGCGCCTCCCTCAGGTATTTTATGCACATGAATAAGGTTGTCTTCTCCAGGCTGAGCAATCCCAGCTCTCTCAGCCTCTCCTTGTCTGGCAGATGCTCCAATCCATTGGTCTTCTTTGTGGTCTTTCACTGGATTCTCTCCAGTGTATCTCTGTTGCTTGTGTACTGAGGAGCTCAGAACTGCATACAGCACTCCAGGCACGTCTCATCAGTGCTGAATAGAGGGCAAGGATCCACTCCATTCACCTTCTGGCAACACTTTTTGTAGTGCAGCTTAGAATGCTTCTTGGCTTTCCTTGCTGCAAGGGCACATTGCTGGCTCATGTTCAAGTAGCCCAGCCTTCTGCTCAACCCTGGAGAGCCTCAAAGATCCTTTAAATAACCAGTACGTAAACGTGCTGCCAACAGGGTAGTCACTGGAATGTTCTTGAAGCCCTGTACCCAGCTACAGTCCAAAGGTAAGGATGGAGACCTTCTGTTTGTTGAGGGAAAAATGCATCCTTGAAATGACAACCTGCCAGCCAAAGACAAAACACACATTTTTGTGTTGTTTCAGTACCAATCTGTGCTTGTGTTATTTGTGCCCACATCCATGTTCTCCCTGTGCCCTGGGCCGCGTGGGCTCTGCCTGCAGCGCGGGGCAGCTGTAGCTCGCGGATCAACTCCAGCTGCGCTGATGGGAGGGCACTGGTGTATTTTGTTTACCTTCTCTTCGCACAGGTTCTTTTCTGCTGGTGTAACTGGGTGCTGAACAGGTAATACTGAATAAATAGGGTAATACATTTTTAAGGACATACATAAAAAATGAGCGTTTAAACCTGGCCTTAAAGTTTCTGTGCTTCATTTTTCCTGTTTGAAAGCAAAGTTAATACTATATACAGTACCTCAAAGCAGATGTTGAAAGTTTACAGTCCTAACATGTATCAAAATCCTCTGAGTAAAGATTATTGCAGAGCTGCTGGGCCAATATTTAACGTTCTTTTTCAGTTATTTCAGAGTACTGTTTAGGAATTTATAGGTGAATATATATCTCTAAACACAATATGAGTGAGATGATAACTGTTTTTCAGGAACTGGTGTTAAGACTGAAGGCAGGGACTCTTTCACCTTTTCAGCTGTTCAGTGGCAAAGCTTTGGAACAAAACAAACTCCACTTCTAATTCTCATGATTTAGCACGGATCTGATCTGTGGACATGCAGTCCTATTTATAGGATGCATTATCCTTTTTAGGACCAGCCTACTCAAATAAAATAAAATTACTTTAAGGTGTGATCCGAATATTTGATATATTGGAAGTTGCCTTTTAATAAATTACTGTATATAAATAAAGCCACAGTGTTGTTCTAGGAGTGCAATATGTGTTAAAGTGACCCTTGGATGAGAACACTTGAGAAATTTGACCAAAAAAAGTTGTTTGGTTTAAATTGAAATGTTTCATGAAAGTCATCTCAGAATTAATGTTCCTATATAACGGAAAACTGTAACTATACTTATTGCATATAATATAACATAACATGTATATATAACACCTCCAGCATAATATATATGGAATAAAATAGTGTACTAGCAAAAGGGTATATTAGGGATTTTACTAAACTGCTGCTCCTTTTCATTTTAATCTCTCCTCTGCTGTCTGTATTTCTCCTAAACTGGAGAGGTAGTTGATTGTATGATTCCAGAAACAGTGAGACTGACTCTGAATTTGAAATTATTCTTCATAGTTTGAGAATGGGTAACTGCTAAAAAGACAAATCCATTTCTAAAATCAGAACTGTATTATTATGCACAGTTTATGTCTCTGCTAGTAAATGTTTATTGTCTTTTTAAATTCTAAGTAGGTTTAAAGAAAGTCAGAGTCAGCATTAAAAGGCAACAAGCTTTATTGGGCTGCAGTTCCCAAAGCATTTTGTTAAACTTACCAAAGCTATAGATCTTGGGAAGAATAAAGCTGATAGGTTAAAAGTAAATACTTTTCCCAGCTTGCTTTAAAGATAAGCAACTTTGTTTCTAAGCCAACAGCACCTGTACAAGCCAAAACCAATTGCTGACTTTTTCCATAGAGCATTGAATACAAGCTAGCAGTTTTGTGACCAGATATCTCTTTATATATATATGTATAAACAATATTTTCAAATGTTTTATAGTAGAATTCAAGAGGTCCTCTTGAAAGCTTCTTTCTGTTTATTCTACCCTGTTGCATAAGAGCAATATAAATGCCATGTAAGAAAGCAACACTCAGTGCAGAATTTTTAAGTTCATTTGAAGGAAAGAAATACACTGAGTATTTTGTTCTTTTGCCATTTGCAAAACCCTGCTTACCTTGTAGTTTCCTCTAGGTCTCTTCACAGTGTTCTAAACTTGGTTATTTTGATTTTTCCTTGGCCTGAAACTCACCGTGCTGTGTTGAATCTTGAACACTGAGCAGACATGATGATTTTTAAGCTACACAAACATAAACAATTACACTTTTGCAAATGTATTACATAACACAAATTTTGGTTCCAATCCCTTTGTGTCATGTTTTTTAAAGCTTGCAAAATGCAGTATTTTAGGGATATTAAGAAACCAGTGTGTTAGGTGGAAGCAGGCAGATGTCTAAAGGTCAAGATGGCTTTGCTAGTAAAAGCAGTGCAGTGCTATGCATTTGTCACTTTACTGCTTTTCATGATGATTCTTTCCACGCACAGTGAAAGAAGGTCTATGTTGCAGCTTTGCAAGTCTTGCTCATAACCTGCACGCTGGGGATGTTCTGCCTGCACAGCTGTGGCAGTGACAGCCCAGCCCTCCTCACACCTAACCTGTGGCAGGACTCTGTTTGTGGGCACCATCCACAGAAACCATCCTGGTGTGAAGTTCCTGAATGCCTCCTGAGTGTCAGCGATGGTGTCCTACTTGCTACCACTTGTAGGTGTATATTAGAACAGAGAGAACATGGCTTCAGGAAAGTATGTATGACTGTGGAAGTCTCTTCTATAAATGTGATCCTTAAAATTATGCATATCTCTCTCTTTGGATGTTTGGTTGCACAGACAGAGCTAAAAGATGACAGCATCCAGTTAATTCAGAGGAAAAGATTTTTTTTCCCTTGCTGTGGCCTGTGTGAGCAGCTTCAAACCTTGCCCATAGTTGCACTGAGTTGCTAGATCTCTGTTGATATTTATTTGCAGTTGTCATTATCATTTACACAGAGTGAGTGAAAAAAGGGGATTCTCTCAGACCTTGTTTTCAAGAGATTTTTAAGTTTCTCTTTCCATTGCTCATGTTCTGTTTTCTGTCTGTATGGTATTTCTCTTTTGATTAACTTGCAGCCCTCAGAAACAGTGTGTGCCAAGTACTGCTCATCAAAAGATCATTTCCAAGTTGTATTAATCTTTTCCAACATATTTTCCTGCATGAAAAAAAATAATATCTGCCAAAAACATTCTTTGGCTCAAAATAAGTTTGGGTAGCAGACATTTACTCCAAATTCTTGGCAGAAGATGAACAGGCCAAATATCCAAGAAAAAAGGGCGTAACATTTAATATTAGTGAATAATCACTTTACAAAACTTTGGGTCACTAGGCATACTATAATTTTACCTACGGCTAGAAATCCGTTCTTTATATTTCCCAGGAACTGTGAAGGAGGTTGTAATACAGGACACACTTCCCAGGGTTTTGGAATAATTTTAATCGTTCAGCATTCCTAATCTTGAAACAAATGTACAGGCCCTATTGTTCAGCTGATCTTTCTAAAAATATATTCCAACTGCAGTTCTCTATTTTAAATTGCTAATGCATGTCCTTGTTAAGCCCTTTATGTAATTGCGAAGGTAAGACTTCAAAATAAGCAGACACTGCCAAAACCAGAGAGGCACTCTAGGCTGTATTACCGAGAAAGAAAAAGCTCAGCTAAGAGAAGAATCTCAGTCTGCTGTGAATAATAAACAAGATACAGTGTAGGATTTTTGTCCATCTTAGTTTTTTAACTGTTAGTGGAATCTTAGCAGTGTCTTGAGGCACCAGATGCTTGTTAACGGCAACCAAACTTTTTTTAAGAGAAGCTGGTGTCCTTTTTGTGAAGCTTCTGCATATATGTACACTGGGGGTTTATGACCATATCTTTATCGATATACAATTAAATTTAGACAGAAATCTAAGGGGACTGATCCATGCTGTGTTCTCAGTTCTCATTCACTGCATCATATAGAAGGGGAAATACCAGGCTAAGACGGCATCTGCAGTCAAGTATGGTGAAGAACATCATTGTATTCTCTGGGGCAATGGCAAGAAATTACATCATTTACCCCAGGAACTAGATTAGCATGTGGTGGGCCCTGAATTAAGAAAATACAGTTACTCTAAGTTAAACTGTTTTCTTCTGGTTTTGCATTCAGAAATTGCATTCAAAGCTGCCCTTAGTGGTACATATCCCTTGCCCTTCTCTACACTGGTAAGTCTAGACCTACAAAAGTCTTAATTTAACATTAACTATGTTGTTTGTACATCATTAGTATTTAGTGGAAATTACTTTTTTAGTAGTCATATTGCACTGGATTTTTTTGTGGATTTTCTTTTTCAACTGCACTAGTGGAGCTCTTAATTTATTTTAGAACACCTCATTGCTCCACTCTTCCCTTCTTGCTTACCTGCTTAGAGGGCACTCCCAGGACCCAGAAATCAAACTTAAGGTGAATGTTTTTCCACTGATTGCATCTGATTTCTTTGGCAAGCAGTTGTGCAGGCAGCTGTGGAGTTACTTGAGTTTGGTACCATGGTAAAACAGCTGATTGGATTGTGTGGGGATGTCTGCTCCTCCTGCATGTGATTTTCTTTTGACTCATGACGCAGTGGAATGTTTCTGCTTGATGTGTCTAAATCTCCCAGGATTTTTGCCCATATGCCCATTTATAGTCATGAAGATGACTTTCCTTTGCCCCTCACAAGCATCTTTTTTTTCCCCTGCAGCCTGTACAGCTGTAGTCAGCTCTTACGTGCCCTCCATTCTTGCATGAATTGTACTCTGGTAAAAGTCTCAGCAGGAGTGCCAGATACAAGGCTTAACTTAAGAAAATGAGCGCTTGTGCATCTGGAAAACTTGAGGTTGCTGGTGGATCCCATTATAGCAACTGCAGTTGATTCTACTGAACCAGAAGTTCTAATAATTTCTAAAGCCTTGCTCATTTTTATTTCCTGTACCTGCCAAATACTTTAAAAGAGAACAGTGTGTTACTTCAGAGGTGAGGATTGGAGGAGCTTGTATTAGGAATTTCCAAAAAGAAAGACAACACAATGTCAGAGAAATGTATTAAATAAGAAGTGTGGGTTATTTCCACTTGGAGATGGTTAAATTATTAGAGGAAAAGAAGGGATTGTCAGATAGTTTATGCCTTCCCTATTTTTTTACCTCCTCTCTTTTTTATTGAGGTAATAACAACACTAATTTAGTGGTTTCTGGAAATTGAATCTACTATCTTTGTATTTACAAACCTCAGTCTGGACTGCTTGAGTTAAAGAAGGAATATTTCCTGAAGGAATGACACAGATCTCCATATGAAATCTCACTATTTTCCAGGACAGAAGGCCACACTGAGCATGAGTTATACAAAAATTTGTAGGATTGGACTTGTACTCCTGTTGAGGTACAGGCTTCTGTTCATAAAGTTGGCTAAGGTTATATAAAAGGCAGTTTGATGTTCATAATTCTTTATTCTCTGTTTCATTCTACAGTTACAAATGTTTCAGTGAAGGTTCTTGTAGTGAGAATTATTAAACTGAGTAATTTGCAAATGACAGAAACATCTGTTTTTAAAAAAAAAATATTGGAACAGCATACTTTTCAGATTTATCAGAGAAAACTAAGTCCAGTTAGTTCACAAACAGAAAACTTGCACTGTCTTCAACAGATCACTTAACTATTGCTCATCAGGGCATCCCCAAGGTAACTCCTGAGTAACCAGCAAAGGCTGAAACCGTTCAGAAGGCAGTACTTCCACAGACCCCTCTTTGTCATTCCCCTCACCTGTGCAAACACAGCAGTAGGTGCTGTAGCTGTTATAATTCAAGATTGCAGTTTAAAGAAGACATGCTCTTTGGGATGGGAAAATGAAAGGAGCACTTGGTGGATGTCAGTTAGCTGGAGCTGCAGTTGCCAGATGAGCTAGCGTGAGAAATACTCAGCAGCACCTGAGTTGCAAGCCTAAAAGGAGGAATGCTTTGCTCCCAGAAGAAGTGAGACACGTCCCTGGAGAAGACAGGTCATTCCCCAGGCTGTGTGGCTGCCCAGTTGTCTTTCCTTTTCCTACATTTGACAGGCATTTCTGCTGTGAGCTGGGCATACTATGAACAACTATGTAGCCTGCGGGTCAAACAAGCACACAAAGAGCATCGTTATGTTCATTAAATAAAACCTAGTCATTTTATTATCAATAACAAATCTAGTTTTAAACTGAAATCTATTTTCAACTGAAAAAGGAGCAGCTAAAGGAAAAAAAATCTTTATCATCTCCATTTTTGCAGTTATAGCAAAACCAATCAGTGAAATTTTGCAAAACAGTGTTACATATGCATTTTTTGGCACTGCCTAGGGCAAGAATTCCCAAATGGCTGTGTATGTACCACCAAGAGTATATACAGGCACCTCGATGTGGGAAAAGCTGCAGCGCAGAACGGGGAGCTGTTAACCACTGTCAGTACAAAAAATTGTGGGAGTCTCTCAATGAGAAATTTCACTCAGTTTTCCAGTCTGTTTTCGACTTGCATAACAATTTTTGCATTGGGGGAGGTCATTTAAGTAATTTTTTCTGCATTCATTATTTCCTCTCTGCTTTTATGCTCTGTGAAACATTTCAAGCCCAACTATTCTACAGTTGATAGATCACTTCCCTTCATACCAAGATCATCCCAAGTTCTAGGGTGTTCATTTAGGTTTGTCTTTCCTGTATGGTAATTTGTTTACAGATCATATGCATAGTTTGGTGGTTTCTGTTTTCCTGTCTATTTTAAGACAGAAAAAACCTGGAAGCCATTGGCTCAAGTCTTCTGAAAGGTGCCATTTAGGGCACTGGTCATGTCACAGCAAAAGTGACTGTCTGGTTCACTGCTATGAAAGCTGTGTGGCCATGCTGTCTCCTCTTCATCCCTCTGTGATTATGTCTTTGACCTTAAAAGCTCATAGTCTCATTGCATGTATCCTTGAAGGGTTTATTACGTTAAGATTTCTTTTACTGGTGCTATTTCAATAGAAATTACTGTTTTATAGAGTGGTTATTACAGTCAGCAATATGACAGAATTTATGAGAAAGAATGCATATGGACACAGGTTTGCAACTTTCATTCATTTCACTCTGCTACGGCATTTTCAGTTTGTGTCTGCTGTAATTTCATGTCATCCCCACCACATCCTTTCTTCAGATCTCCACTTGCAGAGCACCGTCTGTCTCTGTTCATGCTCCTCAACTGCCTTGACAGACTGGAAGTGGAGGTGGTGCTTGTGTCTTAGCTTTGCATCCCCACCGTGGTTTCATGAATATAGAAGGAGGGCCAGGTTAACAAGCAACATTTTTTTTAAATTGCCTTTGTGAATAGAAATCGCCTTTTTGTAAGACTGAATTATAGACCTGCAACTGTGCTGTGTAATTCAATGTACTTTCAAGCAGAACCCTGAAGAGAACTGATGACATCTGGTAACTAGAAAAGTAAAGCTGAGATGATTTTTCACTGTTATCAGAAACCTGATGTAGGTACAGCTTCGTTGAGGATTTTGTTAACTGTGTGTGTTACTTTTAAAACCAGTCTACTTTCATATGAACCTTATATGTGCTACACTAGTACAAGAAAACAGGGGGGAATTAGCTATCTTTTACAAGACTGGTTGGCATGTTTCTGTTGTGTTTGTTTTTCTTTTAATTGCTGTTGTATGGGAGGATTCTTTTAAGAGTGGTGAGGAGCACCGTGTCCAGCAGCACCCACTTATTACTCCACTGATACTTCAACATTTGGATCTTGTCAGATAAAATCTTAGGAAGTTTGTCACAATTGCTGGCAATGTGTGTGTGAGGTTGCTCTTCAGTGGCAGTGTAGCCAGGAGTTTTGTGTTTCTTCATCTAACAGGTGCTTTGGTGATAGTTTCTTAGAGTTGAGAGAAACATTAAGATAACAAGACTTGCTGCAATAACACATCTGGGTTTTGTATTGAGAAGTTCTCTCACATGCAGCGAGGCAAGATGTGGTGCTCTTTGGGCATGTGGCAACTCAGTACTGGACAAAGAGTTTAGCTGTGTGCCACAATCATCTGTCTCCTGGCAAGAAAGGGGCTTGATACATGCCAGCAGCCAACTAAAATATCTGTAAGATACCAATTGCAATAATGAGAGGGGAAAAAGTCACCGTTAAACTTATGTCTACCATAGATCCACAGTCATGATTTTCCAATTTTCTACGTTTTCTATCTGTGTTTCTTGGTTGCCATTTTTATGCCATCTACCTGTCGTTTTAATCAGAGACCACATTACAATTTTCTGAGCTGCAGACTTACAAAGACCTGCTGGGGTTTGTAGCAGTCACCTTCAGTGCTCTTGGACAACAGCTTCATTTTCCCACTCTTATGTAGATTTGCTGATGTATCTGTCATGCATTTTTAAGTCCATTCTTTTTAAGGAAAGTTTTGTTGCTGTTATTGATTAATTCAAAACCACTTAAATATGAATTAAGAGGGGTCTGATTCTCATCATTCTGGTTAGTTGCATGCCATGTATTTATAGATACACGTAGAGATTTCGGTGGTCAGTGGTCAGGCCGGAGGTCTCTCAGGCACGGGCTGTGTATGCTCGATGCTTGTTTTCTTCCTCATTGCAGTGCCCAGTAATGTGCCTAGACATCCTACAAAACAAGGGCAAACACTGCCCTGCAGATCTTACAGTCTGTTTTGGGTGCAGCAGCGGGTCCAGCAGCTCATAAACTAGACCAGGACATTAAGAGCAATATAGAGTAAGAATTAGACCAGGGATTAGATAAATGATAGTGCAGTTTTTCAGGTGGGGTTTTTTTCTATGCTTTATTTTCATGCCTTGTAATCCTACATAATTCTGTTCATAGGCAGACCTGTCACTTCCTAAAAAATGTCCAAAGTATACTAAGCGTCTCCCAAAACTGGGAGAGCACTGGGGAGGGAAGTTAGGGTTGGGGAGGGAGAGGAAGAGAAAAGCAGCAGCAAAATAAAATGTGTAGCTGAGGGAAGGGGAGAATCATAGAGCAATACATACCTCTGTTTCAAATGTGGGAGGCATTCTGTTTCTCAGCTTGTTTTTGCTAGCTATCTATGTTCATAATTGAGCTAGCTGCAAAAAGAACCTTGAAAAGAGAGAAAAAAAGCATTGCTGTGGAGTGAGCCCAAAATTGCATCCCCAGCCTGCACACAAGTGGACATTGCAGTGCTGTGGGGAAATCCCTTAACGGACAAAACTGTAGATGAAACTGCTGTTGACAAGGGGAAGAGGCACGGCTGTATTTAACGGAAGCATTTTCGTTTGAAAGCTGATTTCTTTTTCTTTTTGGGGAGGTTTGTTTTATTTTTCTTGTCTAGTTGGTGGAGACCGTGAGGGCTCTTCCTGTTTGAGACAGTGCATGGGTGGTTTCCTCACGGCTTTTAATGTGAGATTAATGCTCTGGAGACAGTGTGATGATAAATGGGTTCCTACAGTTATATCTACATCCTGTTCCCCCTCCCCCTCCTGCAGCTGCCCCTACATGCAGTCGCTCTGCAGCGCTCGCCTCCATACCCAGCAACAGTTTTGAGTAGCTTCAGGCAGCATTTAAGGCAGTGCTCTTTAAAATTTGTCCACTAAAATTCTTTAATTTTCAGTGCCATCACAGGCATTGCCACTTTTTTACTCAGACAATTACAAAAGTGAAACGGAGAAGAGAAAGACTTCTGGCTAAAGTACAGGCCACCACAGTGGCTTGTTGTCTGCTGCTTGGCAGATCCCAATTAATTACTTTTGCCATTACTGTTCAAATACAGAAAATAGGTTTACAGGAGTGGC
>JAOXXN010000001.1:40396253-40406302 GCA_026770055.1 Myrmophylax atrothorax | reverse complement strand
TTTCTTTTCATGGTCATCTTGATCCTTTTTGTCTTCCTTTTCTTCCTCATCAAACTGGGCTTCAATCGCATTTGGATCAACATAGGTATAAAAACTGGCCATGATGGCAAAAATGATACAAACTACCAACAGCAAAGCAGCAAACAGCACATACTCTGCCCACTGAAAAAAAAAAAAAGAAAAAAACATAATTTATCCACCAGTATTCATTCCTCAAGAGTATTGCACCATTATTTTAGTCTTTGCAAGAAGTGAACTCAGAATGTGAAATTGAGCATACATAACAATTATCACATGGCTTACAGGACTAAGTATTAGATGGATAAAATAATACATAGTAAAGCAACTGAGAATTGAGGCTCTTCCAGCAGTTCTGTCTTCACTGAAAAGATAAAAGTTCTCTGAAAAGTTCTACAATACCCTCTTCCTGGAGGAACTGGGAATTGAATGAAAGACTAAAGAGGAAACTCAGCACCTCCCTTTGGTCAGGTCACTCTAAAACAGGCTGGCAGTGATTCTGCTTCTACTTAGGACAGCAATTAAGAGTTTCTACTGACCACAAATGTGGGCAGAGACCAAGACCAAAAATTCTGGTTTCAAAGTACCATTTCCACCTGAAAAGCCTAAACAGCTCCATTTCATGCTCTTTCTAGTTAATTTAGCTGAAACTGAGGCTACCAAACCTGTTTCAGAAGCAGGATTTTCCCTCTCTCTGATAGACTTTTGGATTCATTTGGGAGTGCCACTAAAAGAGTCTTGTACAAGTGTTCTTTACCAGGAGAACCACAACTTCCATGCCTCAAATAAAGAGGTTTGAAACCAATGGAGCCAAAAGAAGGGATGCAGCAGGACTGTGGTAAGCAGGTGAAGGCTTGTTAACAATTAACAGAATTTTGATAGGTTTCAATTCAGCTCAACAGTTCACAGACTTTCTACACAATGAAAAGAAATTTATTGCAGAGATGCTAGAAACTACTGCTTGCAAGCAAGGAGCCTGACAGCAAGAGTTAGGGATGGCAAATAACAGAGAAGAGAGGCAGAAAAACCTCTATTGAAGAACTATTCATTGAAGTTGTTAAAAGTTTCACATACAAAAATGTTGGGGCAGTGCTGGGGAGAAGTCCAACAGAAATTTTAGAAGGGCTCCAGAAGGCAAATCACCAGCCTGTTGTCACAGCCTTCAAAACTAGTTTTAACCTAAATAGGTTATAAAGATTAATAACTTCTTTATTTATATACTCTAATGAGATTATTCAGTCAAGAACTAGTTCTACACCTCTTGTAGCTAACACTAACTTCTCATATTCCAGTTATAAATGCAAATCCACCATAACGCTGATGTTCAAAAGTTGTGGTTAAGGGTTACTGCCATGACTCTCTTCTGGATGGGAACTGCTTTCTCACAGTGCAATATCACACATACTGCTTGTGTGCTTACCTGCTTGCTGAGTTTGGATGCTCCAGCTACAATAAGGACAATTATGTTACCAACAGCCACAGTCAGCAGCCATCCTGCCTGAAGCACTGACTTCATGTTAGACGGGGCCTGTAGAAGACAGACATTTCTGTTTCAGACCAGCACTGCTCTGACTTATTTTCTGATGTTTACTGCAATCTTTACCATGCAAAACACTGGTTCTCTGCACGGGGGAAGAGGATTTCTTGGTTTGGTTGATTTTGGCAGTGGTGGGGGGTGTTTTTGTGTTTGTTTTGTTTTTAAATTAACAACTGCTAGAGAACTAAACAGGTCTGGAGAAGTTTTGAGGAGCAAGAGATCACTAGTACACTAACTGTAACACCTTTAGCTTTATACACATTGAGTAACTAACAGGCATATTTTACACCTTGGAAACACATGGTACAACTGAAATGAAGAAACCGAGCACATCATCATCTAGCAAGCCACATCTTACAACATCCCCCTTGCTGCAGTTTCCAGACTCAGAATTAAGGGAAGAAATGCATACAGCTAATAAACTGAAGTCAGAAGATAAAGGGACTAAATAACTAAACTGCTGCTAAAGGCTGTAAAGAGTATTGGTGTGAAGATTAGGTGTCAGTACTTTATTTTATATTTGAGTGCCCTCCAGTTTGGTTTTACAGCAGCAGTACAGTTCCACTCATTTTCAATGGAAAGTCACAAGTGAAAAGGAAATTTGGGGATCAAGTCTTCAAATCATATAATTCAGCATAGCTTCATGGAAAACACCAAATCCTATTGAAACAAGGCCAACTTCCCTCAGCCTATAGAGTCCTGCTACAGACCCCTAAAGGATATAACTGATGAAAGCAGCAGTACAGAAGCTCCACTTAAAAACAACAGATCACAGATCTTAATTTTTATCAGGATTCTTAACACAAGAACAGCAAAGCCTACCTGTGAGTATGAAAACTCCAGCCCAGTGACAGAGAATACTACTTCTCCACATGTAAGAAGAAAATACTGAGGGATCTGCCATAACATATGGACTGTACTGGGTGCAACATCTTCAAAATACGTTAAATTAAGAAGGCCTCCAGTACACTGGAAATTAAAATAGCATGTTAAGAAGAGAAATAAAAACTCTGCACGCTAAAGACACTCTAAGCAGTTGTACAATCACATCCAAAGTTCTGGGTAAACAAATACTGCATATGAAGAGCTGCACACCTAGCTATAAAGTATAGGTATTTTACAGCAGACTTCATGCAAATCCATAGTGTCTAATAGGGGTAAAGATTTAAGGCCATTAGTGATAAACATGAATTCTTGCATTATGTCATGATCATACCCATCATTCTTCTTCTAGTTAATGATGGATTTATGTTCTGTTTAATATATCAGAATTATATCATATATACAATTAGGGGCAAGAGGGGTAATTCTCTAAGTATTTTTTTAGTTAAAGTATCAACATGAAAAGTAGTTCTATATTATCCATTAAACAACATTGCCAACTCACCCCATCAAGTGAAATGGTGTAGACACTACCAAATCCAAATCTCTTTGAAAGAATTGTACAAAAGGAGTACGGCGATACTTGACTTTTGATGATATATCGCCTGAAAACAAAAACACAGTTCAGACCATAGCTATAAGTCAATTGTGTGTATTAGATACCTAAAAGAAATTCTATCCCCTTTTCTCAAGACAATTATGTCCAAGATATTAAATTAGGGTAAATGTTTAAATTAGACAAGTATGTCCAAAAGATTAAATTAGGGTAAATGCTTACCAGCGTCCTCCTGGAAGAGTGGTGTAATTACTGGCAGTAAGATGAGGTACTACTTGAATATTCTCATCATCCATAGAAACGTTGACAGTAGAAGCATAAGTATAAGCATTTATGAACCTTTAAAATGCAAGAGTGATTAAATACTTTAGTAAAATGCATCTGCAAATGGGAGACTTAGAAAAAAAACAGAGAAGGATAGTTCTCATCCAACATTAAAAAGGAGGTATAGACATGTAGTCCATGCTGTTCATCCAATAAAAAAGACTAGGCAATGGAATGAAATCACACTTCTGATTTTAGCTAAATTAAACCCAAAGCAGATGTGCAAGATAGCTTAAAAGAGTCATGCCTCTGAAGTTCTTATACCCCCTAAACATTAAGTGTCCAGCAAGAGGTGAGATCCTAAAGGATAGAAAACTATGTTAAGCGAGAGTCCACCCAAAGAAAGGATGAAGACAGTCACACTACTGTCAAAATTTAGAAGCAAAACAAACTCTACCTGACGAGATTATTTCCTTCTTCTGGTTTTGATGTCACATTGTCCAACATCTGGTGGAAGAGACCATTATCAAAATACTTCATTGGCATCAGCGAATAGCTTAAATATGCATTATTACATAGCAGGGGGAATTTAACAGAGGCTTCAGAGAAAGACGCCAGACCTTTCCCTTTAGGATCCTACTAGGATACATGTTTACTAGAAAACTGTTTGACCACACATCTAAGTCTTGGTTAAAGGGTAATTGTCAAGGTAAATAGTAAGTTGGTGATTTTTTTTAATTTTCTTTTAAAATGACATCTTGGCCTGCTCTCTACAGCTCATCAGTGTTACTGGTATAGCAGAGACAGAAAATGAGTTAAAAGAAAAAGCTATCCAGAGCTTGTCCTCTCAGCACACACTCCACATAGACAGCTATCAAAACATTAATGTATATTTTAAGAATTACAGACTTACCAAATTATGACGCATGCCTAGTATGAATGGCTGAAATACGAAAGTGTAACGTTTTCCACCTTGCAGGTCCTTCAAAGATTGACTGTGATTTCCAAAATCAGAAACTACGTTTAATGATTGCAGCTCGGATGTCTTAAATGTCATGTAGCCCGTCTGCAAAGACAAATTGCTATGAATTTCTGTGCAACTGCATACTTGTCTACAATTTTGAGGGAATGTTATGGACTCAGGGGTGTCAGAAGTTTACACATGTGTTACTTCTGAAGTGCCAATGATCATGAGCATCCCCTAACTTTCATTTTTAGTAGGTTTTTCTACATCAAGCATTAATTCCATTTGACTATTATTTTATATTAATTTACTTTGTTACACAAGCTTCAAAGTTATGTGGGCTTTCCACAAGCATTATGGAATAGCTGTTATATTTTCCAATATATTTATTGCTGCAGATAAATCAGGCTTATCACAACCGCCACCTAAAATTCTGTTTAGCTACAGAGGTAGCACAAGACAAAATGAAGCATTTTCCAAATAGCAACACCTCCTAAAATATGCAAAGGCAGGATTCATCTTTATGGTTTCAGCATAACAGATGTGACATGTTTTCAATTTTCTAAACACATTTAATCAACATAAAATACTTAAACCATTAATAGACACATTAGCATAATACTAAAATAAGCCTTCTGTTTCACAGGTTTGTAAAAAGCATTTTATAATCCATATGTGGATTATAAAATGTCTGTAATAGGGAGTAGAGCATTTTATGCCCTTCATTTTCAGGTATGAACTATGGTTATATCAATTCCTTGTCTGTATGCAGTTTGGGTGCCCTTATCTTCTCCTCACAGCTCTATTCTGTGTGAGGCAAATTCGGAGGAGGATGGAGTAGGATTTCTCCTCTTACATGGAAACAGGACTGTGGGCTATCAGAGATCACACTTCTACCATCCCTTATCAAAAACGTCCATCAGCTCCACTACATTTTGCTGCCAATAGACTATCAATGCTGGGCTGAATTAGAACCTGAAAAGGTTCTTTAGTAGCTAAATTTGAAGCTTAATGTGTGATGCAGCTACACAATAAGCTTCCTATTGAAGTTAGCTATCCCTCACAGTAATACCAGTGACTCACTAGAGCTGAATGGACTTTCATTGAACGAAGTGGCATTCGTGCTGTTAAAAAATGGAACCTTTTTAACAAGAGTGAAGTTTTCAAGTAGTTTGAAGTCACTGTTAAGTTTATTAAAGTTTCTTGGAAAAAACCCTCCACTCGTGTCAAATTAGTAGCACTTCAAATATTGACATAGTTACCATTTCTTCATTCAGTGTGTTTTCAGCAACAATTCATTCCACAATACAAGAAAAGATTTAGTTAAAATTACTAGAGGAAAAAAAAACAACTAGAAAACAAACACTTTTGAACCATTAGTTAAGAATGACTTTGACTTAGTCCATTAGAATTTTTTTTAACTTGCTGTTTCTCATCTGCCCGTACTTACCGCCTCCTTAGATGCAACATCCACCTTCTGAAGTTGAGGTTGAAACTGAACTGTTGCAGGATAATAACCTAGATTCATTAATCTAATTTGGGTTTGCCCAGCTGCAGGGAAAACTGGGTAAGTTTTCTATGGGACAGAAAAAAAAATAAGATCAGTGCTCTAAGTCACATGGAAAAATTACTGTGATCTTTACTATTTCACGTTGAACATTAGCATTTGCCTTATGAACTACAATTGTATGAGGGATGCCACATAAATAACAGGTTTTGTCACTAGTCTCACAAGTGGCCTTAAGAAAGAAGTCTCTCATCCACAACAATGCCTCCGTGGCCAGATGTGGTTCTTTGATCACACCCTGCAGCATGCTGCCATTACCACGGCCACTCTGCAGTTCAAGCTATGAGCTTTTCCCACATCTTTTGGCTGCCTGGGTTTGAGAGTTCCTTTGTACCATATTCTGACTTGTTCTCCCCCAGCACTGGTGCTGCTGAACCAGAGAAGCACGCATAGGCATTGCCTGGTGGGACAGCCCAGAGAAACTGAACTTCTGGAGACTCTACTTCCCACCAGATCTAACAGTAAATTAAACAGCTTCTGCTCTTGGAGAGCAGCATGAACTGCAAGAGTTATGTCTGTTTCAATTCTGCCTCACCCCTTTCTCCCTTCCCTTACTTTTGTCTGCTTCAATCTCTTTAGATACATCACACACAAAAGCCCCCGCAGGTCCATCTTTACCTTTCTTGCAGGAGATTCTCATGCAACAACCTGGGAAATTGCCAGAGTTGATGAAGCTGCTGCCCAATGCCAGTGTGTCCGTACATGTGCACAGCTCTGGCCCTCTGAACAAGGCATTTGGGAAGACAGCCTGCTACACCAGCTGAAGGCCAGATCCTTTACTGCCATCTTCAAGAGGCGGAGTTGAACATACAGCTTGTCTCACTGCTGGGCCCAGGCATTAAGGAGAGAATTCCTCATTCCTAACTAAAGCTATTAGTTGCCCAGAGAAGTTGTGGATGCCCCATCCCTGTACATGTTCAAGGACTGGCTAGATGGGTCTGAGCAACCTGGTCTAGTTGAAGATATTCCTGCCTGTGGCAGGGGGTTGGGACTCAGTGATCTTTAAGGTCTCTTCCAACTCAAACCATTCTATGATTCTATTTAAGATTTCAGCACCTTGCTTTGATACCGCACAAAGACAGGTAGGCATCTCTAATAGCTATTCAGACCTTGGGGTGCCATTAATGGATCACTCCCAGAGGTGTTGTCAATGTTCCAGCTACAGGGGAAACCTTCATCTGGTTCAGGCATGGTACCTCCCTTTGGGGCAAGGAAGGTTAGGCAAGATGAATCCTGCCTTAAACAGGTGTCATCTTTGCTCATGCTGTGATGATGCTGCCCAGACTGTCACACTTCACCTCCAGTCTAAATATCAGAAGGGATCAAACGCACAAAGCAGTGCTCGGTCAAGCAAGTGTCTGGTTTTCAGCTTTTAGTCTCAGTTTAAAGACAGAGGTTGCCTTTAATGTGTGATTTATATTAATAGCAATGAAATGTTTTGCAGAACGATGCTCATTGCTAGTTAATTTCATTATGCTGATCACAGCATTGCAATATACTTTATTTTCCCTCTCTTTACTTCTGTGCTCATATGTTTTGTTCCAAACTTATGAGTCTTGGTTCATGTTCCCCTTAAACACACTTTGTTCTGTATTAACTAAATATTAATAAGTAAATACTCCTGTGTGGCTGAACTTACATCTATTTGCACTTGCACAATGGCAGCAGCAACAAAAGCCATAGAGGCAAGGAACATACCAACAGTCATCTTCTTCAGGGGCCTAGTACAACAACAAAAGACATGTGAGTTTTAAAAGGAGTGTTAATTCAAAGCTTCAGCAGTGTTTTTTCATTCCACAGTGGGAAACAGCAAATGGCCACAACTAGCACATTATCACCATTTGAAGGGCTGATGTTATTGCAAAAGTGTTCTGCTTAGCTGGGTACCTCTCACTTGATCATTACAGAATCAGGAAATATATCTTTCCTGTAGCATCTTAATATAACCTGTTATATTACACCTGCTGGGCTCAAATAGTGACAGAATATAGGTACTAGATTTCTGAAGAATTCTGTTTTGCAGGAAGAAAAAACCTGATCCAACACAGTTGTTAGCTTTACAACAAAGAAACAGGAAGATACGCCTTCAAAAAAAGAGAGTAACAACTTGGGGCCACATTATTATGTTTAAATAAAATTGAACAAAAAAATCAGGGAAATCTGTTGAATTAGGAGACATCTACAGATATTCAGTTAAGCTGTAAGGGTAAATCTAAAGTACTTATATTTATGGCATCATTTATCCAATGCAGAGTGTTCACAAATGAATGACAGCATTTCCAGCACACCATACACCCTAGAGTTTTCATAACTGTATGGAAAAATAGCATTACATCTTAGCTCTGTGAAAATTCTTTTAAGAACTGTATTCTCTTCTGCCTCTCCAAGTGCTAGCTACTTCATTAGCAACATGAAAAATAATGTGTAGTGCACTCTGAAGCTCCACCTAGAAGTCTGCAGTGAGGCAGACCCCTCACTGGGGATGAAAAGGAAACACATCTTGTGTCTTAAACAGTTTTAAGCCCAAAACATGACACATGCTAGGAATATATGTTGTATTTCTACTCCATATTCTTCAGGAGGGAGAAGGGGTAGACACAGGGGTATGCAGAAAACAGTAAAGAGCATCTCTCCTGCGATCAAAAGATTTTATCCATAACTGGAAAATATTGTTACTTTACTATTAGATTCTAGTCTGTGATGCCTCTACATATCACTTGCAGTATTCTGTATTTTTTTTTATATTTTAATTTCCTTTAAATATTAACCCATTTAAAAGACACTAGTATTTTCTCCTTAGCTGAATGCTTGCTCTTGTTACATTAGGGCTGGAAGAGCCATTTAAAAAAACCTCCAAAACAAGCCTCTGCTGAAGTCAGGTAATTACATCGACTTACGTAAAATCGATCTTGCATTTCTTGATTAAAGGATAGACCACAGAATCTACAATTGGGACCACTATAACAATCAGGATGGGATTCACAATCTGTTGAAGATGAACATAAAAAAGATTAAAAAATTAAGTATTTTTCCAAGTAGTTTTTTTAAAAAAGGGAAATATGTAAATAATCTTTCAAAAGTATTTCAAAATGGCAGATAGAAAAATAAGTGTACCTGCATTTGGTCTGGTTTAATTGCAAGACCCTGGTGAAGAAAAAATAAATAGTTTTTAATATTATGACAACAAGTAAGTGGTCAGAAAGGTGTTAATCAACAATAAAAAAGAATAAAAAGTAACCTACTGCCAAATCCCCATTCATTGCTGTGGCTTGCAGTGTCCATCTTGACCCCTTAATAAAAGAAGGGAAAATTAGTTATCACAATAACTCAATCTTCCAAAGTTCCTCTTGAATTATTTTCATAAGTAAAGTGTTGGGAAAGACATGCAATACAACAAAAAAGTAAAGCTAGCTTCCTATGGAATATTCTTACTCTGCAATGTAAACATTTGAACAAAGTGATCCTCATGGCCCATTTAATTTCATTTACTTGCTTTGTGAAATAGAGTGGAAAATAATTTAGATGCAGAAATTAGCTGGTGAGATGGCAGGGACATCCTGTGCAGAGCACTGCTGTGTTGTGTGCATTAAAGCCACCCAGGCGCCTGTGTGCCATCTGCCTGAGCAGCCCACACCTCCAATACATCCATCCTTCCTTCACACAGCCCAGCAGTGAGTAGACAAGCCAGGGCTCAACCTGCCATGAGCTCTCTGCCCCAAAAACCTGCCTGTAGCTGGGTCAAGTGGGGCTGACTTTCAGCCTGAGCCCAGGGTGACACAAGAACACTTATTACTGCATCTGTGGTGAGAGCATTTAACCACCTGCAACATACCACTGTCCCAGATAGGAGTTACTACTCATGTAATGAGTATTTAGCTCTGAATTTCATGGCAGAACTGCCTGATTGTAACAGCTCACACAGGCAGATACAGCTCACAGGTAATAAAGCAGTGGAGTACAGGGAATCTGGACTAAATTTCCTACCATGTGCCTTGGATAAAGCTTTCAGCTCCTCTCAGACATCACTCTAAATTCATACTTCAATGCATAACCATGAAAGGTGCTTTCACGAGTCTTGAGCACTCATCCACCAAGTAAATGGGAATTATGAGCTTATACTTCTGCTTGAAGAACCCTTGATGTTTGTACAGACTGGGAAAGAGATGCTGGAAAGCAGTGCTGTGGAAAGGGACCTGGGGGTCCTGGTCAATGGCAAGTTGAATATGAGTCAGCAGTGCCCTGGCAGCCAGGAGGGCCAACC
>JAOXXN010000001.1:40375798-40396153 GCA_026770055.1 Myrmophylax atrothorax | reverse complement strand
GTACCCCAGGGTGGTGGGGCATACTGGTTTCTTTGTGGGTTAAAACCAATTTCTCCTTGTGTTGTTGTATTTATTGTTATATTGTTATTAAAATTGTAATTCTGACTCATAATCTTTTGTGTGGAGTTCCTTTCTCCTGCTGGTTTACCTCTAAACCAGCACAGCATCTCTCTCAGAGATTAGTCAGTGCTTCCTTCTGCTTGTATAACATCCAATGTGTCAAACTTGACTTGTTTCTGAACGCTGTTTTAATCAATAGTTGTCAAAGCATTCCACAGACAATCTGCAATTCATGAAGCCAGGCAGACACACCTTAGCTGTGAAATTTAGAACTGTACTATCACTTTTATTACCTTCAGAGAGTTTTCAGGGTTTAGTGGTAAAACTATACCTTGGCTTTGGAAAAATTTGAGAAATTCAGAGTGTTCTTTTGGTTCAGAAATTCTAGGAACTGTTACTTTGCAATAATGCCAAACCTTGCAGTCTCTGAACCTTTCTGCCTTTGTTAGAATTTGGCACTATCTTGATTATACACTATGTTCCAACTATTCAGTCAACCTGAATACACTTTTTCCGTTCATTAACAACCTCTATGTATTTTTTTATACTTCTCTACATTTTATTATGCAATCTAGTCTACCTGCTAAATCACTGTTATCAAGTTAGCAACTAATTTTCTGTAGTTTCATCAGTGTTTGCCTATAGTAAACCAACAGACTTCTATATATCTCTGATCTTTGCCAAAGGCTAAACATTCTTATTAGTAACGCAAATAGACCATTGAAATCAATATGTTTGTGCTCTACACTTGTAAGGTGTCCTCTGTCAGTAACTCACTGTTTCTTAAGTAAACTAAACACACACTGGTGTGTTCATCTCAGTAGAAAAAAAAACTAGGCTGTGCTGTTCTGCTTTGTAAAATGTTCCATCCCTTCCAGTGCATTGAGCATTCATTGCCTTTGGATTTTGGAACTGCTTATCCATGATAGGCAGCACTATACCTTGAGGAGGTGCAACCGCTGAGCCAGGGCATCATGGTAGTTAAATAAGAGAGGGTACTGGGGAGTGACAGTCTTTTCTTTACTGTACTTAGGAGAAAAGTAGTCATATAGATTCTGTTAAAAAAAAAGAAAGAGGTATTACACCCCAACAATGAGATTTATTTGTCATTTTAGGAAATAAACAAAAGACAACACAAACCATTTTTTCACTTGCAGAAAGTGAAAGAGAAGGGAGGATAGAGGCTATATGATCCGCAATGGCATGACGGAACTCATCTGCCTGAGGCCCTTGTACCACTAGACTAGGTGGTGTAAGGTCTTCTTCACTTGCAATAACCTGGCAAACATAATATATGTTAACTTTCATTACAGTATGACTGCAGCTTAACTTCATTAGAACTACTAAGCAGATCCTGCTATAAGCTAAGCACACATCCATAAATTTTGTCAGGAAAGAAAACCATAATTCTTTTATACAAGTAGCAAAAAAATGTACCAAGTTAGTTCCTGCCTAAAACAAGGATTACGGAAAACAGAATTGTTTTCTCCTATTATTCACTTTTGGAAGGATGAGAAGAAAAATATTCCAGCTTGAAATGTTAAGAATTCTTAACAAACACAGGTAATTAAAAACTGATTTTCTATTAGGCATTGACTTGACTTCCAAGTATTCTTGCCTGAGTCTATTTTCAGACTAAGTTATGAAAGGTAAAAAACCCCCAAAATTGTTCAGAGATTTTACTCCTAAAAGAAGGAAAACTTCCATATCATATTGTGGGTCTCCTCTAAATCATAGATTGGGCCTGAACTCTATAGAAGTCAGATTCGTCTAGCACTAGCATTCACATACACCAATTTTATGTCAGGCTTGCCCTAAAACCTTTGAACTGAGTAATCCAGCACAAGTTCAACATCATTGACATTGTTGCAGGACATGAAAACTTGTTATTGACTAGGTAAGAAATCACACCTTTTTCCTCATTTAATTGTATTCATAGTCTTCAAAAATTAATTATGAACTAACATTGCATATGGGGGTAAGTGCACAATATGAAAGAAAATCAAAGACAGAACTTTGGAGTTTTGATTCCTTTGTATCCTCCTTGCTTAGTGCTTCCATGCACAGTCTTATATTTTAAGTTGAAACAGAGGGATTTATTGATCTTTGATCAATTCATTACATGAGGTCTAGGCCAAATTAGCCCCAGAAATTAAAAAGAGAACATTCCCACCTGTTCCAACATGCAGCTCAACATTAAGGGTACAGAACAGTATTCCTCAGGAATCTGACTGAGCAAGTCATTGTAATACCTCATGTCCACGGAAGGAGACAAAAAAGAAATTTCTTCAGCTGCTGTAATAAGATATAAAACATTAAGATCTATTTATTCA
The DNA here is from genome assembly GCA_026770055.1 of Myrmophylax atrothorax. NCBI lineage: Eukaryota > Metazoa > Chordata > Aves > Passeriformes > Thamnophilidae > Myrmophylax > Myrmophylax atrothorax. The sequence continues at coordinate 40,393,760 of JAOXXN010000001.1, read as the reverse complement.
GAAATGTCAACTTATATCCCAAATCAGTTCTGCCAGTTTGCAGATGATACAACATTCGGAGAAGCTGTTAACTCCTTCAGAGGCAGAGAGGCCCTGCAGAGAGACCTTGATAAACTTGAGGGCTGGGCAATCATCAACAATATTTAACAAGTTCAAAAAATTTAACAAGGGAAAGTGCTGGATCCTACACCTGGGATGGGGCAACCCTGGATGTTTGCACAGACTGGGGTACGAGATGCTGGAAAGCAGTGTCATGAAAAGGGACCTGGGAGTCCTTGTCAACAGCAAACTGAATATGAGTCAGCAGTGCCCTGGCAGCCAGGAGGGCCAACCGTGTCCTGGGGGGCATCAGGCACAGCATCGCCAGGGCTCGAGGGAAGGGATTGTCCCACTCTGCTCTGCACTGCGTCAGGGGAGGTTTAGGTTCGATATTAGGAAAAGGTTCTTCACCCAGAAGGTGGCTGGGCACTGGAACAGGCTCCCCAGGGAAGTGGTCACAGCACCAAGCCTGACAGAGTTCAGGATACTCTCAGGCACGTGACATGACTCTTGGGGATGATCCTGTGCAGGGCTAAGGGGGGGACTCAATCCTTGTGGGTCCCTTGCAATTCAGCATATTCTGTGATTCTGTATTTATAACAAGAATGAGTAAGTGAGTGATTAAGCAGACTGGTATCCAGATCATTTAAGCCCTGATTCTCCACATCATTTGCACTAGGGCCCTAAATTTCATCTCACAACTGACAACAGAAGAAATATTAGAACTAAGAAAGCTTTAAATTACTGTTTCACTCCGAGTCCTGCGCTGATACAAGATTTGGAGAGGCCTCAGTCACTGAATCAGTCTTGGGCATGCACAGACAAACAGATACCCATGACTACAGAACATCCTGTAGTAGCATGACTCAGTAACTACCCTTCTGCATTAAAACCAGGTTAAACAACTTGTTTTTCCACCCTCCCATAAGCACCTTTTATATATGGTGATTTCAGAGTACACAGAGTGATATTGTACAGCTCTTAATTACCAAGCCAAACAGTTTCTACTTTACCTGCTGGTCAAAAAGTGCCCAGAACATGGGGAGAGGGATGTAAAGGAAAAGCACCTTCAACACCATCTTAGTCTGAGCAATCAGTCTTTTCTGCAGCAAATGACAATTGTACAAGAGGAATTGGTTAAAAAAATAAAAAAATAAGACAATTGCAGACTGCTATTCACAGCAGAGCAACGGGCAAAGACCCATCGTGTAATGTTTACCCACATACTGAACTTTGCATATTGTGGGTACTTCTGACAATTTCTGTTCAAATAGTACAAAGTCTGACAAGGGGTGTGGGAAGGGCTGCATGGAAGGTAACACTGATATCAGAGATACCTGGGCCTCCTTGCTTGTACACTCATGGCAGCATGAGATTCAGTACTTAGTGCTGTGTTATTTTCCTAGGAAGGAGGCATTTGAATGACAGGCAACTGAGAAATTTCACATATGAACAAAGCTTACAGGCAAAGGAAAAATAAAAGTGACAGTCAAAGGTTTGTGCTCCGTTGACAACAGGGCAAAGCAGATAGGAGGCAAGCAACATGGCTGGGGACTATGGAATACAAGACTTTGAGAGTCACGGTAAGAAATTGTACTGAGGCCAGAGGGGATGCAGTGTTTATCCACTAAAACTGAAATTCTGAACCATAACTTGGCAGTTTCATCCCAAGTATTATGGCCCTCTGCATTAACCATGACAGGCAACACTATTCCCATTTTTCCTCTCTGCAGTCATTAAACCAGCATTCAAGGCAGTTTACCAAGAGCAACAAAAAATTGAGAAAGATAATGCTTGCTATTTTTCTAACTGGAAAACTTACAAGTGTTTGTATTGGTTTGGCAAGGGAAAGTCTTTCTTCATCTCCCTTGAATTTCCCTGGACAGCCTATTATTACACAGAGCATTGACTCAAACAGCTCTGCTTCCTCCCACAAGAGCTGGGGTGATAACCTGCAGTCCCAGGGGAGCACTGAGATTTGGCCAGATCATTAGCTACTAAATGATTGAAAGCCCAAAATTATTTGCCCAGTGCTTGAGGCAATGGATCAGAGCAGACAGAGACAAGCTGAGGGTCAAGGACTGTCACGGCAGAGGAGGCTCACACAGTACTTACATCATACTTCTCACTCGCCCAGTCCAGCCAGTGCTCTCTCTTGGGGAACTTCTTGCTGCGATGCCGAAACCGGTTTTTGATGGCAAACTGAGGAGAGACAGAATTGCGTAATAACACTAACCCTCACACCCTGACACTGAATCTATACAAATATGGTTTCCAAAGAACTCAGCAGATTTTCTGCATGGAATAACATGCAAGGCTGAGCTGGACCTAGGGAGCAGCACTCTGAGCAATGGCCAAAGTCACCCATAGAGATTTGGTTTTGACAGTGCTTACGAGATAAGCAATGGGCTGAACTGTAACAAGCCGGCAGGGCTGCATGGAGAATGAAGAAACCCATAAATGAAAAAATCCCCAGCTCTCAAAGTTGATGCACTGCAAAATCTACTGCAAATGTACTCATGCAGACTGTGCTCCCTTCCTTGCAGACTCACACTGATGTGTAACTCCCAACTTCCTTAACGTAGTGGGGATCAATACACCTCTGCATTGTAAATAACATTCTTTTAATAAGCAATAAGTATTTGCTGATAACATGTACTGGTAGCTCTGCTCTTGACTCAAGTCAAGGCACATTTGTCTCCTACTACAGGGCTGCATAAAGGTGCACAAATGTGCAAGGAATGATTTCCTGAAGCTGGGATAAACTTTTACATATCACTGACATCTTACTTTGTTTTCTTTATGTATAAATTCACACAAAAATCAAGATATACTTTAAAAAAGTGCAGTCTAAACCTTGAGATGCCAGTAATTAAAAATTAAGGAAAAAAAAGTAACAAAAACCCCCAAAGCCAAACTTTAGAACCTTTCCTCATTGTCTTGGGTTGAGCTGGCAAAATGTCAACTGCCCAATACAGAATCAAAGCCTCCTTCCCCCTGCCAAGAAAAGGGAGGAAGCTAAACCCATAACACTCATATTATGACAGATTTCTGATCTAGCCAAGTCTATGGAACAGTTGTAAGAATTGCTGACAGAGACTTTTGGAATAAAAGCAGTACTTACCCCAATGCATTTGCAAACTTCAAGCATTATGTTTCCTTGAGGTTTAACTTTCTTGTACATTTTGCTTCCAATTACAAACACAACTACAATATTCAAACAGAAACAAAAGGCAACTCAATTATGTTAAAGTAGTGGCAAAAAAATTAGTATGGAAACTCTAACAGTCAAGGAATTAGATCAGGGCAGGAATGAGCCTCCTAAATGAGCAATGAAATTACCTATTCTCATGCTATTATACAGTAAAATAAATAAAATTAATACCAGCAGATGGTTGCTATTTAAGGAAAAAAATCTAAATCTGGAAACTCTTCAGGTAAGTGCTCAATGGGAGGTTAGCTTGATTGAGGGATGGTCAAAACCAGGACCACTTTGGACCTTGGCTCTGGCCTTGCTGTATGGGCTCCTTTTCAGTAGTTCAGGATGCTGCAGCTGACATGATGCAGGGACACACGAGGCTCTGCCTGAACTTCAGGACTTACCAAGGTGTCCTCTGCTCTCATGCCCAGGCACATTCCTCAGCCTCACCCTCCCACATGCAAGGCAGGACACAGGCAAACCCCCACAGCCACCATCTAACGTGAGTTGGGCACACAGGAAAGGTGGAGTCTCTGGTAGCTGGGTGGGCTCCCAGACAGGACCGTGAAGGACACTGTGGTACATAATGGCACCACCCAAGCTTCTTGGTCTTTGTGCTGCAGCAGTCAAGCTCAGGGAGCAACCTGTAGCATAGCTACTAAAAATGCAGGTGTTTGAGAAATACCGACATGGGATTTCTTCAGTGCAGGGACAATTGCCTCATACAGTTTGCATTCCTGGACCAGAGATAACTTCCAAACCACACATTTTCTGACAATTTTCACACTACATTTAAAAGATCTATTTATATAATCCAGTAGCCCAAGAAATACTGACAGTAATTTACATAATATAGAGAATCCAAAGGTATATTCATGCCTCTCCCCAGCCCCATCAGTCTCTCCTGGTAAATCAGTCTGGTAAATCACTAAAAGTGAATGCATCAGATTAATCCCACCCATCAAAAAAAAAAGCCCAAAATTGCAGAAATAAACAGGTATTAGTAGAGGTCAATGCCTGGAGATTACACTTTTTCATTATTCTGAAATCATTATCATCTAATCACTGAAGCAGCAAGATGGCAACAGATGCACTTACTCAAGGCAACAGCCATGAGGATAGCAGGAACTCCAAAAGCCAGTGGGTAACATCGCTGTTTGGTATGAATGCCACACTCCGTAGCTGAAGGACAAAGTAACATTAGATTAAAGTCCCAGTCAGTGCTGCTGATGTTTTACATAAAGCTTCTGTACTTCACATTCATTATTAACACATAGGGGAACAAACCCCTCTACTGACATTCACAGAGTGGGTGATCAGCATCCAACTTAGATTTTTCAACCCTTTTTTGATAGTGAAAGGTGTCACAGAATGGTTGAGGTTGGCAGGGACCTCTGGAAGTCATCTGGTCCAAGCACGCTGCTCAGCCAGGGCTACCTGGAACTAGTTGCCTAGGACCATGTCCAGATGACTTTTGAATACTTCCGAGGAGACAGACTTCATAACCCCTCTGGGCAGTCTGTGCTGGAACTTGGTCACCCTCACAGTGAAAAAATGCTTCCTGATGTTCTGAAGGAATCTCCTGTGTTTCAGTTTGTGCCCATTACCTCTTGACCTGATGCCAGGCACCACTGAGAAAAGCCTGGCTCCATCCTCTTCATTCTTTCCCTTCAGGTATTTATACTTGGCCAAAATCCCCCCTTAGCTTTCTCTTCTCCAGGCCAAACAATCTGTTGTGTCTCAGTATCTCCTCACAGAAAATTTACTGAGACATGCAGAATCATACTAGAAGGGTCAAATGCATGTCCTTAGTGAGAAAGGACTAGATTACACAGTTTTAGGATAAGTTCATATATAGATATGATAACAACTAAGTGTAGCTTATTGAAAAAAACATCGAAACACCAGTCCTCTTCCTTTTCCCTGGCATTAGTCAGTGATTTGGCTTCATAGATTTAATGCACAAATCTGAAATGTTGCTCAGAGTGGAAACATAGCTACTAACTCTGAAAAATAAAAGACTAAAAAAATCCCTATTATAATCTTCACCATACTTCTTTTAGGAAGAGAATTGGAGAGTTTGATTGGGAAAAAAAGAATGTTAGCTTGCAGCTAATTAGTGTCTTGATTTAGTTTTATTATCCTTTTGGTTAAATCGTTACAGGACTCAACAGTTTATCACTTCCCTCAGCTGAATTAGTCATTTTTATTTTTCCCCAAGGTAGTTTTCACCCTCTATCAACAAGGAAATAAACTGCATGTTGTGCCTGCTGCATCTCTACTTCATTTTGGGGAATGGACAGAATTTGCATTAAGCAAACATCTCAGAGGCTGCTACACAGTCTTCTAGTCAAGAAATCCAAAGGCCAGAATTTCAGCCCAGGGCTTTAGGGTTATTCCAGAATTCACATACTGTTTCCTTTTCTCTTGAGAAAAAAAGCCTTGCTCAAACTTCCAGCAAGCACATCCATACAGCACTATATGTGTAAGCTTGCCATAGAATTCTATATGCACATAGATTAGCAAATTGTTTGCTTTTTGTTTAGGGTCATGCTATCCTCTATAAGCAGAGGAGAAAATAACTTTCTTGTTCAATTGTATGAAAAGTTATTTACTTTGTCACATAGATAAATATGTAAGTATTGATGCTTCTGTACTTAGCATGGGCACACTTCAGAATAGCCTTAACTTCCAGAGGAGAGGGCTCTCTCCCCACTTCCCTTCCCAGCCAACAACACATCTCTATCTAGTCTGATGGTTATAAAGGTATTGGAAGAATTGACACATTTGTACCTTCAGAGAATTAAAACATGCATTAAGTATACAAGTTGTTAGCTCCAGCATTACTCTTCAGATCCAGTATTTTTGACCCTAAAGGCATTTCAGGTCTCAGACTGGCTTGTTTTAGATAGCACCTCACCTATGGGAAGTCAAATGTGAACTACTTACTAGGTAACTCCAGTGAGTCAGAGAACAGAACTTTAATTTAGACCTAACTAGACTGCAATCCAATGCTCAACCTTTTCTGATGTTTAACTATTATAAACAAATGTGTGGCCTTACCTCTGAGATTTGGCGTGACTATAGTAGATATGAGACTTCCACAATTAATGGCCAAATAAAAGATAGAGAAGAAGGTACTTCTCTGTTCTTCCTACAGTAAAAACAGAAACATATTTAGAAAAGCTTAGCCAGAACCACATTGATGAGCCTATATTGTTAAATCAGCAACTCTGTTTTTTCAGTTCAAGACAAATAGATAACTATCTTCTTCTTCAGGTACTCAGGAAACACTACAGTAACACACAAGTCTAAATATATACACTGCTAGAGTATTATAATAGTAAAACGTTAGTTAGAGTATCTGTATAACTGAAAAGCTGAAAGACACTGTTACCTGACCATCTTCAAACTGATCTCCACCAAACGCTGATACACAAGGTTTGATCCCACCAGTACCGAGTGCAATGAGGATCAAGCCAATCATGGACAGTGCACTGGAACAAAAGAGAAAAAGAATAACTCTTTTCTTTCTTAAAGCATACACAATAGACTGACTGAAAGACAGTTGAAATATAAGTAGCCTAAATTTAAGGTGTAAGTTGTCCTTTTCATCAATCTGGAAAAAAAAACATGTACAAGGCAACTCACATGTGCAATGATACGATATCGGGAAAGCCATCCCGGTTGTGATCCGACAGGTCATTTATGGAGCCCACAGACAAGACTGCCTGTCCAATTGTATAGACAATGGACAGGGAGACAATGGTCCTGTGGCAAAGAGAGGAGATATATTTTTAGATATGTTAATAAAATTACACATATATAATACACACAGATAATGCAAATTACATAGATAATGCAGGCTTTTTCTCATACAAAGATCCTTAGTAAAAACCCCCACAATTAATAGAAGCAATAAGTTATGGACTGAACTTGCCAAAAGCTACTGTAGAAATTTGCCCCCTCACCACTGCCACAGTATTTTTATTCTATTTTTTTTATTAGATAGTCTTGTTTAATTAAACAAGGCAAGATCACAAATGATTTCTATAGATATCACAGGAGATATTTAAATATCTTCAGTAATTGCCTTTTTAGTAACCAACTCAAGAATGCATTTTTATATTTTGTATAGGGTGAAGTTTAAATGGACTACTTTGCAACACTGAAATACGCAATTTACACTGATTTTAACATCATTAAACATTCTATATGTTATTTTATATCTTAGTTGCAGAAGTAATAAAAGAAAAAAAATTAAAATCTCCTTTAAATGTGGAAATTCCTCCAAAATACTGTTGCAAAAATAACTCTTCTCCCACTCTCTCAGCTGTGAAGGTACCAACATTTTTACACTCAGATTAGAACAAGAGCAGCACTGAAGAGCACAGGCTGCAGGCTTTCGGCCTGACTTCCTCTGCCAGGTGTCTGGGAAGGCAGTACTGCAGAATAATCAGCCCTCACCCCTTGCCTTTAAGGTCCAATCCTCTTTTCTGTATATAAAAACATACTCCATTTTAACTTTGTTGGACATTAAGCATGTGACTGGAGTTTAATCCATGTTCATTTGCTTCCTTTGCTGGGCCTCCATTCAACAGGCACAGACCCAGGTCTCCAGTTTGGAGGAAGAGCAGGAGAAATACCATGCAGTGATGAGGAAGTATTTAAAAGCCCAGTTTGCAGGAGAAGCAGTCCCAAACCCAGTTCATGACCATGAAGTGCAGGCTCAAAGACCTAGGGCAATCCAACTCTATTAGACACAGGCCAAAAATCATCACAGCAAGGTTCGAGCAGCGCCCTGACACAAGAGGGACACAGACCAATTTCTTCTCACTTTAAAGCAAAGTTTCTCTGACTTCCAATTGCTCTTCCCTATAGCAGAGTAAAAGTCTCTAAAGTGGGGGAACAGTCAATATGCTGTTTAGTGGTATTTAACAGATAAAGTAGAATGTGGGGTTTTTTAACAGCACTTCAATTTCATTACTTTAATTGCCTAACAGCTTGGCAGAAAGTTTACAATTGAAGTTAAGAATCAGAGGAGAAGGGATACAAGGTCTGCATTTAATGGATTTAAAAAAATAAACCATACCATCTAAACAAGTGCCTACACAATATATTTAGGCTGCAATCTGCAATATATCTAGCTAGTTGCAGCGAGTTTACACTGCCCAGACCAGCTCCACAGAGCACACAGGGCAGTGGTCACAGCCCTGGGCTCCCAGGGGCTGTCAGCACAGCAGAAGATGGTGCAGCTGACTGCACAGCACAGACAGTTTCATCTCTCATCCCTGGGAGACCTTTGACAAGTCGGCTAACATTCATGACTCTCAACCCTCCATAAAATCTTTATCGTGCCTTTTTCCAGGCAAAGTAAACACTATTAGAATCAAGACATTAGGAAAGGAGAGCCAGATAAGGCTGTTGAAAATAATCTGATTACATTTCAAAGAACTTAAGTGGTACTTTCCCTGGCAACTAGCACACAGGTAAAAAAGATAAAACACATCATTTAAAGGCAGAATTTCTACTCAAGAAGAACTCTCTCTGAGCTATCAATTCTGAAATCATACAGTATTTTAAAACTTAGAATAAGTTCCAGTTCACACAGCAATTCACTTTTCTGTTGGCCACCTGCAGTAGGTAAAGAGGCTGTCCAATGTAATTATAACCTCTAGTATCTATTTTGCAGCTTGGTAAATACTTTTCTTTGTTTAGCTTACATTTTCTCCAGATGAGAGGAAAAACATGCATTATGCCAGGAAAGCATGCTACTAGCCTTAGCTCATTAGCAGAACTGGAACATTTTTTAATTCACAGTAAAATTTCAAGTCTGAGCTAAATCAATTAAAACCTCAAGCTTTGGTGAAATAAAACAAACTATCCTGGAGTCATCAACACCAGCTCTGAAGGTTTTGTTCAGAGCTGCTGTTTTAGGTGATGGTTTAAGTAACATTGATTTCAGGTGAGCTTTCAAGATTCTGGGACTTCTTTTTCTGAGGAAGCACTCACTTAAACTTTCCCAGCCAAGAGTCAGCAATGATTGCTCCAAGGATAGGTGTCAAGTAACACAGGGCAACAAATGTGTGGTAGATGGCCGTGGATAAATTGTCATCCCAGCGCAGAAAATACTTGAAATACAAAACGAGCACAGCTGCAGGAAGAACAACAAAACAATGGGTTACAAACCAAAGTCAGGGCTAGGTAAGTAATGGTCAGCACGAGTAGACACAGGACATACCTCGCATGCCATAGTAGGAGAACCGCTCGCAGAACTCATTGATGACAATGAAGAAGATGCTCCGAGGGAAGTCAGCGCAGCGTTTCTGGAGGGAAGAGTCAGAGAGCGTGAGCTTAGAGCTGCACAACACAGACTAACGCTGCCCACGGCAACCCACAGTTAGAACAAGGTTAACATGAACTCAGTGGGTGTGGGTAGGTACTCGGGGTCAGGAGGCTGCATGGGCTTCTGTGGAAATGACACTGGTTTACCTGAACCAGTCAGTTCTCACTTTCCCCTCTTGGTCCCCCAGAGATCTACACACTACTCATCTGCCTTTTGCAACAGATCTTTAGCAATCTGACCTTCAAGTGCTGCACTATGCACATTTGAGGTCTCCAACACCTAACCCTTAGAGCAATCTTGATTGGTATCTAAAGATATGCAAAAAACCTATGTTTATGGAAAAAAATCCAAAGCCAACAAAAAGCCTACACTACACCACAGTTAAAAGCCTGGGGTCATTTTTAAAGACCTGCCATTGAGAAAAATAAACATTTAAATTTTTGACTCGAGCAAATCTCTCAGGAAAACTCCCTATCCTTAAAAATAGTCTGCTTGATGAAGAATTCTTCATTTTTTCAGACTAGATGATAGAATGGACTTTATTTCTAACCCCAAATGGCATGGCATTAGCTGCCAGATTCACTGAGCCTTCACCTGCTGCAACAGGCATGTCCATGGCCATAGTAATGCAGCTTGTAACAGTTCTTGCCATTGAGACACAGAGGAAAAAAGCACACATCAGGTATAAATTTGACACGATCAGTAGAATTTGAAGTTTACCTTCTGATAACCTACTTTTCTTTGTGATTGAATATATGATATAACTTCTGTTAAAATTAATGGGAATGCCATTTAAACATAATCCTTCCTGTAAAATCTTTATTGGTTTAATTCTGCAAGTAGCAAAACCCCAGATTTTTAATAAGTCTCGGAATGTTCCAGAGATACAGCAGTTCTTCTCCATGCTTCGTAAATTTAATTTAAAAATAGCATTGTTTGGATTGTAAGGGTTCATGAATTAAACCAATCTGTATTTCATGTAAAACAGGAAAAAGTAAACTTTGCAGATCGAAAGGAAAGAAACCTTACATGGAGACATCCTGCCTGACACTAGTAAGTGGGAGAGTCCATGTCTCCAGCAAAGCCTCAATGAGCAACACAAGACTTTGAGACCTGCGTGCTACAACAGGCTTTTGGTCAATACTGCAAAAGAAATGGAAATGGTGAGAGCATTGCTGACTTCCCTGACTCGGTCATGAGGATGTCTGAGCAGTCTGAACAGTGCTGATCTTTGTTACCGTCGGAACCAAGTACATAGTGCACATCCTACCCATGATTTGATAAGCAGGCTTTACTGAAATAACCCAGTGCCAGCTAAGGCAAGTGCCAGGTGGGACTCATCTAGCTTTCAAGCAATCAAAATTTGCAGAATGAATATAAACTTGATTTATCACATCCTCTTTGGGCAGCAAGAGGTGTCTCTGAAGGAAGACCATTCACATGTATCCAAAAGTTTGGTACATTTCACTTGAAGGTGCCCATTTCCCTCAGCTGAAGGGAGTAGGAGCTCTGGGTGACTACCCCCAGCTTGGACACAATTGTTGGTGGACTGGTTGGTTAAAACTTGGTTGTAATAATACCAAGGTCATGGGTTCAATCCCCTATGTGGGCCATTGACTTAAGAGTTGGACTCTATGATCCTTGTGGGACCCTTCCAACTCAATTGTCTGTGATTCTGTGACACTAACCCCCCTAAGCCATGCAAACGTTCATGCTCCTGAGGAGACAATGGAGGACCACACTGTGAAGGTTTGGTTCAGCACCCATGAGATACACCCAAGAGCTTCTGATTTCAGCACCTTAGGTGAGTTACTGAAACAGTAACGCAGATTGCATGACTTGCTCCTGCTGGCATAATCGGGATAGCCCAGCAGGAGAGGAGGGAACATCTGCTCCTGAAGCAGAACAAAGTTTTCCCCATGTCTGTCCTGCCCATAGAGAGAGAAAAGACAGAGCAGACTTGGACCAGGAGCTGGTGGGACCCATCCCCGCCAGAATTTTAGAGAACCTCATTAAAATCCCTTTGACCATTTGGGGGTTCTCACAAACCTCCCCAGTGTTGTGTCATCACCCTACCCAACACCATATTGTTTAAGAGGGTGTTCTATGCTGGTCTGGAGAGGCCACAGTGCAACAAGGCTGGATTTCTGCTTTAAGCCACTAGTGCTTTTGTGACTGGTGAAGATGTCCTGCATTCACATACTGGTACAGCAGCCACTGGTGGGGTTTACTGGCTGCCCCTGAACTGGAAGGGATCTGCATGTCATACCTGGAACTGAGCATGAACAGAGGCATGCAAAAGAAAGCTATTGGGTCTTTCCAAAGGTGACAAGCCTTCTGTTTTTCCAAGATGCTACAAGCAAGGAGACTATGCAATTAATCTGTGATAATATATGACCTATACATGTCCTTATTTTGCACTACACTGTCCTCTGTTACATTTTCTGTTGTAACTCTCATTGGTCAAGAAGCACTGGATCCACCATGGAAGAGGTAACCTGAAGGTTATGTTTTATAATGTCCTCTGTAACCTTGCCCTGCCCTGGGGATGCCACCACCCCACTGCACAGCTTTCACTTTGGCTGCTGAGGAAACCACTAAGCTGAGGGAGAGTCTGTGGAGTAAAATCTTGTAAGATAAGAAAAGCAAAGACAGAGACAGAGTTGCTGAGACAAGTGTCATTAACAGTTCAAAGATTCAAGAGCACGAACTACCACTGCAAAGTTAGAGTTCTAAAGGAGAACTGGTGGATGACGACAACAGCCACATGAAGGATGGGCTCCAGGGACCAACGCCTGCTCAGTCAGCAAAAGCTCTTCAGACATTTTATCAGGGTGGTGAGCACACTAAAGTTTAGCTAGAATATAATAAACTACTGGGCTGCTTTTGCATGTGTTAGCCAGTAACTCATCATTTTATATATTTAACATATGTTTATAGAGTGATTTTTATTTTGTGCACTGCTAAAGCTACTGAAATAATGTATCCCAAAAAGAGTCAGTATAACAACTTTTTATAAGAGAAAACAGTACTTACCACCAGGCTCTTACGTTCAGCTGTAGAGAGAAAAAAAATCACAAGTTAATGACAAGTAATAAGTAATATTCCTTTAAAACCAATGGAAGAGTCACAAAAAGTTCCACTTGAAATAATGAAACACAAACACAGTACTGTTCAGGATGAGTAAGTTTTCAGTTTACTAAAGCGTGACTTTTCATGGTTATTAGGCAAAACATCACTTGATAGCCTTTGGTTTTTCAGGGTGTGCATAAAGTCACATACACTCCCAGGAAATACTCAAAAGGACTGACAAGACAAAAAGTGTCCCATCCTACTGTGACTGGTCATTACATATCATTCAAGGTGGTGGTAGACCACACAGCCACTCATAGAAGATGAATCCTGTCTCAATTCCCTCTCAGGGATGTTACCTTAAAGGCAAGTCAAGAGTGAGGAATAGACTCAAGATGCCCTGCCAGGGATGGAAGTCAAGTCCTGGAAAGGGACAAACTTCTCACAGCTCAGATTTAAACAGGACTAAATATGCAGCCCAACTGAGCGATCCACGTTAGCTGGCATTCCCATAATCTGAAAATTAACCTAGGAAGACCTGGAAGCACAGGCCCACTGAAGGCAGCAAGAGCAGACAGCTGCTTGCAGCCCCAAAGTCCCTCCAGCTGCTCACAGCAGGTCCACTACCCCTGGCAGCAATCCAAGCAGTGTCCTGGAGAGTTTCAGGGGACAGGCTCATAGGCTGAGCTTTCACTGCGTCAGATAGTGGATGTCAACATTTTTCATAAAACCACATGAGTGAGCTCATTATCCTTAAGATAAGACAAGTACAAGATGTGAACTTTGAAATCACTGCTTGTAAATCAAGTATGTCCATAATAGATCTCTATAAGAAAAGTATGTTTGTCAACATTATTATGTAGTCCATAGTTCACAACAGATAAAAATAGCTGACAACAACACTGATGTGATATTAAATAATTTTCAGAAAACATTAAAACTGATAAATCTGATTCTTTCCTGCACTGCTGCAGAGAAGTACCTTCACAACAGAGACAGCAGGTAATTCAAGAATACATTTTCCTAGGGAACACAGGCATTCTCAAAGTGCTAACACATCAAACTCAAGGCACACACAGGTACATGTGTTACTGAAGTTACTGGCAATGTCCCTTACACAACCCATGTGAGCAGATACACCGAAGGATACCAAGGCATTAGCGATAGACTATCTTCATAGCAACTCCTTGGTTATTTCCACCTGTTGGCCTTTCTGGCACATGTGTCACACTGCCAGTCTTTCATAACATGTACAGAGAACATCAGTTTGTGCAGGTCCTGCCTGTTAGCTAAGCCTTTGGACAAAAATATCAAGGAACTTGCTGTTGATTATTTTTTTTCTTTCCAAATGCTAAAAGTATCACCTCTGTAAGAAAGACACCTTACACAGAAGACATCAGAGGCATTTTTTTTCAGACAATATTGTCTGACTTCAGTGTTTAAGAGACACACATTTCTCAACCATTTTGACTTTACCCCTCTAGTATCCTTTTTACAGAGAGGGTTAGGGTAACTCCTGTTACATTGAAGCCAGTATTTGAAAAGAGGCACCTACACTAACTGATGACTCCACAGTCAGGCACCTTCAGGGTTCAATCTACAAAACCATAGAGCACTCAATATTTTAGATCATTTTCAGTGATAAATCTGGAGTTTGCTAGTGCCATTTTGGAGCAGTCTCTCTTTGGGGTGACCCTCAGCACCTCTCATTCTCTCCCCGCAAAGAATAACAAGCAGAACTACTCATTTTCTCCACAAAATACTGAAGAGCTCTGCATTTTTCAGTATAAACTCTGAGCAGTTGTGCACTTTGTATTCCTTTAAGATATTAAATATTTTCAAGAAATGTAAAGACATAAGCCACTCGGTTCTTGGCTTTAGCACTGCACCTAAATAACTATTTATCAGTGAGTCACTCCCTCTTTCCCACACTTGCAGGTAAGGTGGGACAGGCTTATGGCTCCAGCTCCTTCCCAAGCAGCTCCCACCAGTATGGTTCCCTGCAGTCAGATGGATGCAGTGGGATGCTTCGGTTCTTGCAGCTTACAATCCATGACACAAGATGGGAGCACATTGCCTAGCTCCATGCAGCCATCACAGCAACTCTGCCAGATTGAAATACTTCAAGTCTGTAGCTAGGCTAAATCTGTACACACCCATGGTGTCACTTAGGATGTTTCTGGCTTGAGAGCAAGCCTGCTCTCCTGGCACCTGACTCGTGGCACAGCCCAACCTGTAGACTCTTCTCCCTGGAGCAGCCTTACAGCACCTCCACAAGGATGCCACTGCCATCAGGATAAGTGACCCGAAGAGTCCCCGATTCACACTTTGCTATTCCAGAAAAACACTAACACAGAAACCATCCAAGTAAACCTATAATGCAGCAAGCCTGATATTTCAAGAGCAGACCCAGCTGCACCACATTTCTCTCTCTTCCCAGAGCCATCACCATTTTCACAGTTGGCTGTTCAGCCAATGAGACTCCAGTGCCCCTCTGGGCAGCACCACTGTTAAGCACTACTAAGTTCTGCCTGCTCATTACTATAGCTGCCTGTCCCCAGAACGTAGATTTGCCTGCTGAAGATGCAATAGCACTTTCTCTTTCTCTTTTTTTTTTAAATCTCATGTGCCTTCCCTGTGTAAGACAAGGTTTCTCCAGCTCAGGAACCGGTTGCTACGAGGCACATACCAATGTGCTCTGACACTGCAGGACCAAGGGTCCAACAAAGGCCAGTGTAGAGCTACACCACAGAAAAGCATTGTTTGTACATTTACTACTTGGTGTTCCAGTTGAGACAGGAGTAAATCTTCAGGATTAATTAGCTAAACGGGTGCTGCCCTTATCTGAATCTTCCAGCTGTGTCTCAATGTATTTAAAAAACACTGGGTCAACCCCAGGTAAACAGTCTCAATGTAAAAGCATTATTTAACATGTGT
The DNA here is from genome assembly GCA_026770055.1 of Myrmophylax atrothorax. Lineage (NCBI taxonomy): Eukaryota > Metazoa > Chordata > Aves > Passeriformes > Thamnophilidae > Myrmophylax > Myrmophylax atrothorax. The sequence goes on along the minus strand of JAOXXN010000001.1, from coordinate 40,378,167 downwards.
GAAAAACCACCACATTTAACTTGCGTTCCGATCTTAAGCTCCATATGCCTCAAAAGTGTAGGATAAACATTTCCAGCCAGGGGCTCTGCTCAAAGAAGCTTTCAAAGACCGAGGCAATATCACTCGGCTTTTACTCGGTTTTTAAGACAAGGTCACATAAGCCAGGGTATAGCGTTGCCAAAGGGAGAGCTGCCTCGGGGCAAGAGGGAAGAAGCAAGAGCACCCGAAGGTGTCCTCAGACCTGCACCGAGCAGCAGAGCCAGCCCTGGGGGCCCGGGACCCTTTGGCCATGCTGCCAGCTCTCAGCCCGGCTCGGACACCCAGCTCGGAGACAGGCGGCTTGATGATCCCTCGGTGCTCATCCCAGGGCGACATCCCTCCCGCGGCGCCCGGGCCAGGGACCACTGTCACCGCACCGCACCGCACCGCGCCGCGCCGCCGCCGCCACCCTCCTCCCCACCACTGCCCCTATCCTGCCGCGCAGCACCTACCCATATTGCCGGCGCGGTACCAGCAGAACTCTCGGGGCTGGAAGACAGAAGGGGAAGAGGGAAGAAGGGGAGGAAGTCGCTGGGGGCGGCCGGGCTTTATAGGCGGCGGTGCGGGGCCCCGCCCGGGCCCGGTGCTGCGGGCGGCTCCGCGCAGGTGTCGGGGCGGAGCGCGTTTATCACCGGGAGCGAGCCCGGGGCTCACCTGCCCATGACCCGGCGGGATCAGCCCGGGCTGCCGGAGCGCAGCGTACCGGGGAGCTCTGCCTGCCGGCCCGCTGCCCTTCTGGCTGCTAAAGCAGGAGTGTCACCTGCTGCCCCGGGCTGTTTTCGGTCTGCGGCCATCAGGGAGCTCCGAGGCAATGCTGTAAGTCGAACCGAGCACAGTGCAATCCTAACGCCTGGCGTTGCCCCTTGGATGTCAACGGCGTGATAGAAAACTCAGTAAGCAATTAAGCAGGCTACATGCTGTGTGCAGGGCGGCTTTCTGCCTCGCTACCTCCTTTCAAGCCAAGGAAACAGGTTTCCCCTCTGCTGCTGCCCCTGGTTTCTCATGGTCACTGACCTCTGGCTTCCATGAACTGGTAGTTCTGAAAAGCTGTCCAGATGTGGATGCATCCCTGGAAGTATTCAAAGCCAGGGTAGATGGGGCTTTGAACAATCTTGTCTGGTGAATGATGTCCACGCCCATGGCAGGGGGCTTGAAAATAAGTGAACTTTAAGGTCCCTTGCAACCCAAACCATTCTGTGACTCTGTTTCTGTCCTGCAGTTTTCTCATCACTGGGTCAGTCCCCAGCAGGTGTCTGTACCGTGTGCCAATTGTGCCACCAAACCACAGGGAAAGCTGGGAGAATGCTGATCAATAGAACATGATGCATGGTTCATGTATGCACCTTGCTGAGATACAGATGTGCAATAAATGGATGAGAAGTTTAGCATGAGAAGAACAGCTGGAGTGGGAGGACAACAAGAAGAGTGGGTTAGGGAAGCTACCTGTTACTAAGACCTAAATGTACTCAGAATGCGGAAACAGTAAAATATTAGCAGGCATTGCCAAAAAAGATCTTTCTGAAAGAAGAATAAAATCCTACTTTGAGGCTTGAAGATTCTGTATTACACTGCTCAGTGCTTTGTGCAATCAATTGAGTAGCATCTTCTACATTGTGCACTTAATAATTACCTGGCTGCTGAACAGGTTGATTTCTTCTTAGGTACAAATCAAACTAGCATTGCAATGCATTGCAATGTGGAATGTCCACAGTCAGCACTTCAGGTGCTAAAGAAGGCTGCTCTGATTTGTGATGTAGAGTTACAGCTGAACCTGGATTTCTTAAACTGTATCTGTATGGGGGTAATGTGCTCAAAGGAGGTCTAATCTCTTAACAGTTACCCGTACTCTTGAGTGTTACAATTTATGAATAAATTCTTAAGATAAAACATGAGTAGGTGGTTATAGCTATATTTATAGCAAGTACTCCTGTAAGAAACACAAATCTTGCTGTATAAGCTCCACTGCCACAGCTGATGCTAGTCATATATCACTGCTCAGTGGGATATATATATATGACCACACAGCACAGGCAGTGTTGCATTTCTCTATTATGGTAACTCCAGCAAAACAAGCAGTGTGTAATGCAGCAAAGAATGATTAAACCACCAATAGCTCCTTTATGCACAGAAAGAATTCAGATACTACCACCATTCTTAAGTTGCTAAAGTATGAAATTAAAGGTGTCATTTCTTCTCTGAACACAAGGTCTCTTCCCCTTGCTTAAACAACGGCAGTGAAAGTTTTGTTCCCAAGCACATCATATATATCCCAGTGCATCTGGTGGAAACAAAGAGTAGGCCTTTGATGTTTCTTCCTAGAAAGAGACATA
>JAOXXN010000001.1:40365539-40375698 GCA_026770055.1 Myrmophylax atrothorax | reverse complement strand
CAGAAATTAAGGAAAAAAACCACCTTTGTCCCCCCCCCCCCCCAAAAAAAAATTGAGATAAATGAGCTAATCTGATTATCCTGGCTTCCACTCATCTTTCAATATTCAGGGTCTCTATTAATTCACAAAAAAGTTCACCCTGATGAATAGTTTGTCCCACAGTGAGAGATAAAGGTGCACACAATTGATTCATAGCTATTTCTCAGGTGGATTGACTTCTGCTTTGCTTTAGTAAGCTGATGCCACAGGGTTGACCCCTGTGGGGCTGTTTTGTGGTTGTATTCATTGGAAGGACAGAAGTTGTTTTCAGAGGATTTAAGTTTCCTAGCAAGGCTCACTTTCTAGGAGAGCTCAGAGCACAGCAGGGCTGTTAAACACTGGCAAACAAAGATGAAGATGCAATTCTGCTTTCTTTTACAAAGCTCCAAACTCACAGGAGCCTATTTTCAGGATGTAATAGAAAAGTTAGGCAACATAACTTTGAATAATTAAACATAAACCACAGTTGGTGATTTAAATGTACAGCATGTGATTTATGTAAGTTCAGCAGGTTAAAATGACACATTATTCCAAGACCATACATATCCTAGCACCAGCTCTTTGGCTGTATGGATGGAAATTTTAATTGATGGGTACTTTGTCAATAGTTAAATACCACAAAATAATACAGAATCAGAGAATGGTTGAAGTTGGAAGGAACCTCTGGAGATCATCTAGTACATATCCTCTGCTAGAGAAGGATTACCTAAAATAAGTTGCATGGGATCACAACCAAATGGATTTTGAGTATCTTCAGGGAAAGGGGCTCCACAACCTCTCAGGGCAGCCTGTTTCAGTGTTCTGTCATCTGCACAGTAAAGTTTTTCCTCGTATTCAAGTGAAACTTTCATTTCAGGTTGTGCCTGTTGCCCCTTGTTCCATCACTGCACACCACTGAAGAGCCTGGCCCCAGCCTCTTGACACTCTTGCTTCAGATACTTATATACATTGATGAGGTTCCCCTCTCAGTCATCTCTTCTCAGGCTGAATAGTCCCAGCTCTCCCAGCCTATCCCTGTAAGAGAGATGCTCCAGTCCCCTAATCATCTTTGCTGCCCTCTATTGGACCCGCTCCAGGAGCTCCAGGTCTCTCTTGTACTGAGGAGCACAGAGCTGGACACAGCAGTCCAGATGAGGCCTCACTAGGGCTGAGCAGAGGGGCCGGATCACTTCCCTTGACTTCCTTCCTAAGGCATCCCAGGATATCATTGGCCTTTTTGGCCCCATGGGCACACTGCTGAGTCTTTAACAGCTTGTTGTTCACTGGGACCCCCAGGTCCTTCTCTATAGAGCTGCTTTTTAGCAGGCAGCACCCAGTGAATACTGGTGCCTGGGGTTATATTATGCCAGGTGCAGGACCCTGCATTTGCCCAGGTTGAACTTCAAATAATTCCTCTCTGCCCACCTGTTGAGGTTCTTCTGAAGGGCTGCACAGCCCTCTGGAGTATCAGCCACTCCTCCCAGCTTTGTGTCATCAGTGAACTTGCTGAGGAGGCCTCTGCCCCTTCATCCAAGTCATTGATGAGTAAGTTAAGTACTGGACCCAGTTCTGACCCTAGAGAGACGCTGCTAGTAACAGGCCTCCAAGAAAACTCTGCCACTGATCACTGTTATCAATCCACCTCAGCATCCACTCATCAAATCTGCACTTTCTGAGTTTGCCCATGAGGGTGTTATGGGATTAAGTGTCAAGAGCCTTACTGAAGTCAAGACAGCATCCACTGCTTCCCTCATCCACCCAGACAGTCATGCCATCAAAGAAGGCGGTCAGGTTGGTTGAGCATGATTACCCCTTGGTGAATCCGTGTTTATTACTCCTGATAACCTTCTTTTCCCCCACATGCTTAGAGATTGTATCCATGATGAGCCATTCCATCACCTCTCCAGGGACTGAGGTGAGGTTGAGTAGCTTGTAGTTCTTGGGGTCCTCTTTCTTGCCCATTTTGAAGACTGGAATGACACTGACCTTCCTCCAGTCCTCATAACCTCTCCTGTTCTCCATGACCTTTCAAAAATGATGGAGAGTGGCTTAGCAATAACATCTGCCAGCTCACTCAGCACTTGTGAGTGCATCCCATTAGGGCCCATGCATTTGTGGGTGTCAAGTTTGCCTTCTAGATCTCTAGCCCAATCCTCCCCAACCAAGAGAAAGTCTTCCTTCCTCTAGACTTTCTTTCTTGGCTTCAGGATTTGGGATTCCTGAGGGCTGGCCTTAGCAGTAGAGACTGAAGCAAAGAAGGCATTCAGTAATTATCTTCTCTGTGTCCTCGGTCACCAGGGCACCCAGCCTATTCAGCAGTGGGGCCCTGTTTTCTCCAGTCTTCTTTCTGCTACTCATGTACTTGAAGAAGCCCTTCTTGTTGTCCTTGATTCCACATGGACCTTAGCCCTTCTTGTCTCATCCCTTTGTACTCTGACAACGTTCCCATATCCCTACCAAGTGGCCTGTGCCTTTTTCCACATTCCATAAAGTTCCTTCTTCTGAGTTTTGCCAGAAGCTCCTTGCTCAACCATGCAGTTCTTCTGCCCCCTTTGCTTGATTTCTTATCCAAAGTGAGATTTCTTACTCAATTTTGAGCTTGGAGAAAGTGATGCTTGAATATTAACCAGCTCTCTTGGACCCTCCTACCTTCTAGTCCCCTTGCCCATAGGATTCCACCAAGCAGGTCCTTGAAAAGGCCAGTTAGCACTCCTGAAGTCCAGAGGTTTTAATCCTATGTATAACACTGTTTCTTCCATGCAGGATTCTGAACTCTGGTCTCATGGTCACCACAAGCAAGGCTGCCCCTGACCTTCACATCCCCAGCCAGTCTGTCTTTTTTTTGTTAGTATGAGGTGCAGCAGCACACCTCTCCTCATTGGCTCTTTCACTGCCTGTGTCAAAAAGTTATGATCACTGCTCTGCAGGAACCTCCTGGGCCTGGCTGCAATAATCTTTCCACAGGAGGGATCATTCCCCATATCAGTCAGTTAAAGGTTGTTTCTTAGTCAGTAAGGTTGTTTCCTCACATCTAGTAGGTAGCAAGAACGTGATCATTTCAGAGGAGCTGGTGAGGTGAATCCATAAAATGGACTACTTGATAAAAACTATTCATTACTGAAAGACTAACAACCTGAATTAAGATTTAAGTATTTTAAAGAAAATTAAGACAAATTACTGTTTGTTCAGAATATGTGTGCCTTATAAATATTAATATATTTTTTACTCTGTATTTTAGATTGGAAAAGTTATAATAAGCATAAAGAATTTGCAGGGGTGTGCAGCTCATCATGGAATAGCCGGTATTGGGTGGGATGCTGAAAACTGATTTAGGTAGTGCATTAATTCCATTCTGAGCAAAGATTAATGGGTTTTGCTCTACAGTCACAATCTATTTGGCTTTCACAATGGTAGTAGCCAAACACTAACGCTGGTCACTTCCCAGTAACTACTCCTCCCAAGATAATGTGTCCTTTCAAGACAAGTTTATTCGTATCTTCCAGATACAGAATCAGAAGAAAAAAAGTGATTAGTGAATATGAAAGCCTTTCACAGAGGAGCTGCACTTTCTGATGTAATTGAGGCATCCCATAAAAACCATGAACGTTCAGAAAGCAAAGATGAGAGAATTTGTTTGCTGTGACCTTTCTCATGCACTATGTCATGTTTTGTTTCTGGAAGACACAGTTTGCTAGCAGAGCAAATAATTGGTGGGATGGTCTGGAGGAGATGGGGACTGCCAGGATGGAGGGCACCAGGGGTCTCTGAGAATGGGTCTGTAGCAGTTCAACTGCATTCAGCCACCAGCAATACAGGGACCAGGTGCTGTGCAGTTCCGTAAATGACACTGGGTTTGGTATTTGAGATGCTCACTCAATTTCCATGCAAAGACCAACTTTGGCCCCAAAACACATGGACTTGCTACTTCAGAAGTTTGCTAAACCAGACAAGGGACATGCAGAGGAACAGAAGTTTTCTACCAACCCAGCCTGCCAGGCCAGCTCAGCAGCAGTTTGTGGAATGGCAGTCCTCCCCAGAAAAAGGAAAAGAGTTCATGTGCTATGACCCAGAAGGGACTTGGCTTCTCTGGCAGGTCTGTGTGTACACACAGTGAATATGTGGGTGGAGGGAAAAGCAAGGGAACGGGAACTAGAACAGAGACTTGTGCATAAATGAAGTAACTAAGTGAACTTTATTTACCTGGAGCTGCCCCAGACTGATGGAAAAAGTCTTTGGCTCATTACCAGTGCCTGTGACAACATGCAAAGTTAACGAATATTGCATATATAGGCCTAATGAGTTAATGGTACACAATACATTGTGAAGTTACTCCTGCCAAGATGGGGGTTTGTTTCTTTTATTTTTGCCAAAAGCGTAACTTGAGTTTGATAACTTCAATTGTTTTGTTTCCCATTCATTTACTCTGATAACATTGTCTTCTCTGTGGAGCCAGATTTACCTCTTGTCCATTTCCTCTTTATATCCATCTCCATCATGACTTTTGCTGCTGTTTTCTTCCACGGTTTTTCCCCTCAGGGAATCTGAAGGAACAATGTTTTGTATGAAGCCTGTATCTAATAGGGAACCTCAGTTCTGGAAGTACAGGTCTGTATGAAAACACAGCTGACAGTTGCAAGATGTTAAAAGTCTTGATTTTGGACTTAGACCTGTGACCATGCCTTCCAGACTTGAAAGGCCTTTGTGGGTCCAGCCTTCAGCCTTAATCTTTGTACCACGTGTCTCAGTCAAATGTGGCACACACACTGCATGGTGCCTTTGCTGGTCATCAGGCATGAGACAGGGATGGCAGAAACACTCAGAGTAATCCCAGTTTTGGTGCCGAGTTACTGTCGGACATTGTGCAATCAATCTCTGAGGCTGGGAGATTCTCCCTGCCAAGGAACGGCACTCCCAGCAGGTATGTGGGGTAGACAAATAGGAGTGTTAGCATAAGTATTAAGGGCAGCTGGCAAGGGAAGTAGGGCAGAACAAAAGTGGTTTTGATTCAAAGCCCTTATGTATTCCTTTCTACTACAAAGAAACACCTGTTTGTACCTTTGAAGCATGGGACTATATTCAAGAAAAACAGATAACAACAAACATATGGGTATCCTGTGCCCAGCTAGGATTCAAACCTTACACTTAACTGGGTGGCTAAGGCTTTTTTCATTCTGAATTGTGTACCTCTGCTTTTCTTCACATTAGATTTGAATTTCCTCTGCACACCATCTCTCACCTAAGGCAGTGCAAGGTTGGTGAATGTTGTTCAAGGCATACTGAAACCACCCAAACACCTCTTCAAGTTTGTTTTCTTTGTACTTCCACATTGATGTTCTTCTTCTCAAACTTCAGATCTGTGTGGTGAGATCTTAATGTTTTCAAGTTTAGCTTCGGGTCTTCGGTAAAGTGCAGACCCGTAGGAGTTTCAGACAAGCTGTGCTCAGCTTTTTTCTGTTAAGGCCAACACGTGAGTGTCAGCGGCACAGCAGCTGCTAGGGCTGGCTGGATTATCCTGTCAACTTATGCAACCAGCCCTATAACATGAATCATGTTGTTGACTGGACAACACAAGTGTCATCTCTTGACCAATCCGTGTTTTGACTGAAGCAGATGGTAAAAGACTGGAGTTAAACTGCCATGATATTTAGGAACTGATGTGTGATTTGTATTTCACTCCTGAAGACATTTAGAAGATTATTTATAAGTGATGTACCACTCCTCCCTCTGCCCCTCCAGCACTTCCCACCCCAAATAAATCATCTTACAAAACTGGATGTTCACATTTTCAAGGGAAAATGTCCTAACATCCTTTGACTTTGTACATTTTTTGGGGGGTGAGTGAGGCAGCATTGCTGTACAAAGCATACCTGACTTCAGATGATATTAATGTTTACAATGGAAATAACATATTTTGAGTTCAGGTAACAGGACAACATCACATAATTTTCTAGAGATGCATTTTCCAGTGTCCAAATTCTGCAGCTGGAGATCAAGAGCTGACACCATATACCTGTTGCAGCCCTGTTAGAAGCTTGCAGATAGGCTCATTCCTCCTGAAATGGATTTTCTTTTTATTTACACAGACGTTCATATTTTCACCATAGGATACAAAGCTTTCTTCTTTTCATTACCTATAGCTTTCCTGTATATCATTCAGATTTAAATGAAAACGTTACCAGCAGTATCTGACAGAATTTAATGTGCAATTAGATATCAATGGACTCATTTGTCCCACTGCTGTCTTGTGAAGTCACTATAAAGTCAATTTTTGGTATTTCATCTTAGAAATCTTGGTCAGTTTTGTGGCTACTGAAAGATCAAAGCATCAAGGGCTCAACTGGATTAATTCACTTGTGCACTGCAGTACCCCTGAGGGCTTCCCTGCCTCTCTATTTCTCTTTAGTCTTTTGCAGTAGTAGCTCTAACCTTCTCTAGGTAGTCTACTTATTTTTGTAATACTTGTCCAAATTAGAAAAAAGACATGTTACTATTGATCTATGCAGTTATATTCTTAGTCTATTTGTCCTTGGCACTTTCTTGAGCAACTGATCCCCAGTAAGCACCACAACACAATTCAATTATTTGTTCTTTCAGCTTCTGAAACAGGCATAGTCCCCTTACCTTCTTACACTTGAAAAGCCCAGGATTTGCTATTACTTAGAAGGAAGTGTAAAAAAATCTAATGGCGCAACCCATTCCCCCCTTAGGGGTAGGTTAGATTTTAAAAAGAAAGGAAAAAAATAAAAGAAACCTCAAACCACAAGAGAAAATCAACCAAAAGCTCAACAGCTTTTTCTTTCTTGCAAAGGCATCTGAGTAAAATACATTCAACACAAAGGTTACAGTACAACAGTACACTAACTACCTAAAATTACATAACGTATTTCATAAACTGAAACCACAGCTCATAAATAACCTAGTCCTACTTATGAGCATAACATGTTGGGTCACTTGTTTCTTCCTTCAACATAATAGATTTTCCAGGAAAGTGTCTTCTGAGAGGATTCAGAGAGAGAAGGAGACTATAAAGAAGCATATTCCCATTGAGCAATGCTGTCATACGGAATTACAGGGAACATACCTAATGACAAAGAAATAGATTTTTAGGAAATCATTAAGAATTTTACCAGGAAGGTTAATACTTTTTCTAAAGATGAGGTTAATTTAGGTATTTTAGCAAAATTTTTTTCCTTGAAAATACAGTTGTCAGAGCCAGAGAGTATCAACAGCCTCTGCAGCCTCTACCTCCATGTAACTTTATAAATACAGACAGATTAATCCACTTCTTAGACTGGAAACTTTGGAGTGTGAATTTTGGAAGAACAACCACAGATTCTCAAACACATCCTGTAGTAACATTAAGCATCTAGAGTATTTTCATGTTGGGACAAAAGCAAAGCCTGGGAGCTTACTGATGGCTGCTCAAAATGGTTGGATGGTTGCTGGAATACACCCAGACATGTATTCTTTTAAGCACATGTTATTCATGTGTGTTGAAACATTGAGTTTGTCAGAACCATCTCCTGGAGATCCCAACAATGAAATGAAAGAAAATTCACAATCTAGTTACAAAAAAAAAAAAGTTTGTCTGTGACCTTTTAGCACTATCCTCATGAAAAAAGTAACATCAGCAACATGGAGATTTTAATTCTGTAATGAAATTGACAGCAATTTTGGTGCTGAAAGCAGAGACTCACTTTTTAGCAGCTCAGACAGAAAACATGTATTTTCAGATGTTTTACAAAATCCTAATCCTTGGAGATAGGTTCCTTTCCACCAGTGAGACATTTTACCTTTGTTTCTGCCTCCTTCTCTCATGAGATTGAAAATCAAATTGCCATCTCTCAACTTTTTGCCTGAAATCCTTTTGCAGAGGGAAGGTTGCAATGGGAAGAGTTTTCTTCAGTTTTCTGTTGGGTGGAGAAGTGAATGAATTATTTGTTATATCTAACTTGTCTGGGTGTGTGTTATATTTTAGTCTACTTCTAATTTTCCCTTTTTTGTGTAAATATATATCCCAGTTTCTGTTTCAAGCTTAAGTGTTCAGGTTTTTTTTTCCTCCCTTTTCTCGGCCGGGGGGAGAAGGGAGCCTTTGTCACTTTGGGTTATACTTAGCATTTTGCCAAAGTATTCAAACCAAAGCAAGGGTATATCATGATTAAGCTTGTGCAATCTCCACTTAGAGAACCAACCCATCTTTTTAAATACCTCCAGAGTTGAGGTGACTCAATCACTTACCTGGGCAGCCTGTTCCATTGTTTTACAGCCCTTTCTGTGAAGAAATTGTTCATAAAATCCAATCTAAACCCCTTCTGGTGCAGCTTGAGGCCATTTCCTCTCGTCCTATTGCTTGTTACCTGGGACAAGAGCCTGACCCCCACCTTGCTACAACTTCCTTTCTGTAGAAAGTGAGAAGGTTACCCCTGAGCCTCCTTTTCTCCAGACTAAACAACACCAGTAGCCTCCTTCACTCATCATGGGACTTATGTGTCAGACCCTACACCAGCTCCGCTGCCCTTCTCTGGACAAACTCCAGCGCCTCAGTGTCTTCCTTGTAGCAAGGGACCCAAAACTGAACACGGGATTCTTCTGGTAAGCACAGCTGCTAGGTATGGAAAAGGTAATAATCACAAAACCTATCACTGTTTTTATAGTCATTGAAAAAGTCCCAACATCCAAATAGTAAACACGATAAGCAAGTTCTGCCACTCGTAATTCACTTACTGTCATGTCATGGAAGAAGTTAGAACAAAAGATAGAAAAACCTGACCAAAGCCTCCAATTATATTAAACATAAACACTGAATATAGCCATGGCAGCAGTGCACAATAGTTTGTGTCACCAGAGATGTTGCATTTTAAGAATTATGATCATCCACTTCTAAAAAAGACATACAAAGATACAGCTGAAGTTTCAGGAGACTTTGTAAGTTAAATACTTGCAGTTAGCTATAGAAGAGAACAAAATATTTAAAAAATAATAGGCTGCCTAGTCAAAGGATATATCTTTTTCCATATATTGATCAAGACCTAATTTCTATTGCTTTCTTCACTGTTAAGTTTGCAGAGTGTGCAGTTATTTTTCCACTGCACATTTTTATAAATGAACAAGTTGTACAGAAAGAGCTGTTATTAATCAGAAGGTAATGGGCCATTACAAAAACACGGGTTCAGAATTCACAGCTTTGTTACTTCTTTCTTTGCCATTGACACACTGACATTTCAGTGAATAATCTAAGCTTTTCTGTCTGGAAAAACATAACAGTTATGAACCTTTGCAGATATCAATCAGCTTATCATATGTAAAAGTTTTACTTCTTTACTCTAAATAGGCTATATAATATGATGACACTTTGCATTCAAAAATACCTAAGTCTGCTTATAATGAGATCATGGAGTTAGCATATTGCAAATCTTGTGATCCCACACACATGCTACATGAAAATCTTTCTTTTAAAAGATTTCAAACTACTCAACCTGTAAAACAGATACATTATATATGCAGGAAACATTTTCCGTAACAGAAGCGGTCCCTTCATGATGCAAAACCAGTGCAGAGCAATGTTTCTCTACACTCTATGTTGAAAAGCAAAAGAAAAGAAAACAAAAAAATGGAAAGGTCATGCAAGCACAATTAATTGCTCTGCTTTTTTATTCTTTGGAAACTGATGTGGAACAGATTTGCCTTCAATGTAGTGCTTTCTTCCATAAATAAGCAATTATATCCAATCAAAGCAAAGCTGTTTAAAATATCCCTAGCCAGTTATAAGTAAAAGCTATAAAAAATGTTGTCTAAAATTGAAGGGTTCTTTATTATGGAAAGGCCTTCCTTAAGACCCCTGGATCATTTTAGTAGTAAGCTGTAAAATGATCTTCCAGAGAACAAATACAGTGTCAGTTACCAAAAGCACTTGAAGGAGGGTGGCTAAGAATCAGTTTGTGTATCATAAATTAATCCAGGAGGCTACAAGAGTGCCTACATTTATCTGTTCCAATACTGGAGTAAAAATAAAAAACTTTAAAGTTATATATTTGAATTAAGTTTGTATATTGTTATTAGAAAGCAGAGCTTTATTAATACCGGTTTCTAGCATCATACAATCAGAGAATATGCTGAGTTGAAAGGGATCCATAAGGATCAT
>JAOXXN010000001.1:40342687-40360043 GCA_026770055.1 Myrmophylax atrothorax | reverse complement strand
GGTTCCACTGAGACTCGAACTCACGACCTTGGGATTCGGAGTCCGGAGTGCTCTCCATTACACCACGGGACCGCCCACGACCACGGGACATACATACACACACAGCCCAGACAAAACCAGCACAATAAAAACGTTTTGCGCTGCCAAGGAAGAATCCCAGAGACATGGCACTTACTCAAGAGTCACCCACCGTTCCTTGTCTCCCATGGGGATCTCCAGGTTGCCTGGCATAGCTGCCTGGACATGGGCTTCTTAGTGATTGTGAGGATGTGGGTGTGAAAACATGACTGAGTGAAATCTATCAGAGTCAACATGAGTGACTGAGATTGGTCTTGTTTAAAATAAAGAGCAACTTCCCTTTCCTTCTGGTCTTGAGTTGAATTTTGTCACACTAATTGCATACTGCACACAGTCAATGAATTACAAGAGTCTCTAATTTGTAGTCTCTGCAAAGGCAGACAGCTGTTTGACCAGACTTATTTTCTATATAAGCCTATTTTTGTTCCTTGCTGTTTTAATCTCATAATAAATCTCCCAGTGTGGTGTTTCACATCAGTACTATGGCAACAAGTGTATCATCAACCCCCACATGCTTTCTCTGATACTGGGATGTGAACATTATTCTGAAATTTCTGCGCTCGGAGATCTGTTTCGATGGAATGTCAGAAGGCCAGCACCTTTCTGTCAACTCTCACTATGTTTTGTTCCAGTTTTTAGGCCTGCAGATACCGAACACGTGATAAAAACAAACTTCCTCTTGGATTATAAGGGAGCTATGAAATATGTAATTATCTTCATGCAAAGATATGCCACTGTTTCTCAAGACAGAACCATTCTGAACATGTCTTCACAATTTGACCTTTGACCACCTGCCTAGTAGTGGAGCTAGCAGCTAGCAACCATTTTAGCAAAATGCCTTAATATCTTCATCTGTGACAGGTAGATTTTTTCCAACGAACATGAGAAATTTCTTAGCAATTTTCTGTATTTTAATTTCTATTTCCTCTTATTCGTATTCAAATATTCTATTTTTTTAAGTGCCAGTATTTCATCACTAGCCTCGGCTTGTCAAAAAGCAATAGCATTTCTTCTTTTGCAGTCATAGCTTTCCATCCATCCATTTCTTTAATTAACAAGCTGAACAGGTTTACTTATTTGTAGGAGGAATAAAAATATAAATTTTGGTTTAGGGTTATCTTTGCCAGTTGTTAACAAATATAGTAAAGTTTTGATCACTGGATCCTAGATACACACCAAAACACAGTATGATAATTATTGCATTGTAAGAATCTGTGATCCAAACCAGCTGTGTATTGTTAGAGACAAAGCTTTTCTATAAGCATATTTTATGAAAGGTTGTGAGTCATTTTCCCCTGCAGATGTGCATGGCAAGTTAATCATCCAGTTCTGAGAGCACAGCTTAACAACACAGCTCTTCACCAACACATTGCTGCCTCGTGCTTTACCAGCTTTTTTCTATTTCCATGCCTATGGTTTGGAGTTATCAGTATCTCCAGAACAGATAACAAACAATTTTAGTGTAGGGTGTCACCTCCCCTATCTTTCTCAAGTAAGTGGAAAAAAAAAATCAGTCACATAATTTCTCTAGGCACATTCAAATAAAATTTTTTCAAGGCTTCATTGTGTATATATTTTTATAGTCTTCTAGCACACTTTAACGAGAAAATATTCAGCTGTTTCAAATTATGGATGCAGAACAAGGATCCAACACAGCAGACAATGCGAGGAAAAAGTTTTAAGCAATCTGAAAAAAATAACTTCAACAGGCTGTTGTTGAATAGAAATTTTCTTTCCTGTCACAGGCCTTTTAAAAACCTAAATAGTTACGTTGACAATACTTTCATTTCATTAGACCAACTACAAAAGTCATTGGTCCATTTAGTGCCTTGTTACTGACTGCTATGGTTTATGTGGCTACTAAAACCTTCACTAAATGAAATACAGCTCTGCACTTGTCCCTCCCCAAGCCGTGTACAGAGTTCAGAGAGTTACAGAATGAACAATTAATCGAATAGTTTTGCTTAACTAAGGTCCTTTTCTTACAGTTATCTATGACCTTGGGAACTTCCTGTATCTTCAATTTACAGGCCAAGCCCCTGAAAAAACATGTTACTTACCAGCTCTATCAGAAATTTCACCTCTGTCTTGGTAGTTGTGTTAATAACACTGACTGGAGCAAAACAATGCAGTCACTTTCTGTTCAGATTTCTTGCAGGCTTCAGAATCCTGGTTTTTCAAACACTAAATGCCAACTTAAACTTATTCAGTGGCTACCAGCATTTTCTTGTATAGTCTGTTCTAGACCAGCAGACATCTTCTTTTCCTCATACACTAGGCAAAAAATCTGATGTCTCACTTTCATTAATTTGAGAATTAAATTTGTGTAAAGCTGCATAAACCTTACACCAATTCTTAACATATTACATAGAAACTAAACTGATTTAAAAGAATATTTATTTCAGGATATGAGCCTCAGCTGCAGTTCTGCCAATTTTGTTCACAATATTCATGTTCTCTATCTTAATTTGCCACTCAAAACATTCATGCTTTTGGGAGTCTGATATCACAGTGACAAACATAAACAGATTACACAGCACCACCATCCCAGGAAGCTACACACGCTGTTCAGGTATCTGGTGTCAATGAATCTTACAGGACAGAGAGAGTCATACAAAAAATCAGAGATGCTCTAAGGATTCACAGTGAAAGATTATTTACCTAAAACCCTTTGCCCACCTCTTTTCTGTCTTTCCAACTAGCTAATCTGTAACGGCACAATCCAAACAGCAAAACAGAACCACGCACCTAGAAAAAATCTGTGTCTTCATCATGAAGAACAAGCAGTTAAACAAGGTGTAGCATTCCCGAGGTATTTTACTAATATCAATCACACCTTGTTTTTGCAGAAAAAAAAGCCCAAAACAATGGCAAGTTTTGCATAGAAAGAAGAAATTATAAAACTCCTCCTTAGGCAGAAAATGCCAGAAAAAAACCCTAAAATCTGCTACAGTTAACTTGAATGGGGTATACTGCCTAGTCACTAGATATCATTTTAATTAGTTATTTGTGGCAAGACCAAAAGATGTTTAGAGTCTAAATGGCCTCTAAATAACTCATTATACATTCAGCATAGTACTTCAGAAAGGAAAAAGCAACCTTCAGATATTTTAAAGGTGTTAAAATGGTCTAAATACACCTTTATCTGAAATAATTCCATTTAATTAAATACTATTTTTAAAAATATTTATACCATTTTTGTTAGGTTTAATTTTCTGCTTACCATGGACAGCCTGAGACCTAATTGCAAAGACCCCCAGGACCCTATTACAAATTGCTGTTGTGTATGTAACTGAGGCAACAGGAAAACAGAGCACACTCAGCACCTTGAAAAAAGATTTTTAAAGCATACGAATTGGAGAGGCACAGTTTCATGATTTATCCCTACAGCCCTCATCTCTACTTTCCTTAAGCCCAACTTGCCTCCTCATTCCTGTGACTTTACCTCCTCTTCCCTGCAGTGCACGATACACCATGTCAGTACAGGCTGATACAGCTGAGTGCTGGGTCTCTGGTTTAGACACAGTGTCTGTTTGTGTGTCTTCAGATCCAGAGATGCTCTCTTCCCCTTGAGGTTTCCAAATAGTGCTAGGTAGGCATATGCCAGCCTGGCAGAGTGGTAAGTTATGTCTCTGACATAGCCAGGGCATCGTTTTATTCAAATATTTCATCACTTCTTCAAGATCCTGCACTTGTTCAGGGGTGAAGTCCCAGACTGTCAGAGGTAACAACCCTTGTAGGTGCCTGTCCATATTTTCCCTTGCTACCCACACCCATAACTGCCTCGGGACATACCCCCATGTGATCTTCCTGAATAGCTGATTAACCCTGGGAAAAGGGGAAACATACTCTTGAAACATATTACTAGGAATATTTTAGTTACCAAAGGATGCTCAAGATACTGTGGAGTTTTTGTAAAAAGAGAGAAAATACCTACCCCACAGAAAAACAAGGGGAAGGTGCCATTCTTTGTTTCATCCACCAATTTGTTCTTGGAGGAGAAAAGGGAAAATGTGTAATTGTTCATTGTCTTTGTCAGATGGTTCCCAACAAACAGGGAAGGCAACAATGCAAGGCCCAAATACCAGATTAGGCTCAAGGCCAATGCTTTTATCAGAGTTCTCCCAGGCAAAACACAACCAAACAATACACTGCACAGCAAATGGAAGAAGTCAAATCCAGCCTTTAACAAGCTCTTGAATTTGATGTACAGCAAAAAAATACGGAGTATGGCAGTGATTAGATAAACCAATGCTGTGAACAAGTAAATCAACACTGTGACCAGAAACTGTTAAACAGATAATAATTATCAGTTTCCTCTAATATGCTGTGGTCAAATCTGCTATCTCAAACCCTTCAAGCCCGACCCTGGGTGCCAAAAAGGACTGTTGTGGTTTAACTTCACCCAGCTGTTCACTCACTCCTCTACAGTGGGAGAGGGGACACAATCAGAAGGGTAAGTGAAAAAATCTGTGGGTTAAAATAGATAGTTTAATATGTTAAAAAAAAAAACAAAAGAAAACCAAGAAAAAGAAATGATGCAAAATCCCTTGAACTGCCTCCCACCAGCTGACCAATACTCAGCCAGCCCCTGAGCAACTGTTGCTCTGGCAAACTTTCTCCCTAGTTTTTATTGCTGAGCATGACATGATATAGTCTGGGATATTCTTGTGGTCAGTTGGGTCAGCTGCCCTGGCTGTGCCCCCTCCCATCTCCCTGTGCATCCCCAGCCTGCTCACTGGCGTGGCAGTGTGAAAAGCAAAACAGGCCTTGATTCTGTGCAAGCGCTGCTCAGCAACAGCTAAAACATCCCTGTGTTATCAACACTGTTTGCAGCACAAGTCCAAAACACAGCCCCATACCAGCTACTGTGAAGAAAAATCAACTGTATTCCCAAACCAGCAGAGCCCAAGTCCTTATAAATAAATTAACCCATACTGGATACTTAATTTACATATTACAGAAGTAACAACAAAGATGGGAAACTGGTACAGAAGGAATTACTCATGAGGTAAAACCCCACAATTATATTCTTAGTAGATATAAAACCAAAACAGTAGAGGGTGTGTTCCCTCATATAAATGCATGACATTAGATTAAGTCTATACACATTTTGTTTATAGAGTTGAACACATGTTAATCATTAATACAACCCTATGTAAACCTACAGCAGTATTTCTCAACTACAGTTTGCTGGTTTTCATAGGCTAACTTTTAACAAGTAAGCAAAATGGCTATACATATATTTAGATGTATATATACATACACTAGATGCATATTCAATTCTGAATACATCCTACATTTATAGGTTGGTTGGCAGATACAACTCCATCAAATTGAGGTCTCAGTTCCAAAAGCATTGTACAGCTGTAGGAAATTGTCATTTGTCCCAGGGCAAAGTGGAAAAAATTAGAAAAAGGGAGGTAATTGAAAGAAGCCATCATGATGTACACAATTTCTGTTAATACATCAATACAGAAATCTTCCTGAATGGCAAAACAACTTCACAGGATATATTCTAATAACACCTTTTGAGGTAGGTGTTCCTACACTGATTTCTATAAATGAACAATAGTGTAAAGCACAGAGGGCAGAGGGGAAGAAAGGGGTCTGCTTTTTAACACAGTGTTATGAGTTCACTGTCTAGAAGTGTTTATCTCTGATGTTTTCCTTTCCAAGGAAGAAAATTTTAAACAAACAGAAATTTTGTTTCAGAAACATAATGGGGAAAAAAAGAGTTATTCAGCATTTTACTGCCAGGATGAGCTGTTGTGGGAAAACCTTTGATGAGTAACAGCAAGATATGTGATTCATGCTACACTACAGAAAATGACAGGAACCCTATGTCCTAAGGAAAAGATGATTTCTACTGTCATCTTTTAGAAAACTTCCTAAAAAAGTTTTGAAGACTTCCTAATATTAACTGTCCTGAAGAGTAACAACCTGTAGTTGGAGTAACATCCTGCCTGTGTCAAATGTGATGGACTCCAGATTGATGTTTCAACTAATAAGCTAAATTCCTTTTACTGACAAGGAGTATGAAATAAACCCTAGACATGTCTGCACCTCATGTCAAACTCAAGTTGCAAAAAGCCTTTTTTTTTGATCAAGCTTTCATATTTCCCAAATGTCAGGCATAAATCTAAAATTAAAAAAAAACAGTACACAGTGAGAAAAGTAACTACCTTTTTCCTTTTAATATAGATGTAGTACAGAATGTTTAATTACAGCAGGACAGTGCTTCCAGTTAAATAAAATTAAAAACCTTTATTTCCCCCAAATATAAAATTACTAAATTAATGTTTTAAAAGAATATGGAAAAAGCTTTAAATTATACCACCATTTACCACAGGAACCATGATTACCAATTACATACTCCATTGCTTTGGCAAAAAGGTTTTTTTTCTTTTAATAACTGCATATAAACCTAACATAGCAAAGACTGTATACATCTTTATATTGCACTTATTTATATACAGGAATAAATGAACTGTAAAGTCTCCATATACCTGGAATGAGCAGATTTTCAAAATAAACTGAAAGCAGAATGGTAAGAGCTGGTATGAATATTAAAAAAATGATTAGAAATGTAATACATTTATGTACAGACTGTACGGACTGTATTAACAAACAATATGTACATAACAGTTTACTACTATTGATACTGTAGTATAATTCAGTGTTCATTAATACAGACCTTTGGTTGTATTTAGTTGTTTAGTAAGATCTAAGCTCGTATACCTCCAAATGCAACAAGGTATAAAATAAAGCACAACAATTTGCCAAATGGTACAAAAACTACTATTGTCAGTTCCATTAAACCCCAAAAACTAGTGTCTCTGTCTAGCCCCAAAATAGTTCTTGTACTTGAAATCTCTATGTGCCATACACAAAAGGAACACCTGAATGTTACATATCTGCAAAATTACATCCCACAACACTTTTTTGTAATGTGCAATTCATTTTAATAATACTTTCTAATGAAAAACAGAAGCTAACGTCAACTTTATAATTTTCCAACACGCACTTCTGCAATGACATTGTGAACACTTTTAAATTTTACCAGCAAGATTAAAAAATATATGTGTGCCTCCCTTACTCTAAAAGACTATTACCAGTAACTGCTATTTGCTAAGTGTGCTCAAACATTCATGTGAATTATGCAGCTTGCACGTGCCCAACATTTAACTTCAAGATCATCCTGAGTTCGCACACAATGAATCAAATCTACAAACTTCAAAAGAAACCGACGTACTTTCCTTTACAAAACAATCATGCAACTGAAGAGGAACTGGGCATCCCATGAACTGTTGTGCTTGTTGGGGTTCCACTTATGGCATTGAAAATGTGTAGCGAGTTAGGCATGACACTGGCCTTTTCTTCAACTGGAGTAATCTTAAAATGAAAAACAGGTATTTATCAAAATGGTACAAAATAACACAGGCATTTATAAAACAGCTAACCAATTTCATGCTGTGCTGCTTATCAACTCAACCTCCCACTACTTTCTCAACTGCATAGAACTTTTTAAGGCTGGTTACTCTTTCCAGCCACCCTCTACTAGACTTAGGGCAGTAGTTATTTCTCCAGTATCAGTTCTCCTGATTTAGGTATCACACTGTCCTCTGTGGAGGATGCTTAGATAGCTTCTCTCATTCCTCCTGTTAACTTTCAAAAGGAGGTTCACAGTGACAACAAGCTCACTGTTTACCCTCTTTTGGTTTTCCTTTTTTAACCTTAGAGGTATGATTTGAGCATGTCTTTCTTATGAAAAGCTATCAAAGCACCAAAAAGCTTCTATGCTTAACAGCTTCAAAACATATGATGCTAAGATTAGACATATTGTAAAAAAAAAGGAATTATGTAAAGATTAGACAAACTTAGAGAACAGAAGTAGAGAAAACTAATTACCATCCCATCTGATCATATTGGCAAGCAACAGAGAAGAAAAAAAAGAAAAATGTGTTAAGATTCTTTTATATATATCTCATAACGAAATTTTTGCAGTTGTTAAAACACCCAGTGTTGCAATACAGCTAGCAGTTTATTCAGTAACATTAGACAAAATGCTATGCAAAGCTGTTTTTACCAGAACAGCAACAGGTAGGCACATAAAGGTGACATTTTTAAAGATTTCAGTGAAAGAGCCTCATGTTTCTAAGCCTTCAGGGGAGTTATCAGTCTAATTAAAAAAAAAACCAAACAAACAACAAAAAGCCCAACAAAACAAAACCACCACCAATGCTGCACATTTTGATAATTTACAACTAATTACAACATTTGTATAAAAAGAACACGGGGGTAGGCTATTAGTACACATTACTGCAGTCAGTGATGTACTTTCATATTCTGCTCACACTATCATATGTATCAGCTGTTTGCCTAAAAGTAAACAAAGAGAAGGGGCAATGTAATTTACTCCTTAAGTTTCAGACATTCCATGCGTTTTCTTATTGTCAGTGTTTGGAAACTCACATCCTTTAGCATTTTTTAAACATACAAATCTTGCATTGAGTTCAAAGTATTTTTTCTTGTGTACAAATTGTCATTATATTCCTTCACTTTTTCCTATGCCAGGGGAATGGTAATCTTGCATTTATCATCAAATTACTTAAGCAAAACACTTGCCTCTCTCTTCCAAAGGGGTATTCTCTACAGCTGTCTAATTCTTTCCTGTACCTTGTTCATCTTAATCAGCTTTCCAATCAGTTATCCTCCTTTCCAAAACCCTCCTCTACTTTCTTCTTTTCAATAAATATATTCAATAAATATAGCCAAACCACCCCATTATTGTCAGCTAAGCAATTTCTTTTTCTGTTCCACGGATCTTTCAAAACTGTTTTCTGAAAGATATTGTTTTTTATGAAAAAAACCACCTCAACCACATGAATTCTGGAAAAATGGTATCACTTCCTATAAGCTTTGTTCCACAATATTCTTTACCATTGGTCGTTGAAAAGAGTTAGTTTTGTTGTAAGCTCTTCTCTGTGATAGGATATCAAAATAGGGGAATGGAAATAAAGCCTCTGTGCTTGCCATATTCACGTGCTTCACCATAATTATATCACTACTCCCAGCACAGTATCTGAGAAAACCACATCAGGAAATCATGGAGAGCAAGAATGTATGGGAAGTGAACTTTAGACAAGCAACATATTTCTGAACAGAAAAATGTTGCCATAGAGGGTTTGGACACCACCTAAGCAAGGCTAGAATAAAGGCAAATCTCTCTTAGATAAACCTGCAGGTTAGCTGTTACACCACCAAGCTGACCAGATTTTTGAGCAAGTATTTCTTGGATAATAATAGAGTAACTGAGAGATGTCAAAAAATAGTAAATGGATAAAGTCATTGGACATCTAAAGGATGCAATCCTGAAAAAAATGGTTGAATATTACCAGAGTGTTTAAAATCAGATAGACTGAATGCTTCAGGTAGGTCTCAAGTTTGATTTTTCCTGTACAATTTGATCTCTAAATAAAGCCTACAGTTTTTTTGTATGGACAAGAGAAAATGAGAGCTCCTACTTGTATCAACTGGTTGTGCAGACTAGAAGTTCTCAGACTGAGAAAAGTTTCTATTATGGTCATAGATCTGTGTATTTGAAAGGTAAACTATTATCAGAAAACACAGTTATTTCTTGTGGGCCAGAAACCCAGAGGATTAAGAACTATAAACCATTCTATGGCTCTAGTAAAAGGTTATACAGGTAACAGTGGATAGAAAAAAACCCCTGAAGTGATGAATATAATGAGCAAAAATATCAAGAAGGCAGGGATCAAGCATGAAACTGCCACCCTTCTCCTCCTGGAAATAGTATCATTGCCTTTGAAGTCAGGAGACATTTCTACTATGCAAACCACATGCAAGGTCCTACATCTCACTCCACAAGAGTTCTGGTTTTCCTTCTCCCATATCCATATCTTGTCAGTAGTGGACTTCCCTCAAGAAAATATATTCAAATACTACCTGAAAAATGTTTAGCTCTGTTGCAAAAGTAACTGTTTGTATCTCCAAAATCTAATGAAATGGGCTAAGCTTTCAGATCAAACCCTCCTACAGTTACCTGTATACTTACAGGAAATAAAAGCTAAAATTAGTTTTTGGGGTTGCTGAATAGAGACCTCTGTAATCATACATACAAAGTATAAATGATATATATTAATTTATCTAAATTTCTTTTATCTTTACTGTAGTCTTCCTTGCCTACAAAAAAAACAAGCTGGTGCCAAGAAAATGCACAAACAGAAAGAGAGTTCAGGTCCATAATTTCATGACATGGTTATACTCCAATGGAAAGAAAAAAACATTACATACATAAAGCATTAAAACCATTTTCCCTATTGTTTTCACACTACAGTGACATTCTGAATGATGGTATGTATAAGTTTATTTTACCACATACTTGTTCATGCATTATTTCAGAAAGCTCTTTTGCCATTTCTCTGTAGTTGGCCTTCATTTCTTCTTGGTATTCCAACTGGTCTTCCTTTATAAGTCGTTCATTTACACCCAAAGCATGGCCACAGGCTTCAACAAATTGCCTGATTTAGAGAAAATAAAGAAGTTCTCCATCAGAAACCTAAAATACTGATTTAAAATGTCAGCTTAAAGTATGTTTTTAATGCAATCAGAACATATAAAAGTTAAACGTTTTAAAAATATTTTTATGGCATGACTCTAGAATAAAAAGTAAATGTTTTCTTGCCTCTTCCTTACTCCCCCCAAAAAGCAAACCCACCACACCATACCTAAAAACTTCCTTTAGCAGCTTCACTTTGTTGTCTGGATATCTTTTGGTGTTTGTGTCATCTAAGAAAGCTCTTGCATATGCTAATGGACCAGCATTAACCTAAAAAGAACAAGAATTAAAAAACAGTTATCTGACATGGTCTCAGCAATAACAGGTACTGCATGTGTCAGTTGGATTTGATTTTCTTATGAGAACACATTGATTTCAAAAAAGCTGGACTTAGAAAACAGGAAAATTGCTGGAGTTGAAACATAAGAGCAGGAGAGGTCTCTCCAGTAACCTGTAAGAACCTGCTCCTGCAAGAAACCATGTCCATGATGTGGCAAAGTAACTGCAAATACTGCCAGTCTGTCATCTTTGCTTATGAAATTAAGGTGTGAAAATGAGCTAAATCTACCACTTTTTGGTCTGCTTATCTATTGAAAACAGTTTTCCAAGCTGAAAATTCTGCAATAATTCACAGACAGCACATTTAACTGTGCTCTTATGGCAGCCACACGAAAAGTGGATCTAGTGACTTCTTAGTCATCCCCATTATTCCTTCATATTAACAGTAAGAGCCCCTCCCTTCTCGTTCCAAACACTAGCCTGGCAACTTGCTGATTCTGGAACCTGCGTTTGTTTTCTTTCTCTTTTCTGTTCAACATGAAAACTGTTCATTTCAGTTCATTTCAACTGTGTTTACAGCTCCTTTGTTTTGAATCAGTTAAAAATAACAGAGCAGCGCTTCCATCCTTGCATTATGAAGATCCTTACCACATAGATTTGTACATGCTAGAACTGTTAATGTAGCCTATTTTTGTGAGTCTGATGATTTCTTTATACACTCAGTTCTTGCTTTCCTTAGGAAAAAGAAATGGTGCACAGTGAGATTTTCTACTACTAACTTCCTCCTGTATTTTGTCACTCTCTCTTCATCTCCATAGGGATCTTAACACAATACTGGACCTACTGTGGGCAGACCTACAGCTAGGCAAAAATGCTCATTCATCCTCCTATTCATCCACTGTTTCGTTGTAGTTTCAGCTTTACACCAAAACCTGGTGGGGCTCAGACTGCAACAGATTCCAAAGATGAATCTTAATCTTCATTCCAGAGATGAATCTTTCATGTAACTGTCTACAATCAGTGTTTATATAAAATACTGCTGTTGCTTTTTCTATTCAGGAAATAACTCCAAAGAATGAGCATATTTCTAATTTTCTTGAACATACAGAAAAGAAATTAGTTACAAAAATGCTACCTCTATAATTTTTCAGGGACAGAAGCAAATGAAATAGCTGCATGACAAAGGTCTTACCTGAACACTGACACTCCCCTGTAGTTTCAGCTGCAATTTGATCATATCCACTTCAGCTGAAGAGCAAAGCTGCCTGAGTTCTGCAACTTTTTTACTCATTTCATCAATGGCTACTTCAATTGGGTTTAGATCAGTGTGGTGCTGGTACATTACTGGAATGCGCTTTTTCACGTATGGGAAACAATGTATAGCTATGGACAGAAACAAGTTTACTACAGTTAGGAAAAGCTTTATTAATAAGGTGTGTTTTGAGAGAATCTTATGCTCAAATCTCATTTGCATGTAATTAGTTGACCAATTTAATAACTTCTATAATTAGAAATACTACCAAATGTCCAGGGAAACAAAACACCAAAAATGTAAATATGCACAGCTTACATGCACCGCAGGAAAGAAAGATCACTGTCATTTCTGCTACTAATAACAACAAAGAAATAAACCACTGGAATGTAATTCATATGAGAACTGTAAAGAGAATTGCTTATTGTTCACACATCTCAAAGAAGTGAAGAATCCAAAATAATAGCAAAGCTGTACTATTTCCTCACACGTACTGGCCATTTACAGCTAACATTATAAAGTCACTTATTTTTACAACTATATAAATACAGAAAGTCACACTTAACAGAGACAAAACACAAAATAGTCTTTTTCGAAGAACAAGATTCACAATTCTTGAAGCTTAAGGAAAAAAAGATAGTAATTTTGAGGATTCTCCATTGAAGAAAGCAATCTAAAAAACCCAGACAAAAATATGAAAAATATGAAAAGGGTTTTAGCTGACAGCTAATAAGGACTTAATTAGTGAAATGGAAAAACCCAAACAGAACAGAATTTGATCAAATGCTTCCATCAAAGCATTGCATTCAACAATTACCTGTCAAAATAGTCCGTCGTTTACACTGTTCTTCTACTCCTCCTTGTCTTTTCCCAGCTTGAGTAAAAGGCATCTCAAACATAAAGCGACGAATGTTATGAGTCCTTTCAAAATCTGTTTTTCTTTCTTGCAACTCTTTTTCTTCAAAGTATGGAATTACATGTGTAACTTGAATATATGCATATTTTGAATCTAAATCCTTAGGATTTACCTTAAAAACAGGACCAAAAAAGAAAATCAAACAGCTACATTGTGAATAAAGTGAATTTAATAGGAGTCACACAACTTTCAGAAATTAAATTTGGTCTCTCAGCCTTCAAATTACTGAAAACATAGGAAATCTTCCTGCCTTCACAAGGGTTTCCTGCATTCAGTTTTTAACTATTAGGAAGACAAGACAACTAGATGCATTACTACATATTGTGGATTTTTTTGCTGGTTTTGGTTTGTTTAGTTTTTGTGTTTTGGTTTTTTAATCACTTGAGAACATTAAACCCAGCCCTTGCATTAAGTCCTCCTCTCCTTTTAAAGTTCCAATATTGAAATGCCCACCCTTGCTGCACTTTCAGGCCAGGAGGCACTGGAATTTTTGATTTTACTGTTAGAATAAGGAGCAAAAGAGCCAGGAAATTATAGTAAGAGAAAATACTGTTTGAGGTTGAGGACAAAATCACCATAAAGTGTGAGGTAAGGTGTAGAAAAGGGAAAAATTTCCAAAGAACAACTATGCATGAATGGGCAAGAAATACAGGTAGAGTTAACACAGAAGAAGATCATAATCCAAATTTGTTCTAATATACAATTACTGTCTTGAGAGGCAACACTAAAGAAATTAAGCTTTTGGTTGTTCTTTTAAAAGGCAAACTTAGTAGGAGGTAATATTTTTGTCATGCTTTTCAATTTTTAGACAGATATATCTCTCTGTCAAATGAACAGCAGACAGTGACGCCACAGTATTTCAAGTCAATTAGTGTAAGTAATATATTACATTTTTTTAAAGAGAATAAAGATCATACTTTGCCAGAATCCTGAATCATTTTGACATTTTCAGATCCAAATTTGTCAGAGTAGAGTTTTTGGAGTCTTTGAGAAATTTCTGAAAGAGGCGTGAGTTTAGGCTCTTTGTAGATATATTCCTTTCCATCTTCATCCTCAAAGAAACCCTGTAAAAAATGAAGTAATGAAAATCTTGGGGAAAAAACATATAAGGCAATGATTAAGATGGACATAATGTGTGTGGTTCAAAGGAAATATAAACATTTAACATCACTATTCAAGCAAATGGAAATAAAAAAGAAATTAAAATCTAAGAAAAAAGGTTTCCTAAGAGAATAAAATCAACAGAAAAATGTAATTCTATACTACAACATGAGTGGAAGATAATGGAAACACAGAGTTTAAATTTTAGAAATTTGTTGCAATCTTATGGTGTGGCAAGCCTTTGACATAAGTTTCTTTCACTTTCATTCAAAAGTGAACTTGCAGCACTGTTTCACTCACCAAAACAGAATTCTTGCCCAACAGGATGACCTGATTTATAAGTGAGTATTCTGGCAATAGTTTATATTAAAAAAAATTCTTTATGTGGTAACAAAAAATTAATTCCAGAAAATGAAATTTAATGATGCAAAGATCTTAGTTTTATATTGTACTATATTGATATATATTTCTTTA
This sequence comes from Myrmophylax atrothorax, assembly GCA_026770055.1. Taxonomy (NCBI): domain Eukaryota; kingdom Metazoa; phylum Chordata; class Aves; order Passeriformes; family Thamnophilidae; genus Myrmophylax; species Myrmophylax atrothorax. Next base: position 40,345,361 of record JAOXXN010000001.1, on the reverse strand, counting down.
TTTTATTACAGAAGGTTTTAAACCTGTAACTAAATGCACAATAGAGTACATGGAAAGTGAAACAGGTGGTTGGTTTAAAACAACAAGCCATGTCTGAGTTTATGTTTGAAACCAGAAAATAAATATTTTTGTCATAAATGCAACAGACAAAATAGAAAAGCACAACATATCATGTATAAACACAGGCTAGATTGACAAAAATACCCACACCAAACTAAGGTGAAATGCAGTAGTTTTTACTGCATTGCTTGCTTTGTAAGTGGTTACTGTAATTACCTCAACATCTGTTTCACTGTCTGTAAACTGGTATTGCTATAAAGTTACAAAAGACAACAAAATACATGTAAAGTTATACTGCTCAGAGTATTTTACAATTCTCCATGCTCAGCTGAACAATTAAGCAACTGGGCTCTATGCATGTAGAAAGTGTATTACTCGATACTGCGTGATACCATACGGATACAGAGGCATTCGAGACATAGAGGAGAGGACGTGAAGCTGTCCCATACACAGCCAGAACTTCGGACCCAAGCATGCAATACTGATGCAGAGAAAAGAGTGATCTGCTCTCTAAATGGAACTTGATGTTATTTTCTGAATTGCAATGGCTATTAATGCATACCAGTCTAAGAAGCAGCCTTGCAAACCACACTGTAGCACTACAGACATTAAGTCAATGCATTGCTAAGAACTGACATTATAGAAAACTTACCGCTGCCTTAAGGTAGTAAATAAAAGAAGAGAAAGGAAAAAAGGCAAAACATTTACTGAGGAAAAGAATAAGAATTTTACTGGAATTGATAAATGTTTTAAAAGACATTCTTGATGCCGTTTTATTATTTCCTACAGAACACATTTCTTGTGCTTTTTATGTCATGGTATCAGTACAGGTGATGAAATAATATACCTTGTAAAATAAATTCCAAGTTTTGCTTACTGTATAGAGCAGACAACTGAAAGAAAGTTATACTCACTTGTCCAAAGAACGCTACCCTGAAATAAGTTCCCAGCAGTCTCCTGCCTGTATGCATAACTTCTGTAACTTTGCTGTATGCTCGATGAAGAGTGTCATATAAATGAGCAAGCCTCTAAAAATAGAAGAATACAATAACAAGGTAAAAGAATAATGCAGAACTTTCCTATCTTAAAACAACAATAACTGATATCCTAGTAGTTAGTAACTAGTAGTTATCCCTAGTAGTTAGTAACAACTGAAAACATTGTTTTATTGAACAGTAGTAATAGGTTTAGCGCTTGTATCAGATTGACAATATGCAACATTAATTTTTAATTATCTATAATTAAAGAAAAAAAAATAAATTATTTAAAATTAAAAAAAGATTTCCACACATTGAAATTCCAGTTAAAATTTCAATACTCTCATTCTGTGATGTCCAATGTGCCATGCAGGTAGACTAGAAAATTCAGGATTTTTTTTTCTTGCTCAGATTTACTTATGATAAATTTAGTACCTCAAAATCTCTCCGTTTTTCATAAATGGGAATTATAAGTTTATATATGTCAGCAATGAGTTCATAGCGTTCTGCCTTCCAGAGTCCATCAGCACACTGCTCCAACAACTCCATCAGCACATCCTATATTTGGAAACACAATTGAAAACAATTCAGTACTCATGAAAAGCACAGCAAATCATTGCATCAAAGCTATTCCCAAAGCAAAGGGAGATGCTGCCTCACAACAAAATTATGTACCCATAGTGATTTAAATTATTGTGGCAATCAAAATTTGCAAAGGAAACAAAACCATACAGATTGGTCTGAGTGTACATAAGTACTCTTTATATTTACCACAAACAGCACTTTTCTTTTAGATACTCTTGAGATCTTCTTGTGTCATTCTTACATCATAGTGGTGAAGTCAGAAGCTGGAAGTAACTGCTTTTATCCTTAGAAAAGATCTAATGCTACTCTGTTCCATCTCCTTCCTTTGGTAGAGGACTAAGACAACAAAAAGGTATCGCTATGAAAAGCCAAATTTAACACTGAGAGCAAAAAAGAGATTGAAAAAATGCTACCTTTATCCATATGCTTCAACAGAGCTTAAACACCTCCTCCTTTCCCCAGTCTGGACAGACTCTGCCATATCTCCATCCCCAGCACCCAAGGGGTGAGAACTGAAAGACCAATGTCATGCTGGACCACAGGGCATGTCCACGAACACTGTTTTATATGTCGTGAGTCTTAACTCAGACACCAGAGGGCACCCAAATGTAGCAAAGCAGTTAAATTTTGTTTGCATACAGGAAAAGAACATAAAGAGCTTCAAGTGGGAGAGCTGATAGAAGGGAGAAAAAGAACACAACGTTTCTGAGCCACCTGTTTCAATGCTTATCCATTCTCTTGGGAAGAGTATTTTTCCATATCCAATCAGTTTCCCATGTAACCTGTGAGAACGGCCTCTTGCTCTTTAATGGTGCACCTCTTTGAAAAGTCTGATTCTTCTACTAACCACCTCAGGAGCTGGACTTTTTCCAGTTTGTTGATACCTTTCTTTACTTTTGGGGGTCAGTGCTAGATGCAAGATTAGAGACGGGGTTCCAAAAATGCCAAGTAAAAAGGAAAAAACCCACTTCCCTCCGCTTCTTGACTCAATCCTCTAATACAACATACATACTGTGTTTTTTCCTTTTTACTTGGGATTCCCCTCATCCCTC
>JAOXXN010000001.1:40305256-40329369 GCA_026770055.1 Myrmophylax atrothorax | reverse complement strand
TATTTTGCTTCCTACCCCAGACTAAACTGTCTTTGTTGCTAATTGGGTTTTTTTGCTTTGTTGGGTTTTATTTGAGGTCTCCAGATTATAGAATAGCAACAGGGTTTCTGAAAGAACTCTTCTACTAAAGGGAATACAGTTTTACAATAAGAAGATGATAGAGACAAATTCCCAACAATAATTTTTCATTAAAAAAAATAATCTATGCTACTGGTAAGCACACAACACTAATGACTAACAGACTAAAGTCATACTTTCAAATCAAGAAAACTGTTGTGAATGGAAGCTGCAATACTAATTTTATTTTACTCTTTTCACACTGTAAGCAATCATTCTGACAACATAGAACAGTTAACACAACTTCCCTTGTTCCTCAGGTAAGACTGTTCCACAAGTTCTTTAAATTGTAAATCCAAAGTGAAAGCCAGTTTTCAGGGTCTCTCATGTGCCAGTTATGAATGAGAGGAGACTGGCAAATAGTATCTCTAACTCAGCTCCCTTTTTGTACTCAGGGCTTTAGTTGCTTAGCTGATTCCATATTGCAAAAGTAGAATGCTGTTTGCCTCTCCAAATTCATCGTTCTATTCACAAACTAACCTCAATTCCCCTTTCGGTATCTTCTTGTCTTTTTAGATCCTAAGTTTTTCAGAAAAAGTTCTTTGCATGGTGACTAACTACCTACCAGAAACACTATCTTTTACTGAAGTAATGAGAAACTACTGTAATGACATATGTTAATAAAAAGCGTGATCAAAACAAATTTTATTTTCATTGTCAGAATACTTTTAGAATTGGAAGAGGTATGAGCTTTGCTCCTGCTCTAGTTTAAGGCACTGTGATATCATCCACTGCACTACCAAGATAGAAATTTTATTCTGCACTCCACATACTGCCACTGTGACGGAAATATTCTTTTATAACTAGTAATCTGAGATTACTGGTTTGATCCCAACCACTCCTGTCCAGCCCTTAAACAATGAACATTTGATGGCAAAATACTGTTCATCACTGATTCTGTACAGTTTATACCTCAGGCTTTGGAGATTCTACCAAGTAGGTTCATTTACTTGCTCAGTTCTGTCTCAGGTACAATCAATATCATGCCAGATGTACTCTAATGATGAATTAAAACAATACCTACAATGTATTCCTAAAAGACACCCTGACTAGCACATTACATAACACAATTAAAAACTGATACTACACTGAGCCTCTTCTGCAGAAACAAAGGAAAGCAGTCCAGAGAAACATGGAAGGGAAACATAAATGTTTGTGGTGCACCACTTTGAGCACACAGTGCCTTCTTTACTTCTTATTAAGGTATCAGTCAATTCACAGAATCACACAGACTATTCTGAGTTGGAAGGGACCCAACAAGGATCATCGAGTCCAACTCTTAAGTCAGTGGCCCACAGAGGGGATTGAACCCATGACCTTGGCATTATTATGACCAAGTTATAACCAACTGAGCTAATCTCAGGGTTAATTCTCATGAACAAACACACTGTGTGCATAGGGAAGAAGTGCAGCCATTGATAACAAATACTGGATTCATTCTTTCTCTCTTCCCTTACAGAATAGCAGAAGACACAAAAGGAATGTGAGGAGGATAGTTTTGAAGTTATGCAATTCAATCAATTTCGATAGGCAAACATATAAATTCCACGGTTAAGATTACAAGATGCATTTTTAATGCAGACAGGTAACAAGACAGTTGGATCCTCTTCTATGAGCACAGCAATACTCTGAGCACTCACTACTTGCTGTTTAAGAACTTCCTGAGATCCTTTCTATACAGCCTAATTCCAGAGACTATCACGGAACTGGACAGACGTGGAATTGTGCACAGCAACATAAGGACTTCTGAACAGATCAAGACAGTATTATTTAAAAAAAAATCCCAACAAACCCCTCCGTATACACACACTCTTAACCACACTCATGTTTTTAGCAGTGTAGGGAAACATGCAATTTAATGACAAGCACAACAAAAAACTTACTCTGTAATAGTGAAAAAGTCCATGAGTTCAGATTTTGTGGCCTTGTTCCAATATGTAAACAATGCGTCTGGGAAAACGAAAAATATTGGAAACCAGATAAAAGCAGCAAACACACAAAAATATGAAATAGAAGACTAAACATTAGTGCTTAGTTTTCAGATAATGAGGATTCAGAGAACCTAGAAATGGCTTGCAGGTTACAGATAACGATTACTATTTAACATTTACCTTGAAGATGATTATACAAATGGACGTGTCAATTCTCCAGATGAATTTTTGTAATATAATTTTAACTAATCCATAATATACTCATAAAATTTCATTTTTTAAATAGTAATAATTGTGCAGTCCATACCGATTATGGTGTTATAAAAATGTAAGACTTCAGAATACTGAGACTGTTAGTTCTACAGAATGTTTCTTTATAGATTTTTTAAATAAAAATTTATGATTTCTTCTTTTTTTAATTTGTATGTCAGCACAGGTTTCAGTTTTTCCTTGAACAACTTTCAAAAATGGCTATATATGTTCTACAAAGTTTCCAGTTACATAGCCAAGACCTGGTCTCTTTTGCTAAAAATGTTCAAGATGAGGTAACAAATTCAAAATTATTACAAAGATGTTGACAACGTTTATTTGACACTTGCTCTTTTCCAAGAGAACTGAGACCAAAAAATTCCCAGTGTGCTTTAAAATTGAATATCCAAAAATTATGATGACTTTTTACATATTTTACAATGTAAAATAGTGAAAAATATATTTAATTTTATTATTCTTTTAAATTAAAACATACACAAAAATATCAACGTAATTCCATGAAAATCCCATGGTCTGATTTGATACTGAATATTTATTAACTTCTCAATACTCATTCTTAATTAAGAGGTATAACAAACTAGAGTTCAAATACTACATGAACTTGAATTTTAAAAATTAACAACTAAATAGGCACAGAGAATAAATTAACTACTTTTGAGAGCGTAAACTGAAAAATTCAATGGTTTTACCAAAAGGGACTTGCTCCATTTTTAAAATATTGATCACAGATAGCGATGATTACAAGATGTACAATCCTAGTAAAAAAGTAAGATGTGCCATTCATGCAGTATTTCTATGCCTCTGTCACCTTCTTCAGGATAATACGACTCTTTCAAAAATTCATTGGATCATCCAGAAACGTCCCAGAAGAATGAAGAACCACTAATATCTCCATTCCAAAAATGAAAATATACACAGCAATCAAATCATTTGGTTCCTTTTTATGCAGGAAGTTCTACAGAATGGAGGAGGGGACTAGCTCCAACACACTTCTAGAGAACAACGAATTATTCTTCATCTCTGTTTTCTAAACCAAACTGTACAATTGCACACTAATACTCACTTTTCTAACAAGTCCTTTAGTTAGCCTCACACTTAGAAGAAATAATGAGTATGCAATGCTTGCAAGGTTTCAGTCACAGCTCAGTTTGAGCTATCACACATATTTGTACAATGCAGCAAAACCTAAAATATTCTGCTGATTTTAAAGCACAGCCATAAATCCAATATATGACTCTGAATTTATAAAAACCAGGTGAAATTACCTACCGTCTGACATGCTTCTTAAAATATGAAGGAAACACATGAGCAGACTTTTGATCTCTGCTTGGTCAAGTTTGTCGTATCGAACAACAGAACTTCCTAAAGTGCTGCTCTGTTGGTTCTGAAAAGAAAACATGTATTTTAGCTGAAGATTTCTAAAACTGATAATAAGCTAAAACGTTTTCAACTGTTTTATTAAGACCTGCAACAGAAAAAGGACCTCAGAATGGAGACAAAAATGTTTCATGTAGACAAGTCACTAAAACACACGTTACACACACGAAGTATACCAAATTAAGCCTCTTTGCCTTTCTTTATTTAAATTCCTTATTTGTGTGATGTTTTCCCCCAGGAGGAGTAAAAGTCACCTAACAGTGATTATTAATCAAGTTAATTATACATAGATACCCACACTGTAGAAATCAAGCATGCCCCTGCTACTTAAAGACTTAAAAAATAAACACTACTCTTAGGTGACTCATATATGCTCCTTTTGCTTTTGAAGACCCTTTATGCTGACCTTAGACAGGTCTGCCTCTAAAAAATTCCTTCCATTTAGATGTAAGAACCTGAAGGAAAACATACATGAATGGCAATAACAGGCATTCTGGAAGATTAACTTCTACTAAGTAACTTGCTGTTCCTCTCCTTCCTTATCCCCCTCAAAAAATCAAACAAAAACCCCAACCCAAACCAAACTAAAACCCTCTCCCTGCTTCATTTGATTAATACAATTCCTACACTTGAGGAAAGTTTATCAGCAATGCTCAATACTATCATCTGTCCAAAAAGAAAAACCTCCAGATCTTTCAAAATGTGTACCACAAAAAAAGGAAAAATTCTGAAAATAGAGAAATTGAACTTTTGGCAAAGACTTATCAGTAAAAGAATAATTTCCACAGAATCAAGCATTACAAAATCTTCAGTGTGAAACTTCTGTAGATACACTAATATACATGTTCATTGAAAGTATAAATTATGCACTTTTAAAGTGCCTAATTATTGCATCCAATATGCCCCTTATGTAAGTGGAAAATGAACCAGACATTTAATAAGTTTTCTGTAAAACCAGCAGTCTGGTATAATTGATCTGTGCAGCTCTTTGGTTTCTACAGTTGGACCATTTTGTGACCTTTTTCAGGATGCATACCAGTGTCGGAAGAAATTCTTCAGATCAAAATTAGAAACAAAATTAAAAATACAAATGTGGACTCAAGGGAGAAAAGCACCTGGTTTCAATACCAAGGTGAGAAGTGCCAGTACTTCAAGGGTAGAACAACCCTTCCAGGAATACTCCTCACTGAAAGCAAGACACATGGTAATCCATGAAGGAACACTTCACAGCAATCACATCCATTGACTGCTGAGCCCTTTAATGTATTCTGTTGCATTAAAGAATTGCTGTCCTAAAACAGTCGGTGTAAATCTCTCATGCACTAGTCATTGAAGGAATGCACAGTGAAACTGAATGTGAAACTATGATGAATACTAGCCGGAAATTACTGTAATTTAGGATGAAATGCACACTTCTACAAGCCCGATTACTGCAGATTCTAAAGATCTCAAAAGCTGTTTATCTTTGAAATACCTCTGGTGAACAACAAGGTGCTACTATACAGCTTTATGGACACTGTAACAGAGCAGACAATGGGTGGCAGAGCAGAAAGAGAATTTGTCTTTCCTAGACTTTCAGAAACAGTCCAGAGCACTAGGCAATATTCCCACTAAAATAGCTGAACACATACATGGATAAAACTAGGACTATAGCTACTCAGAAGCTTAATTGAAAATCATGCCAATAACCTATAAAGTATGCACATGTTAATATAGAAACTGATATACTTCCAGTCTATTCTGATTCCACAAGTATAGTGCTACAGGTTATTCTGAAAGAAAATTAGAACAAAAACATGGTTCTTCAGGGTAATGATATCAAGCAATGAGGAAAAACTTGAAGATAACATGCACTGAACAACCAATCTACTAGAAGGAAAGTTCAGAAAGCAACTCAATAAAAAGCCAGGATTAAGTATTATTTGGGGAAAATATTAACAGCATGCAAAACATAAATCCTGTGTTACTTAAACTCGCAGACCAGAGTAGAATTTTCAAAGGATGCTGACTCCCTTGAAAACCCTTTTACTTGGTAAAAACACCACACGTTAGTAGTTAACAACATGACAACTAAGAAATAGATGACAGCATTGCCATTTAGCAACAGTGTATCTGCAAGATACTTCTTTATTACCTTGGTCAAGGACCCCAAGACTCAAATTCGGCAGATATTGAAACTAATTGTATTTTTATACTTAACTAAATCATGTGCATGAACTACTCCAAGTTTGACATTGAAACGTATTTTACATGGGTAAATTGAATATATTGGGTTTGGGTTTCAACTGTTGCAAAGAAGCGGCAAAACTACTGACCACACACTTCACTCAGAAGCTTAACTATACCAAGCACAAAAACCAGATACTTCTTGTAACTGAAGAGACAAAGTAGTATGCAAAATTTTCTCTGGCAAAGCCGGAATTGTCAGAAGTGAAAAGTCCATAGTAACACGGTTTTTCTTTGCAGGGTGGGAATTTTCTTCTTCTTCTCCATTTGGGCGTATAGCATGAGCAGAGTGCCTTCTGAGAAGCTTCTCTCTCTGCCACACGAAGGCATGTCAGAGTCAAGGGGAAAAAGTTAACATGTTGTGACTTGCACAACAAAATCTAAGAAAATTAAATGTGATCAGTATCAACACAAACTCTAGAAAGACATGACTGAATACCTCATAGCTACTGCAGCCAGAGCTCCTAATTTGTAACAGCTTTAAAGTGAAATGGTTTAGAAAAGTCAAACTGATATAAAAGAAATCACCCAAGGAAAACACAACTGTTTTTTCAACACTTTAAAAATGCTAAGTGTATTGTGAACAGGATGGAGTGATGGTCTCCACAAAATCAAAGAAGCTGTCCTAACTAGAATTCGGTCCCCTAAAGTAAAATTCAATACACTTTATCTAGTGCCTTTCTCTAGCAAAGGAAACAACTGGTTGACTATATCTCTACACTGAAAATCTGTTTTCTGCAAAACAGCTTCAAAAATGCAATGCAAAAGGAGTTTACAAGATAACTGTTTTCCAAAAAGAAAAACTTATATAAAATGCTGCTATAAAGTTATTCTAGAAAGCCCATTCATAACAGATATCAGATAAGTTAACTCTTACGAGAATCAGGACAAAATTTTAGGAATACACTTGCAGAGTTTTACTTTGGTTAGGGTTTTTTTACCTTGTCAAGAGAATTGCTCTTGTCACTCTGTCTTTCTGGGAGACTGTTTCCTGAGTCTGTACTTATAAGAGATCCTCTTGAGTCAGCGTTCCTCACACTATTAACATTTGGAGTTGATGTGGTGTATGGGGAAGCTAAAAAAAAAAAACAACCAAACCACAAACCCAAACAATATAAAAATCTCAAATGATACGTATACTGACTAAAGTCACCTCAAAGTTTAGTCAGACTTTTAAAATCACCACGTATGTATATATTTCTTAAGAAAGCAAATACTTAGTTCCATTTAGTTACTTTTAATGAAGACAAATTGATTTCCAAGTTTCAGAAAATTATACATGTACACACATACACACAGATTTATGAACTACATACACACATGTAAAAACCATATATAGCCATACCTACATGCTTCCATGAAATCTATTTTAAAAACTCCCCTTTCCCATTTTTCAAGTCTTTTTTAGTTTAATTGACTAGTAAGTGACACAGCTAATTACAGCAGACAACAAGTAGAAAAAAACATTAAGAAGACAGGTAAGATGCCCAGATGGATAAACACAACCACTGCTTAGTGGTGATCTCTAATACCATACGCAAAATTGCAGATTATGGCACTCTTGCCACAAGTGACTTAAGGCTACTCTTGTCTCCTATTTCTCTTCAGCAAGAGAATAACTATCACCTTTCAGAGGGGAAAAAAGCAGCCCCAATCCAGAAAAAGCTTTAGTTTCATGTAGGAAAGCAAACTCAAAAATGACAAGATGTCATGTACAGGCTGAAATCTAACCCACACTAAACAGTTGACTCCATTAGGTTCTGCTAATGAAAGTAGCAGCAGCATTCAAGTAAATGTGCAGAAAGCAACCAGTCGGACACAGAATATGTATTTCTGATAACTAACGAAAAAGGAAACCAGGTCCTTTATTATTATATTTTTTAAGTGCTTACCAATGCCAGAGATAACACCAAATAGATCTTTAGGAAGATTGTTATCCAGTGTGTTTACTGATTTTTGTGGTGTCACTAACTGACTTGCAGTTGGCAAGATCTGTGCATCATCCTTTGCACTCTGTTTGGAAAAGAAAGGAAAATGTGATTATTTTCCTACATTATAGACATAGCGGATACAACATATCTTCTAGAGAAGTAATTGCCATGTATTTCTTCCTTAAATTTTAATTTCTCTTAAACATGCACAAAAGAATGGAATTAAGATAGTCAGGTATTTGCACAAGCTTGGGGTAGCCTAAAACTTCAGATACCTAAAACTTAAGGAAACATTGAAAAATTAGTATTCCATTGACTTTTAAACACTATAAACCCGGTATTTCAAAAAGACTCAAATTACTTTTATTTCAAACACTCAAATATTTCTCCTGTTGGAAAAGTTTTGGTAACCTTTTTTCTTAATACCAAATGGAACAAAGCAAGATATGAACAAAAGTAAAATACATGAATCATTCTATCTTAGATTCAATAATTGTATGCAACCATAATACATCAATATATATCCTTAACAAATTCCATTTTAATTAATTCCCCTGTAGCCCTCTTACATAGAAGTCTTCCAAAAGCACACTCCTTTAAAGTTAAATTCTTCTCTAATTTCTAGAAAATTAACCATTTTTTTGTGATCCATTTGTTTTCAGTGTTGGACTGAATCGCAAAATTGCAGAATTTCGAAGCTCATGAAAGTCTTTGCCAGGAGTATGCAGTGTTTCATATACATGTTACCATTAAATTATGATAAAAATAATTCAGACTATCAAATAGAAATGGTCACTCACATTGCTGGAAGGGTTAACAGGAAATGGAGACACATCTTTAACATTGATTCGCTGAACATTTTCTATGAGTAGTCCAAAGAGCGGTAAATACATAGTGGCTAATCTTGCTTGATGGCCCTAAAGAGAGTTTAACAGTTCATTAAAAAATTACAGTTTTAATTTTCAATCACCAATTAGTTTTAATCTATTCACTCCTACATTACAAAAAAAGAGCATTTAGTAAGTATTTGCCAAGCTGAGCCCACATTCATAAGTTCATAAATGGTAAAAGCAATGATCATCACTGTATTTCATTCTGATTCACAAAAAGTCAGTAAATTTCATATACTGTTTCAAAACGATGCAGAAAAACTCTGAAATTAATGTAATTTCAGCTAAGACTAACCAAGGAAATTAATATTATGTTAGGCTGATAAATTAATTATACCTTTCATTATTATTTTATGGCTTCTCCAAGCATAGCTGATATTAAAAGAAGTCAGAAAATTAAAAATCACTCAGAATTTACCACCATGACTTGTAGCTTTCTTATGTTTATTTTACAAATAATGAGATGATGGAAGGACAGCTGCCAAATACTAAGAGCTAATGTTTAATGAAAAGAGCTTAAAACATGCTTGTAAAAATCTGAGTACTTTAAGAACAGCAAATCCAGTGCAAAACCACACATATTAAAAATGCTTTGTCATTTCATTTGGTAAAAAGATGGAATTTGCAGATTGATACAATTTTCATCATAATCTGAGCAGAAATAGTTTTGGTGCAAATTAACAGGGGTTTCCCTTGTGAATGAAAAAACTTTGCATATGTGTGCACATTTAATCTTTACTATTTTGTACTACTAGTGTAGCAATACACTTACCCTGGAAGCATATCTGTCATCAAAAGAATGCTTTATCATCAAATTCTTGAGCACACTGATAGCAATCTGCCGCACGTCTCTGAACTCCTGTAAGGCATTGCCCACCTCCCTTAGAAGCAGCCCAACTAAGAAGTGATTTTTACAGAATTCATCAGTTATTGAATAGTCCAGGTGAAGGTCTGGAAGTAAAGTAAAAGTTCCATGTAAGGAATGGCTTTATTTAAATCAATTTATCATTTAACTTAAGGCTAAAGTAAAACCCTGCAACGTCCAACTGCTCCCTCTTGGAAGTACTTTTTGTGTAATAAGAGAATCCAGTTCATTTATGTACTGAATATAAGACAGCATAGGAGAAACTTCAGCTTGAAGATCTCATTTATTAGAATGCATATATGTTTACAATTTCCGTTGAGGAGGTGTCCAACAGTTTCTCACATTCACTGCCATCTCTCAGTACAGTCATCAAAAACCAGATGCTAATCTCAAAGCACTTTCACTTCTCAAAAAACTCTCTCAGTAAGGGAATCCATTGGGTCCAAAAGAAATACAGCTAAGACAGCTCAAGCCTTCTGGTAACCTCTACAGGCCTTCCTATAACTCACTTAAGAGACAAGCACCACATCACCTGAGGTATCTTCTGCCTGACACAACAAAACAGAGCAGGAAACGCCCCTGATAAAGGTCTTCTTTGCTGGCTGAACATCTAGTTCCTACTCAGGGAGCAGCATTTTTACCCTGTTCTTTATTGTGTAATCAGAAACACTATCTTCTCTAGTTTTGCTATTTTCTTAGGATTCCCTAAGCCAACTCATAGTCTTTTTTCTGGGAAAATATTTATGCAGTATTATTATCCAAGACAGTCCCGAAGGCTGAAAAACCCAACAACAGAAAAAGGTTCTAAGCGACTCTGGAGCTTGTGCTCCCAAGTCTTGTTCTATCTTGTTTGACCATGATGAAAGTGTTAATTAGTCATACTCAACCTTACTAATGTAGCAAAGTCTACTGAATAAATATTTCGTTAAAAAATTACCTAATCTACAAAAATATGTTAGGCAGGTTTACTTATTACTTGTAAACACACCTTCCTTGCCTCTGATTAGTGATTTCTACTATAGTTCAATGCCTGAAAGAAATTGATGTCTTCATAGCCACAAATGCAATAGCTAATACATGACTTGTTTTGGATGCACCAGGAACCCAGCAGGGCTACACAGGATTCTCATGACTGAGTTCCAAAGGAAAAAAAAAATCCACAAGGTGGAAGTGAGAACAAGCTTCAAAAGGGAATACAGAAGCATTGATCAAATATGCAGGGAAACTGCCAAGAAAGCCAAAGCTCACTACAGCTGAAACTAGTAATGGACATCAATAGAAACAGGAAGAACTTTTACCGCTACATTAGCATTAAGCACCTGAATAAGGAAAATACGAGATGTTTGCTAAATGGGGACTGTGCTTTAGAGACAGTGGACTTGGGTAGGGCTGAAGTACTCCATACCTCTGTTACCTTATCCTTCACTACCATGATTCCTAGGTCTTAACAGTGTAGAGACTACTTTCAAGACAGACAATTATGGACCAGTGGATGCATTAAGCCATGGTGTTCAGGGCTCTCCCATAACTGTGATCTTGTGATGACTGAAGCTACATTACACACATCTTCCAGAACAGGGCACAAACAGGAACTACAGACCTCTCTTTGGTCCTTGAAAAAGTTATGGAGCAAGTCTTCCTGGGAATCATTTTTCAGCACAGGAAGGAGAAAAGTGTGACTGGGAATGACCAAAATAAATTTACCCAGGGTAAATAATTTTTTTAAGACAACTAAACCTGTCTGTTTTGAGGGGAGAATAGCAGATGTCCACATGGCCATTGTTTCAAAACTGGGACATTACTGTCTAGGTGAATAGACACCTAAATGTGAAAAATAACCACATGGATCATTGGTCTCGAAGGTTTGTGGTTAACTGTTTGTACTCTACTTGGAAACCAGCCACAAGGAGTTTCCCAGGGTCTATCCTACTTAATACTACTTCATCAATGACCTGAAAGAGGAGATGGAGTGCACCCTCATCAAGCTTGAGGATGGGGTACAGTCCATATGTTCAATCTAGATTCTACAGAAATGGCAATTAAATTCAGTAATGACAAATGTAAAATTCTGCTCCTGGGATGGACTAACTTCCAGCAATGGTAGCAGCTGTGGAATAACTAGCTTGGGAGCGGCTCTGTTGAAGAACACCCAGAGGTTGAGGTAGACAGTAGCTTCAACAGGATTTAGCATGGCATCCTGGCAACAAGGAAGGCTAACAGCATACTGGGCTGTATCCACAGGGTCATAATCAGTACATCGAGGGAAGTGTTTACTCCTCTTTACTAGGCATTGACTGGATATATCTCTAAAATTGTGTGTAGTATTTGGGCCTCCTAGTAGGAGAAGGTTCTTAACTTGCTTAAGTTCAGTGAAGGATGACCAAGGTACTTAAAAGGCTGGAGCACATATCCTGTCAGAAGAAATTGAGGTAACTGAGCTTGCTCTATCTAGAGAAGGGAAGGCCTGACACAATCAGAGCAGGAGGTTGGGCTACAGACCTACTCAAGTCCTTTTTAACCTGAATGGATATATGAAAAAAAGTAAAAAGTACATCAAGTCTCACACTATGCACCTTCCTACAGGAATGTCGCAGATGTTCACAACTAGTGAATTAAAAGCTAACTCTTACAAAAAGAAAAGCAAATACAGCAGGGAAGGCAGGAGGAGTCAAGAAGGTAGTTTATCATGTCTTCAAAGGCTGGATGCCTCAGAGATATTACTCTGCTACCTGAACACTTCCTTTAAATGAAAGGATTACAACTTTAGACTTCTATTTAACAATTTCAAGCTTTCCAATGTCTCACAGACCTGAAATTATGCAGTGTCCAATCTAATAACGAAAAGTTAACATTCAGGAAAAATAGTACACACACTACTTTGGAAGAATTTACCTTGGTATCTCTGAACTCTGCCTTTTCCAAATGGCATTGGTAGATTCAAAGGTATGTAGTGCTCATGATTACAGACTACACGAAGAAATTCAAATTTGAATTCAAAAAGAGTCTGCAAAAATAATTTTGAAGTATAAATTAAACAACTGACACAGTGATTTGTGTAACATATTAAAAACAGCTTTCTAACATAAAAAGGTGATTTATGTCAGTCTTGCACTATGATGGACATAGTCCTGTTAAAGTTCCACATGTCAGCATAAAATAAATCCAGCATAATTCATACTTAACAACTGGATATAATTCCATTTACTGTTCCCATTGACCAAAGTTTACGACCAGATTATGTATTGATTTAAGAAAAGTTTGGACCCACAGCAGAAATTCTCTGGGCATCTGATACATGCTTTCACCACTCCAGCAAATGCAGCGGTGAAAGCACTTATCAAACATCAGCTCTTCCAACTTCAGACTTCTCACACTCACGCTTAAAATTTCTGCTTTGTGTTGCCCCCCCATGCCCCATCACTTTTGCAATTCACATGCTCTGGAGTGGTAAAACTGCACCTGAAGATGGGAAACAATAAATATGAAAAAGTGGTTTGATGGAAAACGAAATGCTCTAGGCACAGAGAAGGGGCTTCTAATGTAAATGGGGAAAAGGCTTAATGTAGGACTCAATCCACCAAGAAGAGACAAAAATAGAGAAGAGTCTTAAAAATAGTTTGTTTAAAAACAAAGTGTACCTTTGGATCTCCTGGGGCAAAGCAGCTGATGTAGTTATTGATTTGCTTGAAAACAAAGCCTCTATCCATAAAAGTGAAACACCTCTGAGGAAAACAAGTAAAACCAAGATAGGATTGCTTTAGTACTGTCTCAGTGTTCAGTAGTTATATTTCTGTATTTAGTAAGTTTATTTTCCAAACACATTATTGATATTTAAGTTTGAATATAAAAACCAATAGAACAAGCAAACTAAATATGTGTCCATATATGAATAACAAATTTTCCCTTACAGTTCAGAACTTGAACAAATAAAAAGCAGTTTGAAAAGAACTATATTTTGATACAAAATATTTTATTTCCCATTATTTTTTACTCCCTTCTAGATCTTAGTGGCTGAAAAATGAAAGACACTGAAAGTCTGTCTACATAAAAGGCACACAAATAAAGCCCGACTCAAAACTTTCACAGGATTAGAGGGTAACCCAGACAAACTTCTAAATGAAAAAATTAAGAAAAATCAAAATACATTTTGAAAAAAGTATAAATTAATTTTTAAAATTATCAAATTTCTGAACAGATATCTTCTTGATTACAGAAGATGCAAATGATACTTCAATGCATTTTAACTTGGACATAAAATTATATTTAAAAGGAATTATGCATATTCAGCTTTATATGAATCAGCTTTAAGATTCTTTAAAATCCATGAAGCAGTGTTATTGAAAGAATAAGCAGAGAGTCCAAGTTTCTTGTATACCTACTTTTATAAAGGCAGCAAGGCTATGGTTTGCATTTTTTGAAGCCTCTGGATTGTCTCTGTACTTCTGAGTGATGTGTGGCATTAGCATATTAACAACTGTTTCAACTGCATGATGAAAGGAAGCAGGAAATCTCTGGTTTCGCAACAGCTAGAAACAATTCCAGATACAATATTAAATACTGTTTATAAAACTAAAATACATCTGAAAATTTACTCTTGGTAAGATATAGATAAACTGACAAGGAGAGAGAAAACAAAGGTTTCAAATTTTCCAACTTGTGAAAGAGCATTTGTTTAAAATAAATTATTACAACATCCACTAACATTTTTATTGATGTTCAAGCAAGGCAGTCTTCCATGACAAAAACACATGTCCAAAAGCTTCTAAGTATAATGCATTAGTATTTTTCTATACTACAATAAACTTGACAATGGAAGCTTAGAATATGGGCAATCCTTTATTTTTTTCCATCTTCTTTTCCAAAGCAGACACCAGCTGGTTCACACACAGTAACTGCATTATCAGACTGTCTTTTCTGTCATGTAAAAAACCACAGTTTTTGTTGTTCTGCAACTATCTTGGTAATAATTCCTTTCCAATTTTCCATTGAGGAAATTGTCATCCATGCTCCTTTCTTTCTTTTCCTCCTCATCGGGTTCAAAAGCTCAGGCTTCAGAATCTTACTCCGTGTTTTTAAGTTTCCACTATCAGAACTGTTTCTCCTTACTTTAAGGTAGCTTGCCAATTAGCTTAAAAGATTTCATCATCATCTTCATTGATGTTTTTGTATATTCTGACCAGTATCAGTCAGTAAGCACTCTTCAGCTTTTTGGCACTGCAGAGTCTCTTTATTTCTCTACATCTTACAACCCTTATTAAAGACTCTGTCTTTTGTCAGAAGGGACTTAACGATGGGAGGTGTGAGGCTGGTGACTCTGACAAAAACTGTTGAAAACTGAAATCAAAACATCCACATGGTTTAAGTGCTTTGTTATTTAAATAGTTTTTTGAACTATACTAAATGCAACATTCCTAAACAGAACAAGTCATGGTCAAAGCTCTGCATAAATCAATGATTACATAATTTGCTCCCTTTGTGTTTAAACTGTCCTCCAAAGCTCTAGCTTTAGTTTTAAAAAAAATTAAGAACAGATATTAAGGTCGAAAAAGATCCCTTTATAAATATGAACAACACTCATTCATGAAGTAACAAATAAAAATAAATTCTGTTGGTGGTTATGCCAGCGTCCTACAAGGCTCTTGTAGCTCAGTCTTTCTTGGACAGTGAATAAACATTTTCTAGAAACACTACAAAATTCTTGCTATGGAAATGATGTTGCTAAATATAGAAATGCATCTTTTTATCAGATCTAATAAGCAGGAAATATTTGAACACATGTTGCATTTATTACTTTACCTGGTAAGACAGGAAAAAAGCTAGCAAAATAGTTTATTTTATATTTAGGGGGCTTGTAAATCAAGAAGCAACGTTCAGGAATGAGAATACTTGCAAACTAGAAACTAAAGTTTTGCTGCTTTCTTTTTCACATTACAAGTCCACAGTGTTATGTATTGCTTCCAACTTCATTGTACCATAAGAATTAAGAATTCTTCTACAGAGTCTGATGACTCACAGACTACTGTACTGTATGGATTTTAAGAGGTCTCTACTCTTTTATAGTAATGTTGAATCTAGCCTTGTAGTTTTTTCAATCTAATATTTCAACTGATTTCTCCTGTGGCTTTCCTTTTTCTCTCCCTTCCTTACAAATAAAGTTACTATTTATAAATCAAAAGCACGTATGTTTCTTCTAATAGTCAATACAAATATGTCATTGAAGAGGCAAGACAAACTCTCTTTAGAAGAACAGCTTAGACGTAAGTTGACATACCTTCACTTTAGAGTTTTCTATCAAATGCTGAGCCATTGATTTTATCAGAACTTCAAAGAAAAACCATGAATACTGCAGAGAAAAGAAAACATTCTGTAAAATTGCCACGAGTTCAAACACTATTTCAATACGATTAGTTCCTATTCTTCAGTTATGACCAGATAAGAACATACAGTAAGAATATAGTTCAATACTTACCTTAAGTAGCTTGTTGCTTGTAAGAAAGTCAGCAGATGGCTTCAAAATTGTTGTCATGGATTTTGTCAATTCTTCATGTACTGTCTTATATTCAGAAGCAACATAGGGTTCTGCTTTATAGGCATACTTGGGGAGGAAAAACAGAATTTAATATGAAATTATGATGTAAGATGAAAGAATTGAAATTAAATAGATGCAATTAAATTTAAATATACTTTTTCTCAAGGAAATGAAAAAAGGAAACATTCAATTTACTTTTACCTACCTTGACATAAGATCTCAGGTAGCTATCTAAGCCTTCTTCATGACACTGAGCAACAATATGGATAATAACCCTAAACAGAAGTCAAAAACAAGTAAGCCTATAAAAAAGCTATGATTGCAACAGCAAAAATGCTGCTAAGTGACAGATTTCTGTGAGAAACTAGTCATCACTTAAAGTCTGTGAAGAACCTAAAATTCTTTACCTTGTCACATTGACTGCAACTTCCTCTTGAGTTGCTCTAGTGAGAACTCTGAATAGCTGGTTTAGAACAGTTGGCAGGAAAGCTATCATCACATGGCCTTCCATAGCATGAAGGCTCTAAAAGCAAGTAGTAATTCTGTTACTCCTTTGAAACGAAGATATATAAATCACAAGTTCTGAAACAATAACATTTATTGCAAGTCTTTTTCCAAAAATACACACCGTTTGCACAATTTGGTGTTAATTACCAGAAACACTGCACAGAAAGCAATTGAGAATATATTCCAAATAATAAATATTTGGCAAATGTTTTCTGCATTAAGATAAATTAGGGATAAAAATGAAGTTTTATTAACAGCATTTTAGAAGTACTTATAGTACTTATCTGTTGAAATGCATACTAGGTAATGTTTAAAGGAAAAGAATAAATAAATAACATATTCTGCCATTCACTGCCATTTTATACCTTAAGATATTTTACAAGATCAGTTCCTAGTGCACGAGCTCCAGATTCTGTTTTCTGACAGTACTGAAAAAAATTATGCAAGTGTTGGTCCTGTCAAGAGACAAAAGGAACAACAAATTAAACCATGTCTAATATTACTATCTGCAATTCAAAATAGAACATATTAAACATATTTATATATAGAAATCCATATCTTTGTCCATAGATTCAATTTTCAAAAATAATTGAAGTGCTGTACACGAAAGACTTATTTAGTCTACATGTAACATTGATATTTTTTAATCTACATATGAAATTTCTAGTGTTTCTTGAATATCCATCATACAAAATGCCACCTATATTTGCTTCCAACTGACATGCAGAAAACAGCACACTTAATTATTCCAACTGATCATAATACATTTTTTATGAGCAGATATGACAGCATTGTAGACATGCCAGTAAATAGCTTTCAGAAAACCATGACCTCTCATCTATCTGATGGCAGAAGACACAAAGGGCTCATATTTTGAATAGCTTCCATTTAAGATCTTCTGGTTTTTTCACAGCTAATGTAAAAGAAAGATACCAAAAGAAACATCCAAGAGATAAAAAAGTAAGAAATGGGCATCCTGAGTTTAGGAATCTTCCCAAACATTGTAAATACATACAATAAATATACATTTTTCCTAAAAGTTTCTTTAATTTAATTTGTTTTATAACTCACCTGTGTATACACAGTTGACACGAGATGAGTGGATATTTTTAACAGTTGTTTGCCTCCATCTACCCATTTAATTTCAGGACCAGAATGCTGCATGCACACATTAAGGGGAAAAGTAAAATAATGTAGCAGTATATTAGAGTAAAACAATTAGTTTACAGTACCACTAACAACACTCTTTTTAGAAAGAAAAAAAACAGGTTGAAGAAATGTGTGCAATGAATACAGTCATAAAAAAGGAAAATTATGCAGGCAATATTACCAAAAGCATTTATGAAGCTTAAAATGTTTTTAGAAGTCCCACAGTAGTTTCCTCAATGGCTAACAAAATTCATTCTCTGTAAGCCATATATTTCACATTTCCCCTATAACTGCAAAGAAACTTCTGACTAGAGAGAAATATGTATTAGTTTTCTGAGAAAAATAACATAAGAATTTCCACAGATACTCACAGTTTAAAACTTAACATATGTCACTGACAGGTAACAGCCAGTGCTTCCTTCCCATCCCACTTCCAAAGCACTGAGAATGGGAATGCTCACCCTGACAACCAGTTAGGGAGAGATTTTATTGCTAGATCTACAATTAGTCATATTAGTCCTAACCTGCAACCCATGGGCATGAGCAGAGACAAACAGTAGAGGCTTAAGGAATACACCTATAATGTGAAAAGATGAAAGATATGGAGATGATGGTTGGAAAGCTTACAGCAGAGTTTAAAAAAGAACAGGTGGTAGAACAGGAGGAGAGCAGCACCTCTTGCTGTTGATTTTAGATCTCTTCCTCCAAAATTAGTCAATTTTGTCTCTGCATTTTAATCTCTTTGTCAAATCCCCTATCACATTTTCATTTTGTATCCTCCTTGGTATCATTTTTACTACTATAATTATGCAAGCTTTCTGCTTTGAAAAATACAACCATAAATTTTACTAGTGAAGTATAAAGATCACAAAAATCAAGATGGGAGAATAAGACTTTTTCAGGAATAAAGGACTTACTGAAAGGAGACAGCATGAAATGCTAAAAAAAATTTAGTAAAGGACTTGAGATTATTTGCATACCTTCATAAACTCAAAACAGTTTTATATGTTTAAAAATTACTGTAACTGCCAGTTAATTACTACTACAGAAAATGAAACTTAAACATTTCTTAAGTACATCAGCTAAATAGTAACAAATATAAGTATGTAATAACTTTCTGACTTTTACAGGAATGTGAATCAACCTGCTCTAATACTTATTTTTCATCTCCCATTTCTCTTTGGGTTTGTTTCCTCTTAGTCAGATACCTAACTTTTTGAAAGCATTCCATTTCAACTATAAAAGAAAACAAATTGTACGAGAAAATTACTTAAATCTTATCATCAAAGTGGGGAACTACAAACAAACCTCTCCACATGTTTTTTTCCAAGATTAGAGGAATTTTATATAGCATACCTTTCCAACACTCACTTCTTGATAACTAAGATAGCCCGATGGAAGATTAGCTGATACTGGAATGTGTTGCTCATTGGTGACCACTCTTCCATCTTTTATCAGAGGCAGCCAAGAATACCCAACTATGGAACATGAAAGGCAAGTAATTTTAAGTATGTTATGAAACTTAACATAAACCCTTACAAAAGCCTTACTGAGTAACTTTGATATGTAATTCACAAACAAGAAAATGTTACTGTAAAGACCAAATTATTTGAACTCAAACAATTACAAATTATTAAAAATGCAAATGAATTGCCACTGAATTTGAAAAACACCATACATTTGATGAACATTCTAAACTAACATTTGAAACATTTAGATTTGAAGAAATATGTTATGAAATCTTTCAGTTGATAAAATGTAATAGAAAGCATTACATGGATCACAGAAGCCACAGGTTACCAGAAAAGCACACTGCAAAAAATTTCCCCAATTGTTACTGAAAGTAAAGCATTAGTGTACAGACCTTGTGTTTCAATAACATCTTTCTTCTTTGTACTCCCCTTGCTTGAACTATCACAGCTGACATGGTAGAAGGTGAACAACAAGTGGTGCTTTTCATGTAACTGAGTGGGCAATTCTATTTTAATCTGAAAGGCAAAGAAGAGCCTGTAGAAGTTTTCAGCTGGGAGCACTGATATGTGTTACTGGTTGGAATTCCAGGTTATATGATATTTGAAGCAAGATCAAGAATCACACATACAAAACTCCCCAAAATTTACTTACAGTGAAAAGGGAGATCTGATTTAACTGAGGACGTTGCAATCCTCTAATATTTTCTTGTATTTTTGAAACTTACATAGTACCTAACCTGGTAGAAGTTAACCACAGGAAGGCAGCTTACCTCATCATAAAACTCTGGATTTTGGTGGTGATGTAGAACAGCAGCAAATGCACTTCTAGTAAATACTGGTCCACCAGGCCTACCGTAGATACACTAAGAACAGAAGAAAGGAAAAAAGAACAGAAGACCCTGTGATCCTTTTTTCACTCTCTGCTTAGAACATTTCACCCAGAATTTGAAAGACAGTAACTTGTGTTTAACTTGTTTCCTTTGCACAGACAGGGGGTTACATGCTGTGCAGTAGAGCTGACTCTGTCTTTTCACCTCAGGATGTGTATACATTTCTCTATTCTTCTCTTCCTTCCAGACACCTTTTACACACTGTGGTAGATCATATACAAGCATGGAGCTTTGCTCTCCAGTTGATCTAAAGATTTTCTCTTTTAACTTATTGTGGAGTAGGCATAACCCACTCTTGCCTGCAACAAGTTTATTCCTGGAATTTTTGTCGATATAAAGAAATGAAATGCTCTCTGGGTTCTTTAATAATCTTTTATATCAAAACCAAGCAAGCCTTCTAGAAGTTACTCCTATGACAAATGCAAAAGGACATAAGCCACCATCCCACACTAGATCAATTAATTCAGTACTACTGTGTTACTCAGCTATCTGTTCACTACTTTCTTTTATCAGTTGCAAAAATCAAAAGACTAACCTTTAAAGGCAAAGAATCCTCTTCATCAGAATCCTTGAACTCAATGCACACCGCAATATTTCTAGCCTAAAGCAATATTTAAAAACATAAACCCACGAAATCAATCATAAGGATAATCACAGAAATAAATCTCAATTATAAACAATCTTGACCAAACCTGAGAAAGAAGGTACAGTTTTCCTGTACTCACCTTTGCAAAAGACTTTTGACTGTCATATTTCAAGTGTTTTGGATAAACATAAAGATGATTGTTGTAGATGGTGAAAGGCTGAGTGTATTTTGGTATACAGGGAACAAATTCCTCTATTTCAAACGTTGTTAGTGTCTTGGTACTGTTTTCAAACTGCTTCATGGGAATGTATGATGAGTTAACATAATCTGAAAATTCATTAAAAAAACAAATGAAAAAAAAACTGAAGAGGAAAAAGCCTGAAGGTTCATTTAACAGTGTTTGTTAACACTTACTTGGAAAATCTGGTGACACATTATCAATTGTAACATCCAGATTTCCTAAAATAACAGGAAGTTTGGCCATCTTTTCAGGTCTATAGGAAGGGAAAAAAACAACACCTCAAAGTCAGCCTAAATGCAAATCAGATGCCAGCAAAAAAGGATAATAGGAAACAGAGGCAAATGTAATATCCTGAAATAGGAGTATGAGAGGAAAGGTAGTTTGAGGGTGGATGACTGATCAGGTCTTGCTTTTTGCCTACATTCATGTTTTTCTTCTCCTTTAAATTCTCAGAAATAAAACAACAAAGGCTTTATGTTGAAAAGTGCAGAAAATGTCACAAAGCAGCATGACTTCTTTCTTTAAATCAAACTGAAAAAACTTTGACAAAGATAGGTTTTGTTTGCTGGGTAGTAACTTGCTATCACTTGCAGCAAAGAGGAGATCTGTAAGTAAGTTTTTTAAATCTCAGTAGCTAGTGATAAGCATATATGGTACTAGGGTAAAACTGGGGAAAGAGAAATCAACCAGTTCCTATCTCCTCCTTTTTCTAGACTAATAACTCACCCTGCAAAACTAGCCAACTTTGAAATGTTTTAGATGTTATCAAGTAATTAATTTAGAAATTTGATTTGAAGTACGAGTATTTTCCATGGTAAAACCATGCAGAACCCTTTATTAGTAAAGACAGTCAGCAGCATGATTTTTTAAAATTATTGCACAGCAAGTAGATGCAAAATTTTCCCAAAATGCAATCCTATGCTGCGAAGGAAACCACTTCAGGTTGGAGTCTGGATTCTAATTCCAACGGCTATGCCTTACATGTTACAACCTCTTTCTTACTATAATTCCTGAGAAATACTGTACGCAATTCCATAAACAGGATGCTTAAATAACCAAAAGCATTTCCTTAATTCACAAAGTAAAATGACATGGCAGGCTAATTTACAATCAGTTTCAATTCCTCTAATACCATTTCTGGCAAGGAGTATTGGCACCCAACAATTGCAATGCTATGTAAACTTCAGTGAAATTTGAAGCCACTTGCTAAAAGTGAATTATCTATTACAAACCTCATCACCTAAGCATTGCTTTGGTAAGCAAGAACAAAATAAACCACAGCCCAAGCCTTTTGCACTTAGTGATTGTTCAATATAATACCACTCCAGCTAACTGTACTGTAACAGAAGTGGAAACACCTTTGCAAAGCAGCAAAGATTGCTCTATTATTTTACATCCTATTTAATAAGGGGATTAAAGACCTTGTGAATATGGTCACCTGTCAATAATATATTCTTAACCTTGCACACAAACTGATAAAGTCTTTAAGAATAGTTTGCAAAAAAAGATAACCTATGTTCTGTTATTTAGGCATCCTGAGACACATGTACTCCCAAGGAAGGTGTACTGGATACTGGCTTGGATCCCTCTCCCTGAGAGCTGGCATCCTCTGTCCAAGGTCAGTGAACAGATGATTTATGTTCATACTTGCTTTCCTTTGAGAACCAGAAGAGCAGGTGTAATTCTTAGCACAGAGCTACTTTAGAATATGATGCTGACTGCATGGTACATGCCATTATACTTCAGTCCTGCTTGTAACCAAACACTGCACAGGGAAGATCTGTAGCTTGTATAAAGGCCTTGATTACATTTATTCAGCTTCTGTATTTGAAATTAAAGACATATAAATAAATACATCATAATATCAGATGCTCCAGTTCAAGACCATAATGAAATATGGTGGGGCTTAGGGTGAGGAATGGGGAGTGTTAGGGTGTTTGGTTGGTTTGGTTTTGTTTTTCAAAGTGGAAAAATTAGCCTTACTTCCTGAAATCTGCTAACAATTTCAGCATGTCTTCATTTGAGAGTTTATTACTGTCTTGTCTGAAGAGAGAAGAAAATCTTGCATTTTTGTCCAGGGTTCCTGAGGCATCTTTAAACAGTGTCCTGAAAAGTAAAAATCTTGCTTTCAGATGGGTTTATGAAAGTGTTGAAATTCACTTCAGGAAATTTCTTTTTAGAAATCAGAACACACTGCACCTTCCTATTATGCACTTAATACTCTTGTCATTGTACATGAGTTTTAACATATAAATAACTCAGTCTAACAAATAAGTGAGAACCATTTCATTCTTAGTAATACAAAAATGTACAAAACAGCTGGCAATATTTAATGGTTTCAAGAATAATGTAATGAATGTTTATAACTCTTTTTCCTACTACACAGCTTAAGTTTGTTGGAAATCTTTGGTTAACTGAAAGCAAAACAAGAAATAATTTAAATAGCATATTAAATTTTACAAGAACGGAGGTGCAGAAAATAATGTTAGAGAAAAGTTAAGGAAAAAAAATTGAGATTTGACATGATTTGTCCTTACCTAGCTGCCCAAGCAAAAGGCATTCTATATTGACCTAATCTCTGGCATGCCTGCTTAGCGTTCTTCAAAACCTTCTGTGCAGCCTGCAAGGGACAGGAGAAACAGCCATGTTTGAAAAGCTGCATTTTTTGCATGACTAGTACACAAGAAAATCCCACATACTGACACTGAGATGAATTAGAAAATCTTCTTCAGAAGATTAATCCTAAGCATGTGAGTGAAAGACAATTGGTAATGCCTCTTAATGATTCATTTCAGGTTAAGCACAGCCTGCTGATTTCACAGCATTTTCATGGGTGAAAATACAGACACAACTACACTACTGATAATAAATATTTAATTAAGTGATTAAAACATTGTTATGTAAAAAACTCATATGGAAAGCTAGAGTAAAATTCAACTGTTTCTAAAGATAAAACTCAAACTCCAGGAAAAAAACCCCAACATTTCCCCTCCCACTTGCTCCCCTCTTCACCATCCACCCAATGTACCAGAACACATTCCTGCAAAGTACAATACCCTGCAATACTTGTATGACAAATACACACAGAATACAGGGAGGAGTTTTATGAAGATTGTATGTACAACCCTATGT